>JAHBCN010017456.1:18367-337591 GCA_019359885.1 Listronotus oregonensis
TATATTTATATTTTATTTTATATATATATATATATATATATATATATATATATATATATATATATATATATATATATATATATATATATATATATATATATATATATATATATATATATATATATATATATATATATATATATATATATATATATATATATATATATATATATATATATATATATATATATATATATATACAAACGTAAATGTAGGCATCTGATGTGAAATTATTCATAATAAGTTTAATCCGAAGCCGATATTTTGTGAAATTAATTTATACCAAATTTCATCAGCAGTAAATTTGTGTTTTATAATAGAAAGGTACACGTGGTTTCTACTTTTGTTAACTGATCGACACTTAGATATGGATTTCTTAAATGTCTTAGAGCTTTTTGTACAAAATCCAACGATGCAGTTTGTAAACTATTTTTTTTTCGGGCTCAATTACTTGGTAGGTCCAGTGTAGTACGCTATAGTTTTATTTTGGTAATGTTTATAATTTTAACACAGTATGTTAAACAAAAACACTATTTTGTTGCAATTTCCACTAATTTATTTATTAATCCTTGACATGTTTCACCACACAGTGGCTTCATCAGAAGGTATTTAGGTACTAAAAATACTTTTACAATTTTTGGGATAAATATCTAGGTAGTAAAATTAAAATTAGGAATTTCCATTCAATATAAAAAGGTTTAACAATGGGGAACTACTAAGATTCACTTGGTCATTAAGAAGCGTATCAGTATTTTTAGTTTATTAATTTCTAGGGTTTCTAATAAATTTAATTTTTTGCTTTTGTTTTCAATATGTAAGATTTTAAAGTTTTCATCGAAATTATGATTTTCCTGTAATAAATGATTAGCGTAATTCGAATTTGTTTTTGAGTTTATATAGCTTGATTTATGTTCTTTTAAACGTGTTTTGAAATTTCTTCCTGTTTGGCCAATATAAACTTTTGGGCATGAACCAAATTAATTTGTAACACGAACTACTATTTTCTTTATTTTTATCTTTATTGTTTTTGATGTTTTTGCCTAGCGAGTTATTAGTTTTAAATGCTACCTTCAGACCTTTTGTTTTAAAAGTTTTGCCACTTTAGTCGAGGTTGGGCCTATATATGTTAAAGATCCATGGTATTTTGTATCAGGTTTTATAATAGGATACACGGAATTGATTGTTTTTTGGTATAACTTCTTGTTAACTAGTTTTGTTAATTAGTTGTGGTTCATATCCATTGTTCTTTGCCATCTGTTTAATGCGGTTAAGTTCTGTATTATAATTTTCTTTTGAAAGTGGAAGATAAATTAATCTATGGATCATACTATTGTAGGCTGCAAGTTTATGAGTATAGGGATGTAGAGACATCTCATGTATAGAATATCTGTGTGGACGGTTTATGAAATATATTAAATTCGTGTTTATTATTTATTAGAGATAGTTAAGTCTAAAAAGTTGATTGATTTGTTTTTCTTCCTTTTCTATGGTAAATTTAATGTTTGGGTGAATGTTCTTTAAAAAATATTAATATTTGATTTAATTGCCGTTCTGAACCTGTAAAACTTACTAGAATGTCATCTACATATTATACCAATACAAAAAATTACTTGTAATGTATTGTTATGTATTTTTGTTCTATTTCATCCATAAAGATCTCGGTTAAAGAGGACTCAGCGGGTTGCCCATTATTAAACCATTTGAACTGGTATAAATTTTATTATTGACTGAAAATAGTTTTGTTCTAAACATATGGATAATAGGCTTATAATATCATTTCTTATAACTATATTTACATTATTTTTAACTAACAGTTTATCTACTAAGTATACAGTCTCTTTAGGCGGAATGCTAGGAAATAAGTTAGACACGTCAAAAGAAACTAATTTGGCATTTAAAGGTAATTGAACATTTTTTAATTTTTCTATTAATTCATAGGAGTTTGGATACTGAATTTTGAAGTAAAATTACAGTAATTTTAATTAGGTTAATTAACAGTTTCAGATTTTGTATGAAGGTGAGGTGACAAAGGAAACAATAGGTCTTATAGGGTAGTTATCTTTTTTATGTAATTTTATAAGAGAGTATAATTTAGGTGGTTGGGGATTCATAATTAAATATTTGTATTTTTCAGATGGATTAATAATACTTTCGTGTTGATAATTGCTGATTTTATGGTTTGGCTTAAACTTGTCTGTGGGGTCTTTGATATTATTTTATATTTATCTGGTCTAAAAGTTAAGAGTTTTTCTTGATAATCCCTATTGTTTAACACTACTACTGTATTTCCTTATCAGCGGTGTAAATACCAAGTTGTCAGACTTTATTTTGGATTTAATAGAATTTTAAAGTAAGGGCATCTTGGTGGTTAGTTTTGCTAAATTTTGACCTTCTTTCTTAATTAAATTTGCGGCTTGATATTTAACTTGATTTGAAATATTCGAATTGTTTATTATTAATTCAGTTTCCACTCCTAAAATTTCTAAATTTTTTGTATTGTTTTTGAATCTAGGTTGAATTTAAAACCTTGTTAATTAAGTTAGTTTCTTTCTCAGTAAATTGAGTAGTAGAAAGGTTTACAAATCGGTTGAAAAATGTTTGACAAGGTTCATCTTTATTGGAAAGATTAGATAATTTTTACTTTTTTAATTAACCACCAAGATGCCCTTACTTTAAATTCTATTAAATCCAAAATAAAGTCTGACAACTTGGTATTTACACGCGCTGATAAGGGAAATACAGTAGTAGTGTTAAACAATAGGGATTATCAAGAAAAAACTCTTAACTTTTAGACCCAGATAAATATAAAATAATATCAAAAGACCCCAGACAAGTTTAACCAAACCATAAAATCAGCAATTATCAACCACGAAAGTATTATTAATCCATCTGAAAAATACAAATATTTAATTATGAATCCCCAAACCACCTAAATTATACTCTCTTATAAAATTACATAAAGATAACTACCCTATAAGACCTATTGTTTCCTTTGTCACCTCACCTTCATACAAAATCTCGAAACTGTTAATTAACCTAATTAAAAATTACTGTAATTTTACTTCAAAATTCAGTATCCAAAACTCCTATGAATTAATAGAAAAATTAAAAAATGTTCAATTACCTTTAAAAGCCAAATTAGTTTCTTTTGACGTGTCTAACTTATTTCCTAGCATTCCGCCTAAAGAGACTGTATACTTAGTAGATAAACTGTTAGTTAAAAATAATGTAAATATAGTTATAAGAAATGATATTATAAGCCTATTATCCATATGTTTAGAACAAAACTATTTTCAGTTCAATAATAAAATTTATACCAGTTCAAATGGTTTAATAATGGGCAACCCGCTGAGTCCTCTTTTAACCGAGATCTTTATGGATGAAATAAAACAAAAAATACATAACAATACATTAGCAAGTAATTTTTTGTATTGGTATAGATATGTAGATGACATTCTAGTAAGTTTTACAGGTTCAGAACGGCAATTAAATCAAACATTAATATTTTTAAATAACATTCACCCAAACATTAAATTTACCATAGAAAAGGAAGAAAACAAATCAATCAACTTTTTAGACTTAACTATCTCTAATGTAAATAATAAACACGAATTTAATATATTTCATAAACCGTCACACACAGATATTACTATACATGAGATGTCTCTACATCCCTATACTCATAAACTTGCAGCCTACAATAGTATGATCCATAGATTAATTTATCTTCCACTTTCAAAAGAAAATTATAATACAGAACTTAACCGCATTAAACAGATGGCAAAGAACAATGGATATGAACCACAACTAATTAACAAACTAGTTAACAAGAAGTTATACCAAAAACAATCAATTCCGTGTATCCTATTATAAAACCTGATACAAAAATACCATGGATCTTTAACATATATAGGCCCAACCTCGACTAAAGTGGCAAAACTTTTAAAACAAAGAGGTCTGAAGGTAGCATTTAAAACTAATAACTCGCTAGGCAAAAACATCAAAAACAATAAAGATAAAAATAAAGAAAATAGTAGTTCGGGTGTATACAAAATTAATTGTGGTTCATGCCCAAAAGTTTATATTGGCCAAACAGGAAGAAATTTCAAAACACGTTTAAAAGAACATAAATCAAGCTATATAAACTCAAAAACAAATTCGAATTACGCTAATAATTTATTACAGGAAAATCATAATTTCGATGAAAACTTTAAAATCTTACATATTGAAAACAAAAGCAAAAAATTAAATTTATTAGAAACCCTAGAAATTAATAAACTAAAAAATACTGATACGCTTCTTAATGACCAAGTGGATCTTAGTAGTTCCCCATTGTTAAACCTTTTTATATTGAATGGAAATTCCTAATTTTAATTTTACTACCTAGATATTTATCCCAAAAATTGTAAAAGTATTTTTAGTACCTAAATACCTTCTGATGAAGCCACTGTGTGGTGAAACATGTCAAGGATTAATAAATAAATTAGTGGAAATTGCAACAAAATAGTGTTTTTGTTTAACATACTGTGTTAAAATGAATTTCCATCAAGCAACAGCCGAATCTGTCAACTGTTTATAATTTTAAAATTACCAAAATTGGATGGTTGAAATTCTTTTTCGCCCCGTATCTTCAAAACAAAGCTCCCTATTAAAAATCATCAAAGGACAAAATATCCTTAGAATAGTCCAAGGAATAGTTCCTTAAATTTTTGCCGCATGTTTAATAAACACCCTGATATATATATATATATATATATATATATATATATATATATATATATATATAATATATATATATATATATATATATATATATATATATATATATTATATATATATATATATATATATATATATATATATATATATATATATATATATATATATATATATATATATATAACAAACGTAAATGTAGAGCATCTGATGTGGAAATTATTCATAATAAGTTTAATCCGAAGCCGATATTTTGTGAAATTAATTTATACCAATGTTCATCAGCAGTAAATTTGTGTTTTATAATAGAAAGGTACAAGTGGTTTCTACTTTTGTTAACTGATCGACACTTAGATATGGATTTCTTAAATGTCTTAGAGCTTTTTGTACAAAATCCAACGATGCAGTTTGTAAACTATTTTTTTCGGGCTCAATATGCTAGTTGAAGCGCAACCACTTAGAGAGTGTAATGCTGGCAAAATACAACAGATATTTTCACCAAGGGATTGAGCAGCCAAATGACATCCTAAAATGTATTTTTTCTTATAAGAACCTTTAAGCCATAGACCTAAATAACCCAGACAAGCTATCTTATTCCAGAAATAAATTCCCAGGATAAAAAACATCTGTATCAGCGCTTAGGATTATGATGTGGGCAGATTAGATTTTTACTGCGTGAAATTTGTGACAAAACATCCTTGAATGGACTTCTAAATGGTTTGAATTCAAGTCAGGTACTTCACAAACAGAACAGCCTTGTAATTTGAAATATTTCGTTCGATCATCAAATCCTCCACAAATATGTAACTCGCAATCTTCTTGTACTTGTGCATATTTAAGAACGGCGGTACAGAGCATTCAAACAAGCTGTAACTTATTCAGGGTTTGAAAAGAAATTATTACCATTATCATTATTATTATTCGGAAAGGGACCAGCACAGCTACCGGCAACATGGGTTTTTCGTTTGTTGGGTGTCTCAGGTAAAAGAATGTGAGCATAGTTGCCTGTCCTTACATTTTGCATACTCAACTTCCTTTGGCGCCTGCACTAAATCCCTATGATACTATAATGGACCAATGGCGTAGATTCAGGCAATTTTATTATTATTTTTTACCATTATTTTGTCATATTTTGCTAGTAATATTACTATTAACAATTTGGTATATACTTGACACCAATTTTCTGCTGAGTTGTAAATGCATAAAAAAGGCACTATACTAATTTTAAACTTGCGTGGCACGAAGAGCGTAATTTTTACAGATTATAACAATTCAATTTTTTTTCAAAAAATCAATGAAATTAACATAAAATACAAATATTTAGGCGAGTGTTGAAAGCTTTGAACATTTTTTGTAATAATTAGTAATTACTATTTTCTTTAATTTTAAATATGAATCCCTTCGTACCACGAAAGTCTAAAATTGGAATCTGATAAAGAATGTTATAATATATATAATATGTAGAACTAATCAAAAAATAATTATTATGTACCAAATATTTTAATAATAAAACTAGAACCAAAAAAGTTATGACGAAATAAAGGTAAAAAATGAACAAAATTGTTCGAAGCTATGCAACGAGCCCACAATAGTTAAAATGTTTATATAACATTTTGTTCTTAGCTTTGGCCAAAGTATTTCTTATTTAAAACACAATATAGGTGAGATAAGACCTACTTGTTAAACATTCAACCAAACAAATATTTAATTTAAAATTCTTGGTAAAAATATAGTTTTAAAAAACATACAGTAACTAAAATGTTTTAAAGATTTTTAAAGACAATTTTATGTTAATAAATAAATTTCAAGTAAGCCTGTAAACGTAGAAGTGTGTAATTTATTTGTTGTTCCTAATGAAAAAGTCATCAAAAATACCACTTAACGGTTCACATTTAAAAAGGTAAATATGAACAACAATTAGCATATCATATTTTATGATCTGACATATTTGCAATTTAAAGATAACATGAAAAAAAGTTATGTATAGAAGGTTAAATAATAATTTTATTACCTTTTTGAGTTATAATACTTAACTTAATTGTTTTTAAAACAGGTCCAAAGACCGATGTTTATTCCGGTAGTGTACAAACATTTTAAAACCAAAACTTGCTAATTTTAAATTTCTTTTTCGGTATTAATTTTTCTTGATTCTAAATGTATCATTTACAGCACTTTGTTAAAAAATGAATTAACTTATCTTTTAGCAGTGGTGTTTTTCCAAATATATTGAAAATTATCAAAAAATACCCATCTATAAAAAGGGCGACCGCGGATCCATTGAAAACTATTGACCGGATTTTAATTTGTCTATATTGTTAAAAATCTTTTGAGAAAATTTTTTACGACAAATTTATTCAATATTTTAAGACAAATAAACTGTTCTCTATTTTTTAACATGGGTTTTTGGAAGGCAAGTCAAATGAGACTGCCTTTTTTGAGGCACCAAACTTAGTAACAAAAAGCTCAGATCAGGGACTCTACACGATAGGCATTTTTTACGATTTGAGTAAGGCTTTGACGTAATAGTAGTTTGACGTTAATATTAGTCAAAACTTCTGCACAAATTCTTTTCCACCCCTAATCTCTGAAGATGGATCTTTTATGACACGGGCATTTTCCCGGAGAGTTGGAAAACTGCACGTGTGCAACCGGTCCCCAAAAAAGGATCCAAAACTCATCTTCTAACTATGGACCTATATCTCTTCTGTCTGTTGTTTGCAAAGTAATGGAAAATTTCATTAATTCCCAAATCTTAAAGTATCTGAAAAAACACAAGATCTTACATGATAGACAGTATGGATTCCGTCGTAGAAGATCCACAGCTGATCTTCTCTCCTTTGTCTCACACAACTGGAACAAGTCCCTTGAGTTTTTTGGTGAATCCCAGATCGTTGCTCTTGACATATCCAAAGCTTTCGATCAGATCTGGCATGGCGGGCTTTTTGACAATCTTCCTTCTTACGGTCTTCCACCTAACCTTTGCTCTTGGCTCTCCAGTTTCCTTTCTAATCGACGTATATCAGTTACTGTAGATGCTCATTCTTCCAGCTTCTACCCAATTAATGCTGGGGTGCTCCAGGGCTCAGTGCTGGCACCCATGCTGTTTCTTCTACACATTAACGATCTTCTCTCTTCCACGATCAATCCCATTCATAGTTTTGCTGACGATAGTACCCGCCACTCTAGTATTCAATTTCTTAAGCCACCATGTAATTCTGATTTGGAAAACAAGCGCAGGTCATCTCTTTCACAAGACCTCATACTTATCTTGGATTGGGGTGCAAACAATCTTGTTCAGTTTAATGCCTCAAAAACACAGTCATGTTCGCTGTCGCAGAAAAAGTCTGCCAATGCTCATCCGTTACATATGAGCGGCAAAGTTCTGCAAAACAAAGAGTCGTTTAACCTTGTCGCCGTTAATTTTGAGAATAACCTCAACTGGCACAAGCACGTTACATCCATAGCCTCGGCAGCTTCAAAAAAGCTTGGATTCATCTTTCGAGCCAGAAAGTTTTTCTCTTCTTCCAATCTCTATACTCTGTATGTATCCCAAATCAGAACCTCTTTAGAATATTGTTCCCATGTCTGGGGAATGGCGTCCCCTACAACACTTAGCATTCTGGACTCCATTCAAAGAAGAGCCGTTCGTCTTATTAATGATCCCACGCTTACAGATAGACTTCCTCTTCTTGCCCACCGTCGAGCTGTAGGAGATCTGTCGCTCTTCTATAGGTATTTTCACGGTTTTTGCTCAGAGGAGTTGGCCAGTATACTTTTCTTCTCTAGCAGCTCCCAGCAGAGCAACACGTAGTGCAGCTTTTATGCATCCTTTTACAGTTCTGTTAGAGAGACCTCGAACTTCCCGCTTTCTTCGTTCCTTCATCCCTAGAGTGTCAAGACTATGGAATCTGCTGCCCGCAGAAGTTTTTCCTTCTCCTCGTAATCTTCAAATAATTAAGTCTCGTGTGAACAAACCCCCTCTCACCACACTTAAGACACCCACGGTACGTTAGTACTTAGGCATCAGCCTTTGTGGACTGTACCAAGATAAAAAAAAGTAGACAGTAAAATCCTTAAGGAAAAGCTTAAGTCTTGTGGTATCTATTGACCTCCTTTGAAATGGATAATATCATATATAACAGATAGGCAACAATATGTCCAGCTTACTACCAGGAACGGTAAATGCAAAAACTTTGCCATAAGTCTGACACTCTTTCTCTTAAATTTGGAGTACCTCAGGGGGAATATTGTCTTCACTTCTTTTTTTTTAATATTTTGTAATGATCTTTCAGAACATCTAAACAAAAATAGCGATGTGCGTATCTGTCAGTTTGCTTACTAAACGCAAATAAGTCAATTGTTATCCAATTTAAAAGTAAAACAAACAAGACAAAAACCCAGAGAGTTCGCTAATAAAACCCAATCAAAATTTCATTAAAAACGAGAAAATTGTATTTTTCTTGGATAAAACATAGGAAGTAAAATTTCGTGGGACTTACACATACAGTGTGGATCAGCCAAATGGAATAAATTCAATATTAAATAAATGGGGGCTAATTCGAAAAAAATGCTCGGACATGTCGATTGATATTTTTAATTGCGCATTTTTTTCAACTAAAACTGTTTATACAGGGTGTGTCATGTGACAGTGGCCAATATCAACTTTCTTAATTTAAATGCAACACCCTGTATATTATTTATTTTTTGATTTTTTCAAAGCATTCTAGACATATTTTATGTACAATGTCCTATACCTATCTTCAACTGTTTTGTAAATATTAAGCGTTTTCAGGTTTATTGCATCTATTGCATTTGCATGCTTGCCACTTCCGCGAGGTTTATTTTTTGTGCAATAGAGGCAGCCTTGGAAACAAGCGTGCGAGAGAGTAGCAAGAATAGGTGTATAACCTCTTTCGCTCTCTCTTAATTTGTCGGCGGTGTATACACCCATTCTGCCAATTAATCAGCACAAGGAGCGAGGAAAATGTTATATAGCTATTCTTCTTACTCTCTCGCACGCTTGTCCACACAGCCGAGCGGCAAGGCTACCTCTAGTAGGTATATGCACAAAAAGTAACCCTCACGAAAGTGGTAAGCATGCATAGACAATAGATGCAATAAACCTGAAAACGCTTAATATTTACGAAACAGTTAAAGATGGGTATAGGACATTGTATATAAAATATGTCTAGAATGCTTTGAAAAAAACAAAAAATTGAATAATATACAGGGTGTTGCATTTAAATTAAGAAAGTTGATAATGGCCACTGTCACATGACACACCCTGTATAAACAGTTTTAGTTGAAAAAAATGCGCAATTAAAAATGCCAATCGACATGTCCGAGCGTTTTTTCGAATAAGCCCCCATTTATTTAATATTGAATTTATTCCATTTGGCTGATCCACACTGTAGAACAACTCGCATATAGTTTGGCAATGTCGTGTTTTGTGGTAAATAATTTGGGGAAACAGATGAATGAAGATGTAGTACGCCTGTTCATAAATGCAAGTGTACAGAACAGACTAGCATATGGTATCACTGCTGGGGCACTTCATCAGGAATAAATAGATTGCTGGTTTTTCAAAAGCGTATGTTATGATCGTGTATTCCCTTATTCCTATAAACTTTTAATTTTCTATAAAAAATACCAACACTATTTTCCTACAAATTCTTAGTTTTATGTTGCAATGCAAACAAGGTACCTCTGCAATCTTAGTTTTATGAGACATAACAATGCATTTTTTAAAAAGAGTTCATTGCATTTGCAGTTAATGACGGTCGACACAACACTGCATCGATTGACCCAGGGTTGAACCAAAGGGCTACGAATTTTGAAGACAGATAGGCGTTCTTGCTTACGGTTAAATCCAAGTAGGACATTTTAACAGGGCTAGAAAGCATATGGATAAATAGTTCTTGGAAATTTGACTGTACTAATATATAGCTTTACTATTAGTGCCGCTTTTTACTAATATCAAAAAAGTACTCAAGAGTTACATAGGTACCCGTCAAGTTAATAGAGCTCGCTCGAGAAGTTATACCAGGGCCGCTTTCAAATATATCACTATTTTGACCTCTAAATGACCTTAAAATCTCGTTTTCTTGACGTGATGGGGAAAAACTGACTCCAGATTCGAATTCAGGGCGCCGGTCGGGTAAACAGCATGATATACTTGAGAGGGTGTGCACTGATAATAATATGACCGAACTAAATAAGTGTTTTTTTAGATAATAGCCTATATATAAACTGTTCAAAAACCAATTGTGTCCGTTTTCATTTAGCTCAAAATAAGAATACCTAAGTTGGAAACTCTAGTGTTCGTTTTTTGTGACTTAACAATAACAATGTTCTGGATTTTAAAGCACACTGTACGGTACTCAAGGAAAGGCTGTCGTCCATTCTTTATCTCTTTTGAAATCAAAGGAAGATATTATCCCATAACTGATTTAGGTACTTAGGGATGGGGTGATGTTTTGGAGCAATTTTACGATAGCCGCAGATTATTTTATATGGCAAAAAAAGATGATGCGTTGTAATATGGATGAGAGCGCCCAAACTTCCTGCAGATATATCTTTAAAAACCTTCAGGTTCTTAGGTACTTAGGGATGGGGAGATGTTTTGGGGCAATTTTACGATGACCACAGATGTTTTTATATGGCAAAAAACATCTTGCGTTGTATTATGGGTGAGTGCGCCCAAACTTCCTGCAGAGATATCTTTAAAAAACCCTTTACATTCTAACATTAACTGGCATTTTTGTGCTGGAAGTCTGCGTTTTTAAGCCAAAAAAATGATTTTAAAGAATGAAAATTTCGTAGTTACGACACTTGCAATAGGAGTAATTTCAGTCTTACTTTTAAAAGATTAAAAATATGCAAAAGATTGCCTGCGCTCATTAGCTTAGAGCAGGGGTCTCCAAACTACGGCCCGAGGGCCACATCCGGCCCGCGGACAGATTTTGTCCGGCCCGCGGAGAGCTAGCATACTTGAAAACTCCTTTTAGAGAACAAATAATTTTTATAGCAAATTAAATTTAGTTTACTGGAGTATTCTAATTTTATGTTGAATAATTATTAATATGACATCTACATTGATATGGTCATGGGTTAATTCCGCTAACTCATAACATTCTTGTAGGCTTATTGTTATTGTTTTTGTGATAAGTTGGATAAAGAAACACAGAATTGTAATGAGTAAAGACATGTATAATATGCAGAAAATTTAACTTCAGTATATAATAACTAACAAATTATTGAAATGAATCCAACTAACATTTTATACATTTTAAATAATCACATAACTTATTACAAACATAATGACATATGATATACTAATGAGATTTATGTAATTGAGATTTTCCACTGACAATAGTTTGTAGTTGTGGACTAATTTTACTTGTACCAATTATTAAAAGAGATTTAAGATGCTCATCAGTTAATTTCGATCTGTAAACATCTTTTGTGTACTTCATTTTGGAGAAGGTTTTCTCACACAAATAAGTAGTACCAAAAACAGAAAACAGACCACGAGTACATTTATGCAAATTATCAAATTGTGTCAGTGGAAGACTCTTATAAAATTCCAACAAAGATGAGTTTCGATATTTGTTCTTAATTATATCACTGCATTGTAGATCAATCATTTCCATTTGAAGTTCCGGGGCTAGGGTTTCAATGTCAGTATCAAAAGGATTCTGAAAAATCTTAATTTGATTCGCAATGGCATCAAAGTCTGAGAAACGAGTATCAAAATTTATCTTCAAAGCACTCAACGTTTCGATTGCAAAATCGATAGGAAACTCAGTCTCAGTAGTGTGGCTGAATATTTCACATGTTTTAAAATGTGAAAAACATTTACTTCGTAGTTGTGATTGAAACAGTCTCAATTTCTTCCGGAATGATTTGATATTAGTGTATAAATCAGGAAGATGCTGGTTTTCTCCTTGCAATCCCAAATTCAGTTCGTTCACATGTTTTGTCAAATCAACATAGAATGCTAACTTCCACAGCCATGCGTTGTTTTGTAATTCAGTAAGAGGGCGATGCTTTTCATTCAAAAAAATTCGATCACTGCTCGAAGTTCAAAAGCGCTGAAGGACTTTCCCACAACTAAGCCAGCGTACGGCAGTATAATAAGGTAAGTCAGTTTCTCCAATCTCTTCAATAAATTGTCGGAATTGTCGGTGATTCAGCCCAAAAGATCTGATAAAATTAACAGTTGATATGACTGGTTTCAGAACGTCAGACATATCCAAACATTTTCCGCATAAAGACTGTTGATGAATGATAAAATGTAAGACTAATGGTTTTGAACCACCGTCATTTTCTACAGCCTTTGACACAAGAGCGACCACTCCTTTATCTTTCCCACTCATGTTTTTGCCTCCATCAGTTGTAATACATTTCAAGTTTTTCCATCGAAGGTTCTTTTGATTAATGGCCATTTCAACTCCTTTAAAAATATCTGTACCAGTAGTTGTGCCATGAATACTATACATATCAAGAAGTTCTTCGTGCACTTCATAGCTTTTATCTACTCCTCGAATATAAATCAACACCTGAGCAGTATCTGACACATCCGTTGACTCATCCAAGGCCAAAGAAAACCACTCAAAATGTCCATTTTTGTCGAACAGTTGAGAGGATATATTTTCAGCGATGTTTTCTACCCTTCGAGCCACAGTGTTTGCTGACATACTGACAGTTTTTAATAAATTTACCTTTTCAGGGCACATTTCTTCGGCTACTGCAATTATGCATTCTTTGATCATTTCTCCATCGGTGAATGGTTTTCCACGTTTTGCAATTTCAAGAGCCACACGAAAGCTGGCACGAGTTGCAGCCTCTTGTTCAGTTTTGAGTTTGTAAATGAAGATTGCTGCGATTTCAATCCGCGCTGCATAGCTTCGAATTTTTCTGTCCGCAAACTTCCTGTATATTTTGAGTAATTTTGAAAATGTTTTGTTTCATAATGACGTTTAATGTTATATTCTTTGAGAACGGCTGTGCTTTCATTGCAAATCAAACATAGCGCCTTGTTACTGGACTCAATTACGAAATACTGAATGTTCCACTGATCTTTGAATTTTCTGCATTCACTATCAATTTTTCGCTTCTTTTCCATACTACTAATTCACACACAAAAGCAACAATTCAAATCAAAATACTGTTATAAAGATGTCTTACACTTAAACACGCACAAACACGTTTTAAGGAGGTATGCAATATTTTATTTAACAACAGTGTCATAGGAACTGACTTGTGGTTGCGCCACTAGCCTTCTTATATATTCCAATTACTGCCATCTAGAAGTGAGTGGAAGACACCAGAACTTTCTCGAACCAACGAGATTATTCTGTACGTGCTATTAGCGCCATCTGTTAGCGATAGAAGGTACTACCTATTTCCGCTTGTGTCCACCAGATGTCGTGTCACGTTACTCCTCATGGCTCGTACTCTACGACTAATCTAGAAATTACAGATAATGACAGGAAAATTAATAATATGCAGTGTTGCCGTTTTGCGGACTTTAGTCCGATTTGCAGCCTTTTTTAAACGTTGTGTACTTTTTCGGACTTTTTTTTTCATCAGTGGACTATTTCACTTCTTACCACCGGCAACAATGATAATATGGTTTTGGCCCTCGGAACTTACTGGAGTAATCAGTATGGCCCTAAGGCTGGAAAGTTTGGAGACCCCTGGCTTAGAGGTATATAAAAACTTGCCCACTGTAATAAAAGAGTGTAAAACTATCAATCCTTTTAAAAACTTGCTTAAACGGTTTCTGGTGGAGCTGTGTCCCTACAATATGTTAGATGTTGAATATTTTAGGTATAAAAGTTGATACTT
This sequence comes from Listronotus oregonensis, assembly GCA_019359885.1. NCBI lineage: Eukaryota > Metazoa > Arthropoda > Insecta > Coleoptera > Curculionidae > Listronotus > Listronotus oregonensis. The sequence continues at coordinate 32,936 of JAHBCN010017456.1, forward strand.
TTCGTTTTCTTTGTGTTAAGTAGAATGATAGGTTTACTTATCCTGTTTGTGTATGCATATGTTCTAATGTATCGTATGTATTAGTATAAATATTTTTATGACGGATCTTATAAATTGCACTAAAATGGTCAAAGAATTAAAGAATTTTAAATAAGTACTTTAAGTGAAAACGTCGACTAAAGGTCGCTAAGAGACAATATTTTGCGCTATTTTAATCCTTGATAATTGAAATATTACATAGAATGTATAGCAAAAACCGAGATTGAGATTTTTTGACATCTGTAAAACATGCCTCGATAAATCATCCTTTTAAATTGAAAATTAATATAGGCGATTATATACGAGTAGTTCTCGCGAATATTACAGACTTGGGAGGGCAAAAGATTTCAGGGACATAATAAGGATCATTAAAATAAGCGGGTGCAAAGAAGCAAACAAAGCCACGACGTTAGCGATACAGAAAAAAGCAAGATTTGAAATATCGTTGTTGCTACATGTCTATTATTATAGATTGCAGCATATTTTCACTAAAATTTGCTGTCACTGCATATAAATTATTTACTTCGTATTTGCTACTTTTTATTTAAAAAAACATCTTTTCACATTTAATAAAAACACTTAAAAAATAAAAATATTTATTTTTCCAAATTAAAGGGAGATTTGAGATCGTCTAAATAAATTAGAACAACTTAAACCCACAGTTTTGACTTACTATATTAAATTAAAAAGTAATTTAAAAAACACCTCTTTTTTAAAACATATTGTGTTAGAGGAGTAAATTTTAAAACAATAATTTACTGTTTCTTCTTTATAGATTGGCTTGATGCGCGGAGGATACTTTCTTGCAGAAGAATCCCCAGAACAACTAATTACCCAATATGGAGCCCAAAGTCTGGAAGAGGTGTTTCTAAAATTAAGTGTTATACAAAATGTAGGAAAACGAAGAAGATCAAGTATTCTTCAGGGTGTAACAGAATCCATACCTATTCCAGAAGGAGCAGTAAATGATGCCGCAGTTTTAGATGATGAGGTTGGTGAGATTTCCGGCGAATTTGGTGATAACATTTCAATGTCCAGTAGGACTGCAAGTAAGTTATAAAATAAAGTTAAATATTTATTAAATTTAAATGTATTTTGCACAGTTTTATACAGGGTTCGAGGATATATATCAATGGATATACAGTATGTGCGCGGATGCGGTTAACAAGAGGACAAATGAACCAAAAATTGAAAGATACGAAAAAAAGTAATTCCTAATAAAAAAAAATCTGCTTGTCGAAAAAATATGAACTACATCGAGAACATAGATTTTTATCATACAGGTCTCAAAAATGCAAAAACATAAAATTGAACAAGAGCAAACAGTCATTTTTTGACCTTTTAACGTGAAATAATAAATAAAAAACTTGCTTCAAATTTACTTCTTAATCTGATTCCTTACTTACTTAACAAAAATTTGAATTTGGGAAAAATTAAAAAAAAAACATTTTTCTATGTCCGCGAATAACAAGAGGACAAAATAAATGAACCAAAAATTGAAAGATACGAAAAAAAGCCATTCTTGATAAAAAATTTTGCTTGTCGAAAAAATATAAACCACAATAATAAAATATATTTTTATTATACAGGGCGTCTCAAAAATGCAAAAACATAAAATTGAACAAGGGTAAACAGTCATTTTTGGCCTTTTAAGGTGAAATAATAAATGAAAAACTTACTCTAAATTTACTTCTTGATCTGATTCCGAACTTACTAAAGAAAATTTAAATTTAGGAAAAATTTTGCAAGTACGCATTTTAGTACTTTTACTTGAATTATACCTCTACATTACTCAACATTAATAAAAATAAATATACAATGGAAAAAATGTAAAATGTAAAAAAAATGTAAAACTTTCTTTTGTAAGTTCAGAATTAAGATTAAAAATAAATTTGGAGCAAGTTTTTATTTATCATTTCACGTTAAAAGGCCGAAAAACGACTGTTTGATTTTATGTTTTTGCATTTTTGAGACGCCCTGTATGATAAAAATCTAATTTCTTATTGTGGTTCCTATTTTTTTTGACAAGCAGAATTTTTTATCAAGAATGACTTTTTACGTATCTTTCAATTTTTGGTCCATTTGTCCTCTTGTTAACCGCATCCGCGGACATACTGTATATATCATGATATGTATTTATGATATATATCAATAAAAAATGGTTTAAAATTTTTATATTATTTAAGTAATTTTTGGCGTTTGTTACTGTATTTCTACTTCCCAAATGTAGTTGGTGTTGGAGTAGAGTTAAAACATACGAGTGAGTACTCCCTATTAGTAAGTTCTAATCCATAAATGGCAACACTTCTGCCGGCATTAATGATGTCAGTCGTGTCAGAAAAACAAAGAAAGTAATTGACGAAGTGCATAAAGGATTTTACTTCATTATTGAGTATTTAAGAAGCATTAAATACCCTTTGTATTTATAGAATATAACTGTTTATTAACAAAATGGATATATATATTACTTATAATAAATATCGGATATTTTCGAACCCTGGTTTTATATTTACGTATATATTTTAAAATAAACTGCCAAATATACTGTCGCAGTAAAACTGCTATTAGACACTAAGTTCGTTTATTTTTAATAGGTTTAATTTAAAATATAGTTCTCTTAAAATAAATAAAGGTTTTTAAAACCATATACCATTTTATAGTAGTTTTGGTTTTAGTAGTATTTTAGGGTAAAAATCAAATTGGTGGAAAAGTTTACTGGTAACTTTTCATTAGTTAAATTTAAAACATGGGTTCGCTAAAATGATTGAAAGTTTTTTAGTCCAATAGACGATTTATTGGGTGTATCATTAACGATATTGAAGATATATTCTAAATTGTTGTGCGATCAATTGACCTTCATAAAATTACCCGCAAAGTACTTTTAATTTTTTTTAATAATATAAAAAAGTTGTCAAATTTTCAAACATAAATCTGTCACCATTATCATTACAGTATGATATGGAGTTAAAAGACTTCAAATAAAACAAATATATAAAGCTAACTTAAAATTAGGAAAAGAACAAAAATGGAGATCAGTATTACCAAAAAATAATTCGTTAAAAATTATTTAAAATTATCAAGACAGTATCTACTATAATTATGAACTAAACGATCTACGAATGCACTATGTCAATAGTTACAGTTGACGTGCACCTATACCATAGTCAATTAAACCAATAACGGGCTTGTAAAAATCAACACAACTGCTCAACTTCTACGATATTCAAGATTTTTAAAACCGTACAGCAGAGGTCTACTTTCATAACTGATATTTATGTAGGGAAAACAAAGCTATAATAAAACAACACATCTTGCTTATAGAATAGTGTCTAATTAATTGTCAGAAAACCATTTACGATAGATCCAACAAACTCTATATAAGGGACAGTTCATTTAAATAATAAAATACTTAGGCGCGAATCCACCGTTGTGGGACTACAGGGCATTCCTTAACCCAATTCACAGTTGTAACGGGTAAAGTCTATCTTTGTCTATTGAACGGTTGATGAAAAAAAAGTCATAGAAGTATACGAATTCTGAAACGCCAAAACGTAGTCTGTTCTAACCAATATTTGCAGAGGCGAAGAATGCAAAACAGTTGAATGTTACATTAAAATCCCCACGTACAATTTCGGGCAAACAAACAGGCCAAATGAGGCAAATCGGTGGAAGAGTACTTTCGGAAATCAGTATACATACCTCTATTAGATTCAATTATTAACGATTTGGGGAACAGATTATTTCCGGGATTACTCGACCTCTTTTATTTGGAATTTTTTATACCTATTCCAACTTTGGATATCGATATTGTACACATGAAAAAAGCTTTCCACATGTACCGCCAGTTCATTAGCGATAATGAATCTACGGTTTTAAATGAATACCGACTTTGGATGACTAAATGGAAAAGATAATCTTATAATAATTTGGTCATACCAGAGTCGATAGCTACACTCTCGGTCAGTGTAGCTACCGCAGAAAGATCGTTTTTAAGTCTCCGTAGAATCAAATCTTGGTTGCGTGCCTCAGTGGCACAGGAAAGACTATCAAGGCTAGCTCTTTTAAATATACATAGCGATGTGCACCTGGATATCGATGAAATAATTAATGTTTTCGCAAAAAAGAAGCGTAAGCTTGATACTACATACTATAGCGAAATGCTTAAATTACAAATTAAAATTGTATATTTAAGAGAACTCTTTATATCAAGCTTGAATTTGTAATTCAAGAATTTACCCATTCTATATACTGTATAGATAAATAAATAAATTACAAATTCAAGCTTACGCTTCAAGCTTCCCAAAGAAGTCATATACCTACTGGAAATAAAAATAAAAAATTTTGACTTTCTATACAAAGCTGCTGCTGTGGATACTAACTTTGTATGGGAAGATTTTTTTTTGGTTATTTCCGGTATATGGTTTGTTTGGGAAAGTTGCTCAGATTGATGGTTTAAACTCTAAGTCCATGGACTTAGAGCATAGACTTTATACCATGGTATGAAAGATTTGGTCAATTTCTATAATATATTAATTACTATAATATTATAAAGAGTAAAAGATTTGTATTTTTGGATGTTTGTAACAAATATATACTCAAAAACTAGTGAACCAATTTCAAATTTTTTTTTCACTATTGTATACTACATTTTTATTGATTGGGAGTAACATAAGCTATAAAAAATAAATGTCCACTCGTGTTTTTTGATAAAGTTATTTAATGCAAAATGGTGTTTGATTTAGTTTGTTATCAATGTTATTATTTGAAGATGTAAAAAAATATTAAATTAAAAAGTCGTTCAAAACGTAGGTAAGTCCATGATTCTTCATGAATAGTTCGTACTCCAAATCGCACTTGGCCGATCTTTGGGTCGCTGTACCCACAACCTTTTTTGAGGGCTGGATCCGCGCCCGGAATTACTAGGAACAAAGTATATATAGACCAAATATTATCGGTTCTCGCGGAGTTAAATAAAAACTCCAGGCATATATCGCTTATTCGAAAGAATAATGACACAAATTTTTAAAATTGAAGTTAATTATAGAAAATACTCCAAAAATCTTAAATCTCTATGGGGAATAACGACACATTTCTATTTTAATAAATGACCGTGAAATGGCACTAGTGTCAGTACTTTGATCACGCGAAATTATACACACTGCTCGTGTAAAACTGTTGGAGTAGACGAGTGTCTTATATTTTTAAAATTTGGAGTGGTGTCATTGTTTTTTCAAAAAAGCTGTACTTTTGAAAATATCGACAACTAAATCCTTAGTTTATACCGATTATTATGTGCCGCTTATTAAAGTATTTATAATTTTTAGTTTAACTATTAATGATAAATTCCTCCAACTTGACGTCACTGAATTTCTCGCCAAGGAAGGAGCACAGAGACCATTTTATGGACCTGAACCCTTCTGTGGCACCACAAGAGCCCACCTCTACAAGGAACTCAGAACATGGGAAAAAAGTCAAAAAGAGACTTACTAGAACAACATCCCAGGACAAAGGCGGGGAAAAGATTTATTTCGCATTCACCTAAGTACACAAAGAAGCAACTGGAACTTCAAAAAAACGAACTTAAACTGGTTACCGACTTCCTAACAGGACATGGCCCTTGGAGGTATCACCTCAAAAAAATGGAAAAGACTGAGGATGAACAATGACGGTTTTGTCATGAAGCAAACGAAACCGCGGAACACATTCTCTGTGAATGCAGAGAACTGACCCGACAACGGCTTAAATACCTCGAAGGGGTATATCTTACTCCTAGAGATATTATTCAACTTGCACCGCGTAGTATCCTGAACTTTGCTAAAGGTATAGAAATTACCGGGCACTAACCAACGAAGGGTATTCACAAAAGATCTCTTGAGGTCGAAGTAAAGGAGGGCTACACTAGAGCCGAGCGACCCCGTTCATTACAATACAAATACAATACAAAATATTAGAAGCAGCATTTCTTATATAATTTTGGCAGCAGATTCCATAATCTAGGCAATCTAGGAATAAAGAAACAGAGTGAAAGGTTCGGGGCCTCTCCAGAAACCTGCTTTAAAATTTTTATAGTAAAATTGGAACTGACAACACAAACCGAAGATCATTAGACCTTACTTACGATACACCCCGAGAAGCAGCTCACCGTTTATCATTTGCTTCAACAATTAATGATTACCAAAAAAAACGGCCTTTTAAAATACAGAAATGACCTATGAATTTTTGTTAGCAACATTAAAAGTTCGAATTAAAATATGGCTAATTTGTACACACTTTTTTTAATAAATCTTTATATGGTGGCGTACGAATCAGAGCGAAACTATCGATCAAATATCAAATACATTAAGGGTATTTGTAACTATTTTATAAAAAACAAGAAAGTTTTTTCATTTTTTATATTATTTTAACAAATAAGTTAATACCAAAAATAACTGAATCATGATGGGTACTATTTAACAAAAAAAAAAGATATTGTTTTAGTACTATATGTAGAATTATATTTTTATTTGCGCTAACCACATAATTAATTATATATGCTTTACAGGGTTTATAACTAATAATAAAGAAAATGTTTTATTAAATAAAGTATACAATTTAACAGGCAAAAAAAATGCTATGTAAAAAGTTATTTTAAAATTTTTGCCAAATATTAAACCAATGAATTATTTTCTTTTTTAGGACGAGTTTCAATTGCACCTGATGCAACTGTAGAAACGATACCGCCAGAATTACCCGAAGACGATGTTCCGCAGACTCGGTTCAGCGACTATTTTAGAGTTGTTAAATGGTCACACATGCGGGCACTAGTATGGAAAAACTTTTTATGGATGTGGAGAAATATACCAATTATGGCATTTATTATAGGTAAGAATAAGTGTTGCATTTTTTTGTTTTTTTTAATCTTAAGACAGTCTACGAAGGCTAAGGCCCAAGTACTAACGTAACGTGGGTGACTTAATTTTGCAAGTTTTATTAAAAATATTCGTTGTTTTTTATCATTTTTTAATTGAATTATTCATTACCATTATACCATATAAAATATTAAAATTTACAAATATAAAAAAAAGTTAACTGAAAAATATCTATTCAAGTAAAAAACGGACAGTCTATCACTTTTCGTATTACTTAATTTCGAAAACAAGTTGCCTTCTGTATAAATGCCTCTTATAAATCTACCTTTTTTATAGATTTTTAAATTTTATGACGTAAGGATTTTTGTTTAAAAAAGTATTAAAACAAAACCAAAACGCATTTCGCACGCGTTTCCGACCTATAAAATTGACCTAAAAATATTACTAATGCTAATTTAAATAATTTAATATTAATAAAAAGGAAAAACAGCAATATACAACGCTTAATTTTGACCAGTCTGTAGGCAGTTTAATAAATATCGTCTAAGCATCTACAACTTATCTATAATCTACATCTATATAAATAGACAAATATTGAGGACATAACTTCTACTACCCTAATATATGTGTTGGTTCCTATATTTAAATGTTTTTCACAATCTTTAAGAAGTATGATTGATTCATTTTTTGTTAAATAGATCATAATCTAATGTTATGTGATAGTCATATGGTCATGAATTTATGGATAGTACAAATAGGTATCGGTCCCGGTTTTAAATTTTTAAATAAAAATAACTTCTTAAAACTTCGTGACTAGATTTATTTCGGCGTAACCTACAACTTTTTTTTATCTTTAAAAATTCTAAGAATTGGGGCGTTTTTGATGTTGCATGCACCAAACATGTCAATTTAACGATGTAGAGAAAATTTTATAAGTAACCTCAGCAGGTGAAATTAAAATTATTTTGTATGATTTTTTATTCTTTTTTAAAATCCGACCAGTTTACCATGTATTGTATGTCACATATTTTAAATTGTTTTATATTTTATTTCATATGAAAAGTAAAAAATATGTATTTTTTAATAAACAATCCCCGTAAAATTTACATGTTTATGTCGTAAGTCAGGGCAAAAGAACCTGGTTTTTTGTAGGCCATATATTTACCATACTATTTTACTATTATCTATCTAGCAACTGTGCCTAAATCAGCTGGCGATTTATAAATTTACCCAACATTATGTATTTGACATGTTGAGACTGTAGGTCTTGCTAAATGCCCCAATATTTTCGTAGGTCAATATATTTTTCGATGTTTGCATTATAAAACCCCACAATTTAAGTAAAAAAGGAGCGGTTATTCCTCAATTTTCTATACATAGTTAAATTGGCACGTTTGGTGCATGCCTCATCAAAAACGCTCCAATTCTTCAAATTTCCAAAGACAAAAAAGTTATAGGTTGCACCAATATAAATCCACTCACGAAGTTTAAGAGAAGCAAAGCCGGGACCTATACCTAATACATAAGGGGGTTTTCTGGTTTGGAGCTCCGATTTTTACCTCAAACTTAACATTTCTTTAAGGTAAAATCAAATAATAAGTAAAACTATGTTTATACCCTTTCATCTTTAAGCTATATTTAAAAAAAAATTGGCCCGAAAATGTAAACCCTTGAATAAAATGCTCGCCGTGCTCCGGTAGGCGGGCACACCTGGTTCAGGTAACTAGGAGGTCTGGAGCAGACAAGACCAAAAACTTATTAAAATATATGAACGTAGCTATGGTCGGAGCCTCGAAAAAGTATTTTTTTACAAAATGGCGATCCCTTGGAAAAAAAAAAGTTTAAAAAATTGACTTTTTTGTATTTACGTACGTAAAATCCAAAGTTTTAAAGCGATTTTAACTTTTTTTAACCATAGCCAGTTCAATTATCTACAAAATGGCAAAGCGGCGGTAATTTTCCAGCAATCCATGCGTCCAGCAAAAAAATGTGAGTTTGAGTCCAGTAAATGAAGAGACAAAGCCGTAAATAAATCTGTACAGTTTTCCCTCGTGGCGCAATTTTTAGGTCTTCGGGGATGATGCTGAAAATGGCCCCTCAAGGCCCGAAAAATGGGTTTCCCGCTAATATCTGCCTAAATATGCGAATTGGAGAATTTTTGTTTTAACAAGAAATAAAGATCGCCTTGTAATCTATAAAAATGGTCATTATAATTTTTTTTATGAAATCGATAGTTTTCGAGATAACGGAACCCAAAAGTCTCCTCATTTCATCTGCCGCTCTACCTCTAGAATGCCGCTATCTTCATGGATTCACTTATAAGCGGGCGGACGAATTCTTCCATTACTCGAGCAATAATGTACATTTTAATAATTCAAAGTTCATCGGAATGGGAAAATCTGTACCTAGCACTGTGTACGAGTTTGGGTCCATTCCGTTTTTTTCTGAAATATTAAAAAAAGCGGTCAAAGTTTTTTTTCACAATATTTTGAGAGTATCTCATTAATTTATTGATATTTTTTGAAAAAATGGTTTGTAATTAGCATTTCTTTTTTATAATGAGATCTTAGCAAGTGTTCAATGATCCCAGAAAATTTCCTTCATCAGCTTTCTTGCGTTTTGATAAAAAATTGTTTTGCCCATATGAACTTTTTAGCCGTTTTCGGTTCTAGAATATCTGTAGAATAAACGCGAATCAAAAACTCATCATCTATAGAAATGCTTTTCAAGCTAAGAGGGTCTAGTTTCTAAATGTACTTTTTTCTTTTTAATGAAGTCCAATAATTTTTTAAAAATCAGGGAAATTCATCACACCAGTGACTCGTAGTAAGAAACTACCACATTTATGCAGTGCGGAATGTTATGAATTTTTCGACGGCCGTTTTTGCGAAAAATATTGGTGTTGCAAAAAAATGGTAAGATCCCTTTTTGTAGATTTCGAGGAGATCTTTATTTTTTGTCTAAACAAATATATTCTAATTCGCATATTTTGGGAGATATTCGCAGGAAACTCATTTTTGGGACTTTGGGGAGCCATTTTCAGCGGGTTCCTACGTCGGAATCGTGACTTTTCCCGCTCGAAAGCATCCGCGACCTAATGACAACTGTAAAGATTTATTTACAGCTTTGGGTACTATCCGGTCTTCAGTTACTGGACTAATGGGTAGACCGGTGCGATGATCGTGTATTTCGACTAAAAGAAATGATTTCCGAGCAAAACGGTTTCGCATATATTCTCCATGATATAGGGTATTGAAAGGTGCAATAAAAAAAATTGTTTTTTTAAAACTTCTAAACTAGAAAACCCCCTTAATAAAATGTTTGTTTACCATAAAAATTTAAAAAACTGTTTTGCTAGGTGATATTCGCTTATCTTACTATTAAATTTTTTAAATAGTTTTTCATCAAAAAACCAAGATTTGCCAGGATTTGACAGTTTAAACTCAAAACTAATAAGCAGGTCAGGTCGAAATTTAAATCTTTATTTGTTACTTTACAAAGTTTTTATGAATGCCGTTAATAACTATTTTTTTTTTACTTTTACATTAACAGGTTTACCGGTTGGTCAAATTATTCTTTTCTGCCTTTCAATTGGACATGACCCGAAGGACATCACTGTATCAGTTGTTAACCATGAAATCAACTATCCCATGGAACATTGCGAGTATAAAGGTGGATGTAACACGACGTACCTTAGTTGTAATTATCTAGATTACATAGTGCATAATTATTCAATAAATCTGGTAAGTTTAATCTTTTAAATCATTTTTAATAAAGCTATAAAACTAATTTATGTTGAAGGGATTTTCAATTTAGTTAAGATTTTAATATGCATGAATACCTACAGCTGAAGAAAAAATAACGATTGCTTAAATAATATATTTTTTAGAATTACTATGCAACAGAAAATGAAGCACGTATGTCAGTAGAAAAAGGAAAATCTTGGGCAATGATGGTAGTTCCCCATAATTTTTCATCATCCTTAAGATCACGCATTGAAAATGGAAAAGATACTCCTGCATGGGATCTTCAAAATGGTGTTATAGATGTTTTTGCGGACAAGACCAGTAAGACTAAAATTATTTTTTACTAGTATTTAACCATTATTACTTCACCTATAAAGTCATGTATATGTACAGGGTGTATCCAATTTGAACCTTATCACTGAATAGGCTATTTGAGAATGCGAAAAATAAAGGGTTAATTAATGTTATAAGTATAAATGGTTATTTATTAACGTAAGTTGAAAATAATTATTTATTTATTTAAAAATCCGAAAATAAAAATGCATTTTTTTAACGTTTGTCAAGTGACACAAAACGCTGATTGGTCGAGTTTATGATGACGTCACCTGCTTGTAAACCTCGCTTGCCTACCTGCGCCTACGTGTGATGTATTATACATTGTTTTTGTGTGATTTATTTGCAATATTTTACAAATCCTGTCAAGTACTTTTACCATAGACAACTTTTGTAAAGGCAGGCAAGAAAAACCTGCCCCAAGTCGACGCAATCATTTATTTTTCAAAAATAATTCCGACTTTTATGCTTCGGAGCTAAAAAATGTGAAAACAGCAAAGTAAGTATAATAACACTATAGTGGTAACTTAAATTATATCATAAGAAAGTGAAATAATGATGAACTTGCACAGCAAGCAAGAACTTTTATAGGTTATAAATGTTAAGTTAAAACAAACAAATTATTCGGGAACCTTTAGTGTAATGCTTATTGATATCATAAGACTCTGTAGCTACAGTTTTTAAGTAATATTATGGAAAACAGCGGAAATATTCGAAGTAAGTTGCAAGAGACATTCTGTTAAAAACATTAGAGGTATTATAACCTCAAATCAATAACGAAAATATTTACATTCTGAATGTAATTAATTATTACAGAAAATAAATATTATGTTTACTTACATCGAAATGGTCTTCAAAGAAGAAAATATTTGTACTATTCGCTATGTCATTAGGATCCCTCCGAGAAAGTTGCAACCACTTTCGGCGCACTTCGACAGTCTTTGGAACACTTACAAATAGTTTTTTCTGGAGTTTTTAATGACATATTTGTACATTTTGCAACTGCACACCATTTGTAACTCATTTTGTTACATAAATCGTTGATAAAATATAAGCGTTTTGGCACGCTATTTAAATATTTAATTTTTAATTTGATATTTTTTAGCAAATACGTATCAGAATTTAAAAAAAAAACAAATTTTACTTGGTTTCTTAAACCGTACAACATAATATAAAATGGATTTTAAAACCTGTCAAATAGCCTATTCTCACAAACTATGAGTTATAAACCTTGGGTATCAAAAGTGTGTTACGCAAAATTATCCTTTTTAGTGTTTTATAAAACACAGTTTTATTGGAAAATATCTAAATGGTTTGGGGCTGTATCCAAATAGTTATTAGTTTCGAAAATCACTTAACTTACTTAACTTTAAAACTCTTTATCATTACTACTTTGGCTTCTTTATGTAATGGGATCATTATATTGTTCATTTAATGTTCCTGATCAGTCCTGATCTGAATTTTTATTTTATTTTTTAACTGTTGTTTAGATCCCTAATTTTATGATGTATGACACATGAAATACAATTTTTAAGAACAGGTCTGATTTATTCACCGATTTATGCATCTTTTTTTTTAACTTAAAAACTCTTTATCATTACTACTTTGGCTTCTTTATGTAATGGGATCATTATATTGTTCATTCAACGTTCCTGATCAGTTCGATCTGAATTTTTATTTTATTTTTTAAATTTAATGTTATATGACACATGAAATACAATTTTCAAAAACAAATCTGATTTATTCACAGATTCATGCATCTTTTTTTTCTAAAGCTATAAGTTATTTTCTGTAAATATTGCAGCTTAAAATTTCTACATATTTAACTTGCTGGAATTATTAAACCCATAATGTGTACTTTTAGATGAAAATATTGCAACGTATCTAACAAGGGACTTCATATTTGGAATAGAAAGTTATGCCAAGCAATTCTTACGAGAATGTGGAATTGATCCCAAAGTTTTTGGCAGGCCAGTCAGGGTAAGCAGTCATGGTATTATTTACTTTTTTGTTACGTCATATCATAATAAATATGCCAAAAAAAATTTTTCTACTAACAACACTAAATTTGTAACAATTGTAATTACTTTGGGTAATTCGGGGGAGAGAAAAATTATTATAAAAATATATAGATACCAGAGCTGGGTAGGAATCGAATTATTTTGGAATTGTATCCAGGATCCGTGAACCGGATCTGGTATATAATTTTAAAATGTTCCGGAATCGATTCCTTTTTAAAAGAATCTGATTCCAAAAAGAATCGATTTCTTATATTTCTAATTTGAGACAAATTGGTTTATTATTTGTTAATGCGAAAATCCGCCATTTTAAACCTTTCATTTTAAATTTTCAAATTTTTACCAAAGATTCTCAAAGAGCATCACGTTGATTTTCGGAAATAATGATTTTAAGATATATAAGAATTTTAAAACATCTGCCTATTAAAATCTTTAAATAGGGAAACACACCCTAACATGTGATTTTTAACCAATAGTTTTAGTTGCTCTATTTTCATAATTTTTTAATATGGTATCTTTAAAATAACCCTAAGGGACTTTTGAATGGGACATTTCGTAATTACTATTTAGATTGTCTTACAAAAATGAACTTAAAATGTTAATACATTTTTATATTCCGCAAGCAGCGAAATTATTAAACGGTACTTGTGCCCGTAAAATTACAATAAGACGTCCGATTTACAAGTTGCTTAAGGTTACCTAAAAAATTACATATAAAAACCTTATGAAGCTCTAGCATCGCAAGTTTTGACATACAGTTAAAAAAAATATTTAAGGGTGGTTTCATGTTGATCTCAGTAATAACATATTCAAATTTGTAGAATTTTTACCAAAAACCAATTTGGCTAAAAGTTACAGCACACTAAAATGAGCCTAAAATTATATTTCGCGGCTCCGTGCTAAAATGTTTTTGACGCTTGGTATATCATTAGGATTATCTAGTATCATTCGTATCATACTAACCATTTTTAAGTCTAAAAAAGTAAATATGATCCTGATTTGTGATCCGATAAATAGGTATCGATTCCCTGGCTAACAATATCGATGATCCGTATTGGAGATTCGAATTCTTTACCAGGATCCGGATCCGTAAATCGATTTGTTTTTTAAAGGATCCGTCCCAACTCTGATAGATACTAAAGTAAAATATCGATAATGTCGTTGTCAGAAATCTTTCGCTTGATTTTATAAAACTTTCAAAGAGTGGCACTTTTAATGTATCATTTCTTGAAGTGCTGTTTTAAACTGTGAAGTGGAGTCGCGTAAAAAGTATGTTTTTGATAAGATTTTGACAACTTATTTTTTTATTGCTATTCTAATTCACTGTCTCTAATTTTTTAAATAAATTCCAAATTACTCTGTATAATAGCAGTTTTTTTTGTTTTTGAACATATGTAATATTTTATTCTATAACTTAACTTTCTTTCAGTTTGAAGATCCAATTTATGGTTATGGAGAACCAGATTTTACAGATTTTGCTGCCCCTGGAGTTATTTTAACGTAAGAATCCTTTTTATTATGAGCTTTATTTAAACGTTACTGTAAAACGTATGATGATAACAGATACACACAAATAATTAACTGCGGAATATATTATTTTGTCAAGAATATAAGAAGTAACAAAAATTTTACGCCTGTATAAAATAGAACTCTTATCAGAAATAAATATAATACCTATCAAAAGTTTATGTTAAAAACGAAACAAGACATGTAAAAATAGGACCTAATAACTGTCAAATATATAAGGAATTTTTTTGTGCGTTTTAAATTGCCGCGCTATAAAAATATATATTTTCTTATTTTAACTTAAAAATAAATTGAAAAAGTTGCGCCTATACCGCTACAATTTAAGAGAATAAAGAAATCCAGAGTTAAACGTTTACAAAAATATAGAGGGTGTTTTCTAGTTAAATGTCAATATTAAGGGTTGGGATTTTTGGATTCATTTTAAGAAGAAAACTTTATATGAACGTATATCCTAAACGTCTTAACTTTTGAGATACAGGGTGGGAAAATTTTCAAAAATAAATAATTTTTTATTAATTTCTGTAATACCACTTCAGATATTTGTAATGAAATTTGGCGTACATGTTCTCAGGGCGTAACTAACACTGATGCAACTGATGCTGGCGCATTGGGGCGCATATCCTTTAAGGGCGCAGTAATTAAAGTTATATACTAGGAAAAAAATTGATAAAATTTAAAAAAATCAAACTGTTGGTGAATGAGTAATAAAATCATCAGCTACTAGGCTTTGCAAAAAATACGAATCCTATGTGATTGCTGCTTTGGTCAATGAAGTTAGAAGTTTAGAAACGTTGTTAAAGATGTCATGTATCAAGAGTCATTTTTAAGTGTCCATTTTTTTTTTTTTCCACCAGTTGCGTTTGTACGGAATTGCACCTGCCTATTTTGGCAGACATTGATGGTACGCCACTGATTTTTCTTTAAATAAAAATTATTTTTAAAATATCCAATCATTTTTAAGCAAAGTTAATCACTTATTTTTAATCAATGCGATGCACGGTTTTCGCTTAAAAAATAAAAACCGTTTCTCTCGTGCATGATCAAAACAATATCGGTTAACAATATTTCTATGCAGAAAAATATCTAGCTTTAATTTTTCTAGGTGAAAACCATGCGTCGGACTAAAAAACTCAAGAATAAAAATTCACCTAGAAATATTAAATCTAAATATTTCTCTGCATTGTTAACCGATATTGTTATGATCATGCAGAGACACGGTTTTTATTTTTTAAGCAAAAACTGTGCATCGGATTAAAAAAAAAGGATCTTTGCTTAGAAATGATGAGAAAATTCAAAAATAATTTTTATTTTAAGAGACATCAGTGGCGTACCATCAATGTCTGCCAAAATAAGCAGGTCAAATTCCGTACGAACACCACTAGTAGAAATTTTTTAAAAAATGTGATAGACTAAAAAATGCCTCTTGATACATAAAACATGTATGCCAACTTCCATTAAAATATCTAAAGTGGTATTACAGATAATAATAATAAATGATTTATTTTAGAAAATTTTTCCACCCCGTATCTCAAAAGTTAAGACGTTTGGGACATACATTTATATAAAGTTTTTTTCTTAAAATGGACTCAAAAATCGTCTCCTTAAATTTTGACATACAATTAGAAAATAGCCTGTATTTTTGTACCCATATGCATACCCATATCATAAGATATTACAATTTATTAAATATTTTTTCAGCATTATTTTCTTCATGGCTGTCGCGCTTACCTCTGGCGCTATGCTACTGGAAAGAAATGAAGGCATTTTGGAAAGATCCCTGGTTAATGGTATAACTGGAACAGAAATTTTATTTTCCCAAGTAATAACTCAGTTCGTAGTAATGTTTGGTCAAACAACGATGGTATTACTGTTCTCGTTTTGGGTTTTCCAACTTACACAAAATGGAAGTTGGATATTGCTATTTACTTTGACAATATTGTCTGGAATATGTGGAATGACCTTTGGTAAGTCAAAATGTTATAAATTGTTTTTTGGTAGAATATTTCCATTTGGTATTTTGTTTAAGTTAGTTTACAGATTTACTGATAGGTCAAGTCATTGATAACTACTTCTCTTTATATTACAATTTTATTTTTTTTCGAATTTTATGAAATTGTATGTTTTAAAAAGCGAAACATTGTAGAACGTCAAACTCTGCAAAACCAATAACACTTTAATTGCAAGAACAATATTAAATATAACATTTTACTAAAACTGGACTTATTCGTACTTTAAGTTTCTCAGAATAACGTACCTACTTCTCTGAACAGTGATAACTTTTTTCTAATTTGGCCATTAGTACGGGACCCAAAGACCTTCACTCATCTGCCAAAACTATTTTTTGTCAAATATAGTACGTAAACAAGGCTATGATTAATTAAAAACAGTTTATTTAAAAAAGTTTTGAAACTCCTTGTATAATGTCAATACCTATTTTTTTTATTCAGGGTGTCCGGAATAACGTTCAAATAATTCTAGGGGTGATTCGACTTGTTAAGTTATAAAGAAAAGTTCATATTAACATAGGTCCGCAAATGCGTCATAAGGTTGCTATGGCGATTCAAAGATGGCACCGGGATATAGATTTTATTTTATGTTTCTAAAACCGTTTCAGATAGTCATCTGATTTTTGGCATATGAATTGCTTTTAATAGTAGGTACTTTTCAGTGTTTTTACTAAATTATTATTTTAATCAGGGGCTGCCCACAGGGGAGGCCTCGATTTAATTTATTCACATTTTTATTAAACGTCATATTTTTGCAGATTTTTTTAGAAATTCTAATTCCGCGGTATAAATAACATAAAAAAGGTATTCTTGTTGAAAACTTGTCAGGCTAGCCGTTTTCGAGAAAACACTGTTCCAAGAAAGGCGAAAACACTGTCATTGACACAATAATCAAATAAACTTTATTTTTGAACCTTATGTAAAATTCGTTTACCGCAGAAATATGGCATTTAATAAAAAAGGGAACAAACTAAATCAAGGCCTCCCCTCTCGATACACCCTTGATTAAAAAAATAATTTGGTAAAAACACTAAAAAGTGCCTACTATTAAAAGCAATTTATATGCCAAACGATGACCATCTAAAACGGTTCCAGAGATATAAAATAGAACCCCTATATCCCGGTGCCATCTTTAAATCGCCATAGTAACCTTATGACACATTTGCGGACCTATGTTGATATGAACTTTTTTTTATAATTTAACATGTAGACTCATCCCTTGAATTATTCGAACGTTATTTCCGGACACCCTGTATATCATTAAAAAAAAATTATTCAATTTCATAATTAAAAATTTTAATAATTACTTGAATTTTAAATTTCCAACATTTTCAAAAGCTTCATTTATATATATTTTTTAAAATGTAGTGGTATATCAGTACCGTCACCTAGAATTAAAAAATAAGTATCCACATTATATAGGGAGTATCAAAAATTTTCCAAAATTAATCATAGCCTTGACCATAATTTTAAGGCAACCTATTTGCAATACATTTATTTGCATACTATATAAATGAAAATTAACAGAAACACAGAAAGATAAATTTACGTAGTTATATTTTTTTACATCCCTTACGCCACTCGGAAGAACCAGAATTTTTTTTAAATTTTATTTAATCATTTTTAGTCCATTTAACTTGATGCAATTATAAAATCATACCGGAAGTTGCGTGCGCACCACTGGCTGGTAAAATTAGACAAACAATTTTTCTGTTAAAACTTATAATTTATCGTCAGGTCTCAACATTATAATAATTGTTCATTTTTTAGTTATTTAGAAAAATGTTTTTTTATATACAGTGACCGCCAGAAAGTGTGCGACATATGGAAAAAAAAAATATGACGTTTAGAAAAAAATCGATTTCGCAGATCAATTCGGCTTCACTTAAAACCTCATAAACAATTGAACGATCCCGATTGTCATTTGTTATTTGGCAGTAAATTTAAATTTTGTTCGGTCGGTTGTCGAAAGTCCCCTTATTTGTCAAAATATTGAAAAATTTTATAGGGATGAGTTGTTCAGAATTTAATTCTAATTCTATGGCTATGTGTAAAATTTTGAGCTATTTGGATAAAAACAAAAATTAGGATTTTTTCTTTTCATAAAAATATTTGTTTCAAAAATTTTCTTTACTATTTAGAAACAGGTTTTCCAGACCTAAACTAATTTTTAAAACAAAAATATTTTTATGGAAAAAAAAATATATATTCAAAGCGGCCCGCCGTGTTTCAAGATGCACTTTCTGGCTGGCCAAAATTCTGGCAGTATTTCCATAAAGAGAAGTAATTGAATTTTTCGTAGTAATTTAGTTATTTAATGGGTAATTGAATTTATTTATAATTTATTCAATTACTTTATAGGTAACCGAATTACTTTCTAAGTAATTGAATTACTTGGGATTCGTGAAAATCAATTACCAATTACGATTACCTTATCCGATTAATTGATAATCCAAATACAATTACTTTTTTGGTAAGAATTGAATTAAAGTAATACAATTACTGAGAAGTAATTGAATACGAATTTTCAATTATTTTAATTCAATTACCGAGAGCTCTCTTGATGGGTCCTTTCTTTAGCACCAGTTGTATTTTTAGATGGGCTTTATTTATTTTATGCCCAAGGCGATTTTTTGCTACAGTTTTATCTTTTTCTCGATATAGATTGTAAGATTTATGTTTTATTTTTTTAGGCTTTGTAATTGCATGTACATGTGAAAACGAAAGATCAGCTACGTATTTGGCTCTTGGAAGTTTCCTGCCCATTGTAATGTTGTGTGGAATTATTTGGCCCATTGAAGCCATGAGTCCATATTTAAAATGGGCATCGGATTTCTTGCCTTTAACTCAAGCTACTGAAAGTCTAAGGTAACTTAAAATTTATTATTTAAAAGGAAAGAAACCATCTATATTTGTAAATTTAAGAACTTACTGTTACAAATTCGAAAGATATTTTAATAAACCAGCAATCCCAATCTCTATTCCAGTAAATTTTTTACATTTTTAAAAATTATCCCTTTGCAAAAATGTCGCTTTGAGAAATTGACGTTGCCTGCTTACATAAATCATTTGTATCGCAACGCTGCATACCTTATGCAAAGTATAAATAAAAACAAGTAACATAACTCCCGTCAAATTTCGCCGTTTTAACGCAATCGGCCCAGGGACCTTGAAGCGAGAATTTCTAGCCTCGACCATATGCGTATGTTAAATTTGATACTTAAAAGTTTGAATAATTATAAAATAGTTGGGAAAATTATTTTAATAAAGTGACAGAATTTATGTTTTAATTACCTATGTTTCTGCCGATATCATCTTTTACTTTTAATTTAGCAAAAAAACAGGAAATACACAATGTACAAGTATGCCTAATACTTATTTGAAATTTTAAAAGTGAAAACAAATATTAAAGCTTGTTATAAGTTTTTAGAAAATTCAATCGATTAGCAATCGGTTTAGTTTATATTAATGATAAAAAGTGATGTTTCGTTTATTAAGGCTTCATCAAACCATAAATAAAATAAAAGTGAAATTAAAATAAAACTATTACAGAGATTTAAATGTTCTGTTTAATTAAATATTTTTTTCACGACCGTTTAATAACAGGCTCATTATTCACTATTTTTGAATAGATGATAACACATATTACTTTACCGGTGAGTAATAGTTTATTACTCGCTGGTCATTACTCATAGGTTTAATTATTCTAGTGACATATGTGACAAATATTAAGGTTGAAAGACTGTCATTACGTTGCAATCTTAAAATTTGATTCTCTAACAGAAATACACCAAAATAGTATTTCAGTATTCCATCACACATTTTTACCACCCACTTCCACCCATTATATCTTAATTAATAAGTATGGCAAAATTCATGTGCCATGCAGTAAAATAGTATATATTCTTAATTATTATACACTAGATGAAAAGCCTGTCTCCGCCAGGCGAGAGACAATATTAAGTAGCCTCTGTCTCCGTAAGACGCCTTCCGTACGGCTAACGGTAAAAGAACACTTTTTTTGCTCCTATTTATGTCCCGGGAGCGAAATTAAAAAAACGAGCTTCGTTAGGTTCTAGCCACTGCTAAAGACTACCACTGTATATCCACATTAGCAAATTATATATATATATATATATATATATATATATATTATATATATATATATATATATATATATATATATATATATATATATATATATATATATATATATATATATATATATATATATATTAGGTCTGGAAACGAACCCACCGACCATAGGAAATTACATAGTATGTTAAAGCATAGGCAATATTCGAGGTGGGGTGTGCGTTGTTCGGGCTCAGCCGTATCGCCGTCCGACGAAAGGCGATAGCGTCCTGATCTCGTTCGGCTCGGATCAGTTTACCCACATCGCTGGAGGAAGGTACTGCACGCTTGGAAACAAGTAGGCAAAATTACGATATGCCATATTCTGTGTGGAATTATTTGTTTTCATAAGTTTTTTTGTTGCCGACTGAGCGAAATAAAACTGGTATTCGGTCATAAATAAATTAAACAAAGATTCTACAAATAAAATTAATAATAATTCTATAAAAATGAAAAATAATATTTATTCCCTAAAAACAGTCTATTTAATTAGATGTTCAATTACAAGTTCGGCGCGCTCGTTGCAGAGGGGAATTGTAGGAGAGAACATAGCGAATTGGTAGAAGGGCTTGAATACACGTATTTCCTATGGTCGGTTCTCTGTTTCCAGACCTGTTTTTTATATATATATATATATATATATATATATATATATATATATATATATATATATATATATATATATATATATATATATATATATATATATATATATATATAATTATAATTATTTATATATAAAATGTATATATATATATATATCTAGTATTTAAAAATATTAATATATATAAATATATATATTATATATATAATATATATATAATATATATATAAAAAATTATTATTTTAATTTATTTTTTATAAAACTTATTAGGTCCTATAAATTTACCGTGCTTTAGGAGAAAATGCGACTGTTCCAACTATATTTTACTTCAAAACATTTAAATGAAACCTGTTATTTTTAATTTAAATTTTTTAAACAGGGGTCTTACCCGGTTGGAATGCAAAAAATCTCGTATAATACTTTGTTATTTTTTAAAGTTTTTAAAACGAAATTTATTGGGGGATTTAACAAAGACCGATATTATGCAGTTATAGGGGAAACAAATAAACGTTAGAAACATTTAGAAACATTTAATATTTTTTAATTTAATTCTAAATTATTTTTTAAATAACTACTTAAATAAAAAACTAATATTAAAATAACAAAATTGCTCCAAAGAGACGACCTGAATTATTTCAGGCTAATTAATTTTAACATTTATTTGTTTTCCCCTATAACTGCATAATGGGCGGTCGTTTGGACATCTTCAATCGCCATTTTCCCAAAAACTAACAAAGATAGGTATAGGATGTTATACAGATTTTATATCAGGAATGACCCGTAGAATCCAAATTTAAAAAAATATACAGGGTGTTGTATTTAAATTTTTGAAGTAACATTATTAGAAAAGTCATTTTTCACAGCACTTTCGGCAAAGCCGGAAGTAGTTTTATTATGACTTCCACATATAGAGTCTTCCGAAAAAATTAAATTAAATATAATAATTTTTTATATCATTTATTTGTTTTCCCATAAAACTGCATAATGTGCGGTAGTTTGGACACCTTTAATCGCCATTTTCTTAAAAACTAGCAGAGATAGGTATAGGATATAATTTAGATTTTATATCAGGAATGATCCTTAGAAACCAAATTTTAAAAAATATATAGGGTGTTCCATTAAAAAAAACAAAGTTGATGTCGTTTCCGGTTAAACCGGAAGTGATAGGCGCATCTTATAATATCCAAAATCGGCATCTTATAATATAATATGTCATTTTAAAATTTGAAAGCCATATGTTTTTATTCAAGAAAATGAAGGGCTGGGAAATATTTATATTTTAGAATTTTTTTTTATCACTATTATATATATATATATATATATATATATATATATATATATATATATATATATATATATATATATATATATATATATATATATATATACTATATATATATAAATAAAATATTAAGAAAAAAAGGAGCAAATCAAAATTTTAATCCCGAGGCGACCTTCTTTTTTTACTCGCACTATCTCGAGTACGTGAATAGACTATAAACACCTATCGCTTCGACTTTCTTATTTATTGTTTTTTATCAATGGCTTGCACGGCTTTTACTGCACTGACGATTTCAGGTTATTATTTATACATCTCATACCTCTATTTAATTTTGGGAATCCCCAACCACTTGGTTGCAAGCAATTTATCAAACTTAAAATGCTAGTTCTACTCTAGCTGATGCCAATTATTGTAGGTACTTTGCGACTTTAAATTATAATTTAAGGTACTACTCCACTTTAAAAGGCTAAAAAAACACAAACTGGAAGAAAGGAAGGTCTCCTACAATCAAAAATAAAAAAAAGGGCGGACGTTTGAAAAAAAAAATGGAAAAATAAGTTGATTTTTTTACTATTATGGCCCCGTAAAAAATCTTTTTTTTGCCAAATTGTGGTAAATTGGCTTACAAAACATATCAATCAACAAAACGAGACAAGGTTTTAAAATCAGTTCAGTATGTCATTTAAAGAAAACCGCGTTTAAAGTTGACTAGCAGCTGCGTGAGCAAGTGCGTACAGGTAAGAGCATGCGCACACTTTCACTTATTTTACAGTGTTAGGATTCGAATTTCTTTACATTTTAGGAGGTGATATTTAAAGGTCCAAGGATGTGAAAAATGCAAAAAAAATATTTTTTGACAATTCTAAAATAAGCTAGTACCTACGTATTGACTATAAATAGCAAATAAATAAAAACATTTTTTTATCCTTTTTCGTCGGGATTTTAATTTAGAATAAAGAGAGGGAAATAAAAAACATTTTAAACATTTTCAGGGACATGTCCTTCAGGCCCTAAGTCAGATGACCAAAAAACATTGCAGTTTTTCTGTAATATTAATAAGAGCGATTAATGATCGAGGTCATTTAACGCGCAAGTCTAGAGAGCGCGTTAAGGGTTAAGATCATTAATTAATCGCCAATTAATACCCAAGTTAGTTACAATATTTTTTCGGCGTTTATTATTAAATTGTGAAAATCATTTTTTTTTTCGGGGTGTATATCGTTTTCAGACAACCAACTCGACAGATGTTTTAATGGTTGTTATTATAAAAAGGTTGTAAATGTTTGTTTGTTTTTTGTATTTATAGTTGCCTATTCTATAATCGTTTAATAATAGAAAATCATGCATTAGGGAGAGGGGAGGTCGAACCTATTTTCACGTGGAGGGGAAAGGGTCTCGGCAAACACCACGTAATTTTTTCCCGCAAGACACAGTAAAAAATTGCGAGAAAACTTGGTTAAAATAAGTAAAACATGTTTCTCCACTAAAATATAGCTAATACGATAAGCTAATCTTACACAATGATATTTTCTTACTATGATTCTAGACTACGTTCTTAGTAGTTTTAAATACTACTCTTAACAAGTATTAAATAAAAATAATAATTAAATAAATTATGCTTTTAAAAAAATTCAACACAATCAAGCATGGATTAACGTATTTACACTAAATTAGGCTTTTTGAAAAATCTCACGTGAAATTAGGGGGCGGGACCCCCAAGCCAAATCTCACGACATCTCACCAAGAGGGTAGGGAGAGGGGGTCGAAAAATTACCAAAATCGCCTCACGTAATTAATGGCACACAACACTGGCACAATAATAATGGCAACTTTACAAGGAGGTTTGGTCCACGCGGAATGCGTGGGCGGAACGGTTTTAATTCTCGATAGCAAATGCGCCGAGCTTAAAAACGAATACCCGCTCCCCTTCTCAGTTCCACTACAATTTGTTTAGTGTTAGCACAATATACATAGCTACCGCAGTACTTTATTCTCTTTGGTGTTAGTTACCCTTACTACCCCCCTCTATCAAGATGTAGTTAATCCACCGTTGCTAGAAACATTTGAAAATTGTCATGTATGTAATTAAAACAAGTAACATTCTATTCTAAAAATACCATAATTTCGGTAATATTACAGGATAATTAAGTCTCTGACTGGTATCGCTGACTGCATCTTTGCCACAGTATACATATAAACTAGGGTTGTAACGGAACTCCGTTACTGCGGAACTTCGGCAAACAATTGATCTCCGCCTCTGTTGTTTTAACGAAGGTTTATTTACGGTAACATACAATGCTCAAGAAGCAACGCTGGGCGACGCGGCCGCTCGGCTGCCTCTTCTCAATTTTGATTACTAGTTTATTTATGAAAGCGTACCATGTAACATGTATGTATGTTATGTACCCATTTGAAAAAAATATTTTTGACTTTAATAAATCATAAATTTCTATTTTTTTACTTCAAATTTCACCTCCGCCTCCGCATCCGCGGAGTCAAAACTCTTCTTCTCCGCATCCGCATCCGCCTCCGCTAAGAAGGCCTCCGTTAAAACCCTAATATAAACCTGCAACGCCCCTGTGGAAAAAGCCCGATAGATCCAAATAAAATACTATGTTTAATTGGAAGTTATGTGTTTTTGAAACAGCAATTTCGGATACTTACAGACAGACGAAAAAATAATGAATCATGTTTTTTTTTATTTTTTCATGGGATATGATCAGAAAAATAAAAAGAAAAGCAAAATAAAGTCTCGGCAGTTTCGATAGACCTATTAGGATTCTTACTGAAACCTAACATTTTCTATCAGGCTTTTTCCAAGGGGCCATAAAACTAGCTTCCTATACCTCTATACCTTCTTGACCTAGAAGGTGAAACTAATATTTAATAGCTAGATTACTAACTAATTATCTTTAACTTTTAGGTGTATCATCGCAAGAGGATGGGGCATCCATATACCAGTTGTATATTATGGATTCCTTTCAATATCTTTATGGGTAGTCATATTCCTTGGCAGCAGTATCTTGTTGCTTAAGTTTAAGAAGGGTTAAAAAAGTGTTTGTTAATTTTTTTATTATTAATCCGTAAAAAATTCTTGCCCTAGTGTATATTTTTACAAAATAAATTATTATTATATGTTAGTTTTATTTAGGATACTATAGGTTTTTTTAGATGTTTCTGTGTGCCTTTGGATAGCATTTAATAAATTATTTTATAAATTCTTTGTTTTCTATGAAGAGTGGTTTAGTTTTATTAAAATTAATTAGCAAATACACAAAAATGTTTTTTGTTACTTAATTCATAAAACGAAATATTACAATGTGCTGTGTCCAAATCAGAATTTCAAAGCTAAGGACAATTTTGTTTTAAAATTATATACATTAAATCTCATACTTTAAAACCTTTATTCTCGTTCTATTTGTCGACATGTCAGTAGGTATTTTTGTTATTCAGAAATAGTTTACACTATTTGATACTTTTTCTACACACCTAGTCCTAAAATACACCTTCCATAAGAGCGCTTACGTAAAAAAAGTGTAAAATAGTGTACACTTTTTCTGAATGACAAATAGATCTAATAACAATAACACTTTAATAAATAACTATTTCTCCATTAAGAGCATTACAAAACTAATTAAACCGAAAGCGACATAACCCAACCCGAAAATCTGAAATGGATGTCGCTCGACCGGCTTAGTCATACAGTATAAAGCAAAGGCAATTTTCCAACGAACTCAAGGACTAGAATTAACGCAACGCCAGTTTGTAGGCAGGGTGTTTGGTATAGTAATCTGTTTGTTTTTGTTTTGGAAAAACGTAAACAAATTGCCAGATCTTAAAAACCAAAATCCGGAAATTACCTTCAAAATGTAATAAAATTATTCAAAAATATTGGTTTTTGTGTTAATATAGGCATCGATTTAAATATAAACATTTATTAATATGACAGTTCCAAGCATTCGTTTAATAAAAAATGATAGTAAATCAAGTGTTGTACGGCACTCCAATATCATTTTATCTCTTTCTAGTAGGTTGTATTATTCAATAACACGTTTTGTAAACTGACTTGATCAACAGCAATCGAATTGGGCATCTAAAGTAATGTCATGTCTGTCTGTCACTTCAGATAATAAACAAAAATAGTTTTTCGGCTTTAAAATTAATTTTTAACAATAAAGAATCATCAATTTATAAAAATGTAATTTATGGGGCAATGCCATAAACATTGAAAAAGTTATTATTTCCGAAGTGATGTTATTTAGAGTGTTGTTGTGCCGTGTGTTTACAAGAACTATCCCTCCTTGCCCCCTGAACATATTAATGCCAAACAAGGTTTGTTTACTTTATTTCTATCCAAGAATTCGTTGCAATTTTCAGTAATACATACAGGGTGTAAAAAGTATAATGCTTACGATTTAAATGTGCGATAGTGGAGCTCAAAACAAGCCAAAAAGTTTATATGACCTCTGTGTCTAAACTTGACAGATTCTTGTCTAAACGATGTCGAAGTTAAAAGTTTGGAAGCAATTATTTCTGAAAATCGTAACAATTGGAAACTGTCGTCTTAATCGCTTATCAGTAGATTCATTTGGGAATAAAATAAACTAAGTTTCAAATGTTTTAATTTACAAAAAAAATAAAAGTAATTTTTCCCCCAGTTAAAAAGTTAAAAAACAATTGGCAACAGAGCTACCTAGAAGCCTTGTACGTAAAGTAAAGTCAGTTGTACATTTTGCTCACCCGCCGCGATATTTTTGTTTGCTTTTAAATCGGGAAAATATTTTTGAAAACGAAATGTGTGCAACCGAGAAATCTTATTCTTTAAGCAATATAAAAAAGTGCTGTTTTAAAACATAATAATGTGTGTTCTTAAAATGGATATTTAGCCTATTCTTTTGTTAAGCACAACAAATTTTTAATTACAAATAAAATCTTGTATTGTTTTTTACTTAACTTTAATTTTTTCAAATTAAATATCAAAATAAATTTCAAGAAGTAATTTTTATTATTTGTAGGTATGTAAATGAACATTTCCTTAAAAAAGTGTAAATATGCAAAACCTCGCAAAAAACGTTCGAGGTTCTGACTCGCTACGATGAAACGGGCGCGGTGTTGCCAACTTTTTTAAACTTTGAAAGGCCATATTTTTGACACATATGCTCCTGGCTTTTTCGACTTGTTTTGAGCTCCACTATCGCCCATTAAAATAGTAAGCATCATACTTTTTACACCCTGTATATTGGTAGATAATAATAATGAGAGTAGTGTATTGCCTAATGAATTTTCTAAAAAGCATATAACAGATACTGCCTCAAACTAGGTAATTCATATTTAGTTAATGTTTTATTACTGTATCATCCACACACAAAAATCACGTGTAAGGGATAAAAATAATGATTATTAGTGTGGAAACGTGGCACAAAAATAGGCCTTACGATGAATTTTTTGTGCAGGAAGATGAATTTGAATGCGGTTTTTTGCTTTCGATTCGTATGAACGTCTAGCAATCCTGTAAACATATTGTATTAATGGGAAATAAAAAACTGCATTTGAGCATTAGAAAAATGCATTTTAAAAATGCATTTTAAAGTTTGCATTTATCAAAAACTTATAACTAGGTAAATAAGGATGGAAATGAGCTCGAATTTGTTACTCGGTGGGTTTTCGAGGTCGCTGAGTGCGGAGTACCTGGGGTGCACTAAGAATGGTGTAAACGTCGTCTTCCGGAGTTTTACGATAATTCCTCCTAATATCGGACGAGTTTGAACAGGAATATGACATTACCAAGGACCTGCGGAGTACCTGGTGCGCTCTAAGGATGGTGTTAACGTCGCGTCGTCTTCCGGAGTTTTACGACAAATCCTCCTAATATAAGCCCAATTTCTTTACTCGAAGAGTTTTTATGGTCGCTGAATACGAATATGACACTGACAAGCGCCTGTGGAGTACCTGGTGTGCGCGAAGAATGATGTAAACGTCGTCTTTTGGAGTTTTACGACAATTTCTTTCAATATCAGTGCAATTTTATTACTCGGGAGGTTTTTGTGGTCGCTGAACACAAATATGACATTAACAAGGTCCTGCAGAGTACCTGGTGCGCGCTAAGGATTGTGTAAATGTCGTCTTCTGGAGTTTTATTACAAATCCTCCCAATATCAGCCCAATTTCTGTACACGGGGAATTTTTGCGATCGCTGAATACGAATATGACATTGACAATGTCATATTCGTGTTCAGCGACCACAAAAGTCTCCCGAGTAACAAAATTGGGCTGATATTAGAAATATGTGTCGTAAAACTCCATAAGACGACGCTTACACCATCCTTAGCCCGCACCAGGTACTCCGCAGTCCTTGTTAATGTCATATTCGCATTCAGCGACCTTACAACCCCCGAGTAAGAAAATTGGGCTGATATTAGGAGGAATTGTCGTAAAACTCCAGAAGACGTCCCCCGAGTTACAAATTCAGGCTCATTTCCATAATTATTTACCTAGTTAAAAAAAATTATAATTGCAAACTGTAAAATGCATTTCAAAAATACACTTTTTTAATGAATAAATGCAGATTTTCATTTACCATTAATTAAATTTGTTTACAAAGTTTGTAGACGTTTATACCAATCGAATGCAAAAATCCGCATTCAAATCCATCTTACTGCACAAGAAATCCCTAGTGCATTACTTCGTTTTCTTGACTATATTACAGACAATAACACGCAGTCGGACACAAATATGTATTTAGTTTATAGGACTGAAGAAAATTATTTAATTGAGTTAACAATTTTATCTGAATGAATTAATTACCTTAGTTTTTCTCCATTTTCACGATCATTTCTAGGAGTTCTAAGGGCACGAGAGTCATATATTTTGTACTTTTTTTGCATCCTCAATTAAAAAAAACTCTCCAAATAATTCCAGACTTTTATACGTTAGTATAAAAGGCAAAAAAACCTTTAAAACGGGCCGTGGTAAATCGACTTTCGAAACGTTCAGTCGATGACAGAGACAATTAAACAGTTGGCATAATTACTATAAAAATGTTATTACCATAAAAACGTTTTTTAACCTGATTGCTAATTAAAACGTGTAAAGTAAAGATCCGTGTTTTTATACGAGGTGTAACGGAAATATGATGCCAGAAGCGGAACAAGACCCATGAGAAAGCCGAAGTGCACTAATGAAGCAAATAATAAAATATCTAAAGAAAAAAGTAAAGACCAAACAAAAAGACATGAAGACCAGTCAAGAAAAAATAAAAGAAGACCATTAAATCGACTTACTGAAAACATCATAAGCTTTTATATAACTTATGAAAGCCCTTTGTAATCCCCCAGTGTTGTCATATCCAAAAACTAATCAAACATTTATTGAGGGCACTGATGCAAGTAATACTTCTATTGATGGAATTTTGTCACAGCTACAAGATGACCAAGAAAAAGTGATAGCGTATTTCAGTAAAGTTCTTTCTAAAACTAAACGAAATTATTGTGTGACCAGAAAGAACTTTAAGCTATTGTCAAATCACTGGAACACTTTCACAAGTATCTTTATGGCCAGAAATTCCACCTAAGGACGGACCATGCATCACTCAAGTGGTTGCTTTAGTCCAAGAATCCCGAAGGCCAGATAGCACGATGTTTACAACGTGTTCAAGAATACGAATTTAAAATTGAATATCGGAGATGACTAATTATAAAAATGCGGACGCTCTATCAAGAAGGCCTTGACCAAAAGATGACAAGAATAAACTGGTTATCGTTGAGCTTCTATTCTTTAAGTAGTTGCAGACAAACTCCGCTGTCTGCTAAAGGTGAACTGAATACATAAGTGCAAATTAAGGTTTTTATAGACGCCCCCATATAAAATATGGTGTGATTCGCCAATGGGGCGTATCAGCTAATCAAGTCAAATATTTACAAATATACAAATACCTAAAGTCGTACGACGTCGCCGTTGTGGAATATTTGAAGTTGAATAAATTTGACCTTGATAAATTTTGTTTTAATCAAACTAAGGTATAAATTTCAATTATCCAAACTTAAATTGAATTTAATTGGGGTCAATCTAGCAAAAGTAAAAAAAATGTATAAAGGATCAATATTACTTTAAATAAGCACTGATAGCCTTATGATTCACAATTCTGCAATTTCAAATCTTTGCAAATAAATTTTTTTGGAATTATAGCAGAATATTAAGGGCAAAGATAAAAAGACGACAGTTTTATTTTACTTGATGTCAAACTTACTTTTATTTACATAACTGGTTTTACCTTTATTTTAAATACAAGGTTACTAAAACTTTAAACTCAACAGTCCCTCTATTTAAAATAAACTAAACCTTGCTTCTTCGCACACATCTTGGTCTTGAACTTGTGTTTTGATGTTCCACTTGCATCCCTTTTTGTTTTGAATACCCATTTGTTATTTAAAGGCTTTCTGTCACCAGAATATTCTACTAACTCCCACGTTTGGTTGTCAATCAGAGCAGAATATTCTTCTTTCATGGCTGCACGCCATAGGTCACTATCAGGTCTGCTAAGAGCTTCTTCAACGGTCACTGGATCTGCCTCATCAACCATAGTTACAAAACTGACCTCATAGTCTTCTAAACTTCTCGGTGCTCTTCTTTCTCTCTCACTTCTGCGTAAAGTTTGTGTAGTTTGGTTTGATGAAGAGGGATAAACAGTCGGAAGAGTCAAAATCTGTATTGGTCATATATTCGTGGTCAAAATCAGGTGTTCTAAATTAGGTTCTATCTGAGGAATAACTTCGTCCAACGCGGTTTCTGGCGAACTCGTAAGAGTCGAAGATGCTTCTCCTTGAACTTTATAACACTTCTACTAGGTTCAGTTCTTACTTCTGCTTTAATTTGTTCTTCTGGAAAAATGAAAAAATGCTTTTCATTTTTCTTCTGATTTTCTAACAGTAAACTGCCCTTCTCGTTTTCAAAAAATGTCACATCTCTAGCAATAAGCACTTTTCTTTATAGGGTCAAATAGTCGATAAGCTTTGCTCTCTGTGCTATAACCAATCATGATACATGGCATAGTTTTTCTATCCAACTTTTTGCGTTTTTCTTTTGGAATGTGAGCATGTGCTTTACAACCAAAAACGGAGCCTTTAGCTTGGGCTTTACTCCACTCCATGCTTCTTCTGGCGTTTTTTCATCCAAACATTTCGTCGGTGATCGATTTAGAAGATACACAGCCGTGTTCGCTGCTTCTGCCCACAAAATGTTGGGTAATTCTGAATCGATTAACATGCATCTGGCTTTCTCAATAATTTTCCGGTTCAAACGCTCAGCTTTTCCGTTCTGTTCTGCTGTGTACGGTACTGTCGGCTGATGTATGATACCATTGCTTCTCAAGAAATTTTCAAAAGGTTTATTAACGTACTCACCACCATTATCAGTACGTAAGATCTTTATTGTTTTTCCTGTTTGATTTTCTACTAGATTCTTGAAAGTTTTGAACTGTTCGAACGCCTCACTTTTGGACTTCAAAAAATACGCAAACGTTTTGTGACTGTAATCATCGAGAAAAGTTATCATATATCGTGAATCTACTAAACTTTTAGATTCAATCGGTCCACATAAGTATGAGTGAATCAATTCAAGCACTCCTTTACTACGCGAGTTGCTCTCCTTAAACGGCAATCGGTGGCCTTTTCCTTGAACACAGATTTCACACTTTGAAAATAATTGTTCATCGAATTTAACATCTGAGACCATACCATTTTTCAATTTGTCCAAGCTCCCATAGTTTAAGTGTCCTAGACGACGGTGCCACATCATTTTTAAGTTACTTGCGGAAACATGGCATGCTAGTTCATTTGTACTTACTAAGTCCAGTTGAAATAAACCATTTTTTAGTGTGCCGGTCGCAATTAGATGCTGCTGCGGATCATAATTTTACAGCCCGTAGATTTAAAAACAACTGAAAATTTCTTTTAACCATTTGACTCACCGATAGTAGGTTGACCTTTAAATCCGGGAAAGTAGACTGTGTTCTGAGCCTTAAGAAAAACTGTATCAGAAACTGGTAATTTTACTGTACCATTTTTAGATACTGACATAACCTGGTTATTTGCAGTGCTGATCTGATACTCACTAGTGTTTTGACATTTTCAACATATTAGCATCATTGGTCATATGAATGCTTGCTGCGGAGTCAATAAACCACGTATTTTCAGCGTTTATACTGCTTGAAGATACTGATAACGCAGAATAAAATGCCACATCTTTGTTATCTTTGTGCTTGTCACAATCTTTGGCAAAATGTCCGTATTTGTTACATTGGAAACAACGCACTGACTTACTATTTCGGCTTTTACCATGAGCATTTTCTTTCAAATGATCCGAATGGTTTTTCTTAAATCTTCTACTGTAGTACGCTTCTTGATTTGTCCTTTCTGGTTTGACATCCTGAAGTAATTTCAATTTGATGCTGTCACCTGTCACTGCAACACCACTGCTCTCGATTCCCATGATCATCGGTCGGTATTCATCTGGTAAACCAGCAAGAAGAATCACACCAATCCATTCTTCACTAACGGTGAATCCGATTTCTGAGAGTTTGTGTGCGGTACTGATTATTTTATTGACATACTCCTCAACTGAGTCTTCCAACTTGGTGGTAATTAATGTACGTAAAAGTCCTACCTTCCTGGTCAGTCCCTTGTCCTCAAAAGCTTTGATCAAGTTATCCCAAACTTCTTTTGCAGTTTTGGCTGACTGGACATGTACATAATTAACCGTTTCCAGCAGTAAAATAATCTTACTTTTTGCTTTCGATATCTTCTTTTCATCCGTTTCTGTGCCCAAAACACAGTTCCAAAGTTCTTCATGTTCCAAATAAGTTTTTACCGTGAATTTCCATGAATCAAAATTCTCTCTTCCCTTCAATTTTTCTATGGGCAAAATTCCGGTCGACATAATAACTTAGTAGCGTTGCTCTGGGCCCATAACCTTTTGGAATTATAGCAGAATATTAAGGGCAAAGATAAAAAGACGACAGTTTTATTTTACTTGATGTCAAACTTACTTTTATTTACATAACTGGTTTTACCTTTATTTTAAATACAAGGTTACTAAAACTTTAAACTCAACAAATTTGTCAAGTTTTTAGAAAATTGAAACATAAACTTACAAGCTACAGACAAGAATTAGATGTTTACATTCTTATCAATAGGGCTCAAATTCACAAATCATGTGAAGGAAAAAATCACAAAAATTGCTCCTAATTTTGGCGCTAAAATTTATATGAGTTTGGTAAAATAAATTATTTTTATTTTACTCAAAACACCCGCATCGCCTTCCAGACTGCAAAGTCCATTAAGGCGTATAGATACGACGACGCTACTGCACAAATGAAAAGTGTTGTATAACACAATCAAATTTTTTCCAAATAAAAATTTGAAAGATGACACTTTGGGACACCCCGTATCGCTTGTCACTCCTGTGACACTTGATTTATTTTATTGGAAAATTATATTCAAAAAGTTAATTGTTGAGTCAATAATTTAATTCATTACTTTATGAACAAAAATTGGTTTTAGCTACCGCAATCAAATGTATATCAAGTTCTGTTTCTCTCTTATAAGATTATTCAAGGACCGTTATCAAAAAGTTTAAATAATACCTTGACTGCTCATTACTATTATCAGTTCAGTATAAGGAAGTTTGAAGGTATATAGAAGGCCAATACTGTAGAACAAAATTGTCTAGCCATGCAGGGCAGCGGAAATAGGGAAATTGGCCCCGCAGTTTGCGCAATAAATAGTAGGTCAGGTCCGGACTTCCATAATTCTTTGTTACCATGTATAAACTTGACATCAAATGTCAAATTCAAAGTAACAATACTTTCAATGATGTTTTTTCATTTTTTGCAATTGTTGGTTATTAAACAATACTATTGTAGAATATTTAAAATTATTGTGTAATATTGGATTTTATATCATCTGATTTAATATGGAAAGAATAGATAGCGCCACTTCACAGCCTTCTCTTTATATGGTCGATAGTTTTGTATTTTTACCAAAAATCTTAGTAAAATAAATGACAACACAATTTTTTTAAATAACTTTCAAACATTGTATGATAGTTTTGATCTACTTATCACCAATTTTGTGCTAAGAAAAATTCAAGATAGTGTAAATGAGTTTAATCTAATTATCAAATTTAAGCGATATCTGAAAAATAAAACGTTGTCGAAAAAAACTTACTCTAGATTTGTAATTAGCGCCTCCGTATGCAAAAAATTATCGAAATCGGCAAGGGTCAAGAAAAGTAAAAACTTACCATAATTTGAACTGTGTATGTTTTAGGGTCATACAATATTTTATAAATTTATAATTTGTATAAAAATACTTGTATAAAAATACAATAAAATAGTGTCACCTCATGCAGGTAACTATATCTACACCGAATTCAGTAAAAGATTCAAAGACTCTGGTTGTCCATTAAAAAGTGAAAATTTTTATAACTGCCTTTTAGGCATATAGTTTTCACTAATAACAGAGATTTATGGTAGGTATCCATTGTAACAGTATCCGTTAAATATTATGTGCCTTCAGTATGTTGACCTTAAAAAGTTGATAATGTTAGTTTAAGAAAACAAAAATTTAATTTCTTTATAAAATACAAAAAAAGCAAAAAGAAACTTTAACATAAAATTGTACGTTTTTCATTTAATTGGTGGGACCTGTATATTTGTATATATTATAATTTGCCTGGTCTGCCCAGTAATTATTGATTATTTTAATTCTTTAATGTCCGACTGGTATATTATTTGACTAAAAATAATATTATCTCAAAGTCAGTTAAATACGAAATATTACCCTAGGGCGTTATTAAAAAAAATAACGCCCTAGGGCCTACAAATTTACCAATAAATAAACAATAAATTATCTTCAAATAAGCATTCATTACGAAAATACAAACATACTTACACAATATACTTATCATAATAAAAATTATTTTTTAAAGTAAAACATACAATTTTCAAACTGACCGGAAAATTCCACATTATCATACCCCACCGCAGTTGCTGTGTTACTTGAAGTAATACTTTTCCCAACTACAAGGAAAGCATTAGCCAATTTGGAGCTTTTGCTATCATCCACGTACCCTCGTGCTACCGAAGAAATCTTCCAGCCTCCTAACCTCATTAAGCTCTCGGAACTACCTCCCGCATCAGAATGAATTGTTGCCGCTGTACGTCTTAAACAATGTCCTGTGTACACCTTAGCATCAGGTAAACCCAAATATGTAGCAATCTCAAAGGGTATATTTCCAAATGTATTTTTACCTATAGGCTGCACAGTACATCGTTCATCACGATAGCACAAAAAAAACCTATCAATAGGTGCACTTTTAGATCGCAAAGACAAATAGTCCCGAATTAACTTTGTTGCGCACATTTCACTATCATCAATAACCAAAAAGCTCCTTGCTGGCCCATTTTTACTTTGTGGAATGTCAGTAAATATATACATATCACGCACATCGAAAAACTTCATTTTCCCAAGCTCGTCTCTTCTACAAGCTCCGAATACACATATCACTAATGCAACTTTATCTGCCAAATATTTTTCAGTCGGCGCTTCTTTCAAAAAAGTTATAACTTGTTAGCGAGTCAGAACCTTCGACTTTTTAGGTTGATAATTTCTCCCAAGTTACTTTAGAAACTGTTGCAGAGAAATCAACTTTTCATTCTTATCTTCTTATGAACTATTAATTCTTTACGTAACATTGAAAACTTTGTCCAAAGGAAATTTGGAGAATATGACTCTGACAAATCTTGAAAATAAGCCATCAAAACGGTTTCGTCCACACGGTCCACGCAGTGTTCCGTCAGCCAGGTCTCAAAATGGAAATGATGGAAATATTATTTCTCGTAAATCCGCCTAGTTTTTTCTGGCACAAGCGCATGCTCAGCTTTAGCAGCTTTTACTAAAATATCTTGGGGAGATGGGTATTTTCCACTACTTCGGACATTTTTATGCCTCAATCGCAAAATTATTTTTTATGTGCTGTCTTATTAACAAATAACTTACAACCATGGTTACCACAATTACGTTTCGACAATTTTTTCAGGTAAATGCTAGTACTTGATTTGATTTAAACTAATACATTCAAAATTCATTTAAATTTTTCTCATACAAAGAATATTTAGTCGGACATTAAACGTTGAAGGCACCACGGGTATTAAAGATAATAACGCTTTCAGTCAACGTATATGCCCCGGGCCAAAGGCCCTCGGGAAACACACCATCGACCTCAAGCGCTATTATCCTTATAATACCCTTGATACCTTAATAACTATAAAAAGATGTACTAAATTATTAAATGAAATATGAGTACCTAAGTGAAAATTTATTTTTAGTGATACACAGAAATACACAAACATTGCGGTATTCATCTAAAAGATAGTTAAGATAACCTTACTTTTCTCACTGTTATTGACTATAAAATTTTAATTTTTTATAATTTATAATTCATATATTATTATTAATTCGGTTACCTAACGTTGCGTCTCATAAGAAGCACCAATTTTAATATAAGAACTACTTACCTAAAGTAAAAACATATCGGATGTGTTACCCTTAGATTTGCAAGACAAAACCAATCAACCTCTAGTCGAGTTGTTACGATATTATATTATAAGTAACAAACAATGAACACAAAATTATAGTCACAATTTAATAAACACTAATCACTAAAATAAGAAGTTTTTTATCAATCCAAAAAACTTTTGCAACCACAAAATAAAATAACACAAAGCAAAACAATCGCACAGAAAACGGTTCTACGGCTCTGATAAAAGTATAATGTGTTGCTTACCTACACACTAATTTATCAGTGTGTAAGTAGGCAACACATAATAAAGTTTTGTGGAATTTCGTTACTGCGCAGAATCGCGGGGGGAGGGCACTCATGACTGTTATTTTTATAGTGGGCTGGACATTTTTTGATCATATGATTTTAAACTTCCTTGGTCCAGTACAGTTTTTTAAGTCACTTTTCTTACACACTTTCTTCCTGGTAGCCTTCGAACTTAACATAGAGTTATGTCACGTTCCATGCGACAAAGAGAAATTTTTAGAATAGCCTTAGGCTTAGAAAAATGTACACTTTTGCACCAAACCCTTTTATGATATGAACTGTTTTACCAATGATGTGTCAGCCAAATTTATTGATCTAAACACAGAAAAGGTAATGAATATTACCATAAAAACACTGTATTATTTTTCTATCAAAACTTAAAAAAACACTTTGGTAATAGTTCCAAAATAAAAGACAATTTTACGTGTTCATATCAAAAGAAAAAAAACGCTTCAAACAGAGGGTTATTTCTATTGTGCAGACTGTTCCTGAATCCTTCTGCTTTCTTTCATTTCTTGCGCCGTCATGAGCTGATGGATATGACTTTCACGCACTTGTTTTTCGGTAGTAGGGGACGCCACAGATTTGATTGGATGTAGCGGTGAGATACATACGTCATCACGGGTTCGTACACAGTAATACCGTCTACTTCTTCTGCGCCAGAATTCCGGGACTGGCTTTGTTTGTATGAATTGGGTTTTTGTTGGCTTCTATTCCTTTGGAATTAATAGGCCAGCTCTCCCCTCTCCAAACACAAGTTCTGAAGAACGTGAGGTTTCCCAGGCTTCGTAGTTAGAATTTCTGGATAATCGGGTTCTCAACCCCCAAAAATTATAAATTTTTCCCAAAATTGTACTTCTTAAACAAAAAAATAAATCGATGTTAGGCATAAACAATGGCGATACGACCAAGAGCTGCTCCAATATTACGACAGTAAAAATATTTTTTGCGGCCCTTCAAGGAATTTCAGCTTATTTTTACCAATCGTCCAAAAGGTCCTATTTTTTAAATAAAGTTGTTGGAAAACTAATAGTGAAGTAGGATGGAACTCAAATGCAAAAGTATTACATGCTGTATTACAGAAAAGAAAAAAATTAAGACTTTCAGGAAATAATGAATTGTCCAGAATTGAATGCAAAATCAATTAGACAAGCAGATGGTTTTAAACGGGAGTTGGAGGCTTTCGGTGATATATTTTAACAACGGAACTCTTATACAACGTCTTGCAGAAGAAAAATAATGATGTCCAATTGTGTGCCAATTCAGTATTCAGATGTATTGCAATCTTAAAGAGCTGGAGAAATGACCTTACGTTGACTAATCATATCAACGTTACTGTTAGTGAAACCAATTTTAAACCCACCTTGAATCAAAGTGAACTTGGTAGTTCATCTAACAATGGAGATCAAAACTTTTTGGAGGAAGCAAAAACTAAATTTAAAAGGATCTTTTTCGAAATTTTGGACAATATTATCACTCAATTAAAGCAACGTTTTGCGGACTACAAAAAGTTTTCAATTTTTGCAATTGGACGATACTAAAAAATTCACAGAATATAGCGCTATATTTCCACAAAAAGCATTGGACTCATTAATGGATACATATGGACCACATTTTTCTTTTAAATTCTTATTAAAAACCGAACTGGAAACCATGTTTTCTCCAATTTATCGTGAAAATATCCATGATAAAAATTTATTAGAACTAATTAAAAGTATGCATGATAACGAAACAAATGAAATCCTTCCTGAAAGCTACAAGTTATTCTGTTTACTTGTTACAATACCTGCAACCAGCGCTTTAGTTGAAAGAACTTTCTCCACTCTAAAACGAATAAAAACATCTTTACGAAACACAATGACGCAAAATCGGCTTTTATTATTGTTTATTGTATCAATTCAAAAAGATATTCTTGCCCAATTATTGGAAACAGGGGACACATTTTATGAACGAGTAATTGACGAATTTGAACGAAACAAAGATAGAAAAATTAACTTGCTCTACAAGTAATAAAACATGTAACCTAGTTCATTATTTCATGTAGTTGTAAAAATATAGTAAGTTTATTACAATTTTATGTCATTGTTAGGATAATGCTCAAATTCAACCTTAAACTTTTATACTTACTCCTGTAGCTACTATTTTTTTAAAGCTATTTTTACGTAAAAAAATATGTACATACATAATATAATTTGCTGGCCATGCCTACCCAAAATTTTACCCCACGAGCCTCCACTGAAGGGACCTAAGTAGAAAATCGGGTAAAATATTAAGGTATGTTTCGCGACTAACTACAAGGTACTACATAATTAGTCTTGGTAAGTCATGGTTTTGTGAGTGTGACGTCAAAACAAGTTACAATGAAATCGTCGCGAAAGTAAAAATTGTTACTCATTAACAACCCCGTTCCATAAACTAAACATAACCCATTTCAAAAATTTTGTTTTTGGAAAAAATCGGAATTTCTGGTAGCTACAGAGCCCGAATATCTGACGAAGTCCGGGAAAGCTCACGTTGCCACATCGCAATGGAGCATGTGCGCGTGACGTCACAAGAGGTTCGTGAATCAAGAACAAACCTTTTTTTTTCGTGTTTTGTGTCAAACACCATTAAATCCTTGTGGTAAAAAATGTTTTAAAATTGTATTAAAATGACTTTTTGCTTAGTTATGAAGCATCATACAATAAATATCGGAGTTTTAAATCAGTCACGACAGAATAAGACAATAAAAACATTACCCCAAAGAAATAAACCCACTGTTAAAGAAAAATCTAAGTAAAATATTAACCGGGCAATAAAAACATCCAAGAAAAAGCTCGCGAATATATTAAATAAGCATAAAATCCGAAAGAAAATCGAAATACGAAAGAAAGCCGCTAACTAAATCCTATAAATGACCATTGTTGCTTGCTTAAATGAGGGTTACTCAATTCGTCTCCAGGTATGGCATTATTGTTGTTGATCCACGAACAATGAAATGACATTTCGATGTCACGTGCCGCACATAATCAATGTGTGTCTGGAAAGTGGAGAGCTGGCTGATTGACTAGTATAAAGGGCAACGGGGGTTATTTAACCCTCAACCATGTAATCAATTGCAGTAATTCTGTAGAACCGTTCTTAACAGTTCAAGAAAGGTTCGGAACGGTTCGATCAGTTTAAAAGAATACACAGGCCACTACAGAAATCTTAAAGCTGTTGTAAACATGGCATCCTTTCTCATTTGAAAACATTCGCTTAAGCGGTTTAAAGCTTCGCATCCGCTAAAAAACGACTTTGTGTCTTTGATTGTACGTACGTACAACTCTAGTACGTACGTTCCCGATTGGTGGGATTGTATTTACTCATCAGCTGTTTTCGGATGGTGATGTCAAAAGGGATGAAAGGAAATCATTGGAAGTTTTCCACTTGGTATTGATTTTACAACAGTTGTGTCCGCACTGCAGTAAAGCAGTGGTTTGTTATTTGAAATAAAAATGGTATTATTTATTTACATAGGAAGTCCTGGAAGAAAATCAAATTAATTTTTTTTCTTTGTATTTTAGGCTGTTTTTAAAGTTACTAAGTGCCCTACAGATGAATTATCCCTCACTAATTGTGCTATAACCAACGATAACGACTTCCCTGGAGTAAAGTAAGATATTTAGGTCACAAAGAAAGCCTTCTTTTAATGAATACACCTTTTTAGGCATATTCGTATAAGTACTGGAGGTAATCAAACCTTTGTATTCTCCATAAAATCACATCCTGGAGTTCCAAGGTATCATGTTGGTTTCAGTTTACCACAAAGAAAATGGGCCGTTTTGTCTTTGAATCAAGAAATTGGTGTTGAACCCTATTCACCTGATGACTACTTAGCTTCTATAATGCTTGAAGTTGATTATATGCAGAAAAAAACGTAAGTCACAAAAATGGGCTAAGTTTACTTTCTGTACTTGTATAATTGCATGTTAAGAACATACATATTTAAACAAAGATTTAAATAGTTACAAAAATATAATTTTAATGGCCGGTTGCACCAACAATTTTAGGAAACCCTTAGCACAAGGTTATCCTTAAAATAGCCAAACAAGCAATGTGATTGGCTTCATTGGAGATTTAAGGAATAAGTACTTTAGGCTAAGGGTTCCTTAAAATTGTTAGTGCAACCGGCCATAAGTCACCCAACTATGCACTTATCTAGTGACATTACTTATATTTAGTTGGGCAAAGGAAAACAGTCTTTTATTATTAACTATTCATTTTTTTACCAAGTAATTGTTAAAAATTTGTACACCAGTTTTTTAAAAGTGGTAGTGACTAAACAAATATGTGATAGATTGCATACAATTTCACAAAGATTTTATGGTTTTCATATGATTGCACAAAAATTTCATGGATTTCACAATGATTGCACAAGCACTGAATAATGTTGATTTATTATGTAAATCCTTGTTCCTTATTATTACTAATTAATTTTTATAAAGATATTAAACATAATAGTTATATTTATAATCATAGGTTATTATTAGACATATATAATTGCATTTACACAAGTTAGTAAAATAATAAATAAAACTTAATTAAGTAAAGTAATTTAAAGTTTACATTAAATAAAATTAATTTTTTATACAAAATTTTATGAATCATACCAGGTTAAGTTTAGGATATTGAATAAGATATCCATTCCATCTTTGTTCATTTATGCCCATTCTTTGTTACCTGCTTCAGAATATTTTTATGTATTTCTTTAATCTTAAAAGAATTTAAATAATAAACCACTTTAACATTGTTTCACACTGGACAGAAATACTTTTTTAAAATAAAAGTTTTAACAACAGTTAGCAAATGTACATATTAATACACTTTAACATAACTGGAATGCAACTTTAGATGCTGTAGTATTTTTTATTAGTTTTTTTAACTTTTAATGGTATGGAAAAAATGTATATTTTTCCAAAAATAAAAAACTTTATTAAGCTAGAATCTGAAAAAAAATAATTTTTCATTTTTTTCTAATTGTTTCTATGTTATGATTTAACTTTTTTATTTAGCAAATTTTTGGAGTGTTATATTTATTATATAATTATTAAGAAATATTAAGATAAAGTTTTATTTTTAGTAATTGTCTTGAAAGTTGCCTCCACTCCGATTTTGACCAAATTTGGTATACGGGAGTTTTTTGGAGTGCTGATCATGAATCTGAAAACATTTTTTTTTTGGCAATGTTTCGTTTTCGAGATATTCATCATCAAAGTTTAAAATCAAACTAACCTTATTTACACTATTCCTCCGTCTTTTTGCACAAAATTCTTGGTTTATACACTAAACTGGCATACAAAATTTTATAAACACCTTTTATCCACATTTTTTTTAATTTATTTTACACCTTTTTAATTTAATTGCAAACCTCCACTTTC
The DNA here is from genome assembly GCA_019359885.1 of Listronotus oregonensis. Classification (NCBI taxonomy): domain Eukaryota; kingdom Metazoa; phylum Arthropoda; class Insecta; order Coleoptera; family Curculionidae; genus Listronotus; species Listronotus oregonensis. The sequence goes on from JAHBCN010017456.1 coordinate 75,755, forward strand.
AAACGCCACAACCATGTATACACTAGGGATATGATCAGCAAATATGACCGTGGCCTTTGACATTAAAACTTTCCAATTTAGTAAGTAAAGTAAGTAAAAAAAATGTATAAGGTGTTTATAAAATATTGTGTGCCAATTAATTGTAAAAATGATAAATTGTGTGCCAAAAGAAGAGGAAATATAGTGAAATTGAAGTTAGTTTGATTATTAATTTTGATGATGAACATCTCGAAAAAAATTTTCAAATTCGTGATCAACGCCCCAAAAAACCTCCGTATACCAAATTTGTTTAAAATCAGAATGAAGGCAACTTTTGAGTTAATTACCTTATTTTTTAATACAATTTTAAAACTGCCTTGTTTCCTAATTAATAGTCAATATACAGAACTCTCTTTGCCCATTATATTTTATTCATTTAGAACATGAAGTAGTAACAGCTGTAACAAAGTCATAAAGGGATAGTACTGATTTCAGTCAGGTATATTACAAAGATGAGTACTGTACACTTATTTAAGATAATGTTAAATAAAAACTTACACCACATTATAGTTTATTTTTACTGTTAATAAAACTTCAAAAAATTGGTACTGCATTTCAGAGATAATAATCCACTATTTACAAATCCATTGGAAGTTATGAGGAACATGACTGTAAAAAAAAACACAACATGTTTTATTTTAAATATTCTTGCCACTTATGTCAACTTTAAGAATAACTGAAGGTTAAATTTAAATAATTTCAGACATATCATCTCCTGTGAGGTTGGTGGTGTAGGGTACTTAATTCAATATTTTTATATTTATTTAATTTAATTGTTTATTTACCTATTTACTTATTGATCTAAGTTTTTTATATTTGTCATATTTTTTTGCAAATTTTAAATTAAAGTATTTAAAAATATTGTATCATCAAACTAATATTAATTTGTTATTAGGCAATCTCAAGAGCAATATGATACTGACGAAATGGCCAAAGAATTTCTCATGTCATTCCCAAATCAAATTTTTACGGTTGGACAACAACTTGCATTTGCTTTTAAGGATAAGAAACTGCTACTTCTTGTTGTCAAGGAATTGGAAGGTATTATTTTTTTTTTACTTGCTTTAATTTTTTTCCCGAAAGAAGTAAAAATATGTATATATATTTTTAATCTTTATAAGTAATAGATAAGAGTTTTTTAAAATTTATGTGTAAAATTATTTATTTCTATGATACTAATAAATGTACAGGGTGGGCATATAAGCGAGGTAAGCGGCTGTATCTCAGGACCTGTACATCTGACAACAATGGAATTTTTTTATTATCATAAAAGTGGCCATGAGAAAATTCTGGAAATTATTTTCAAGTTCCGTATTTCACCGCTAGAGGGCGTAACTAAAAATTAAATAAGGAAGATGTATTTTTTTCTGAAAACCCATATATTAGCCTATATTTTTGATAATACTGTTAGAAAGCCTAGAAAATTCTCTATTATTTTGGATTAGGGCTCATTGGCGTACGACCGATAGTAGGGGTGGGAGAAGCTCTTGAAAGTGTAATCATTAAAATCGGTGTAAATTTTAAACCACTTATTCGATTTCAGCAAATTAAAATTTGTTTGCTAGATAAATATGGCTGTTTTAAATATCCGTTCTTCCTATCGCTCTACAGTTCCCAATAAAAGAGCTAGAGGGCGCAATTCGTAATAATTCCAGTTTTTTTATAATATTGCAAAAATTTAAATTGAACAGTATATTTTTGACATCATATTTAAAAAGTAGATAAAATTTGCAAAAATCTTGTGAAAACCCGACGATGATATCTTTGCTCGTTTTAAACTTATAGCGAATTAAAGTTTTTTTACGCGCAGAGTCAAAACTTATGTACCGCCATCTAGCGTTCGGCCCTAGAATGTCTAATTAACGTATAGTAGGCGGCAAAAACAAAAGAAATTTTCAAATAATATTTTTGAAACGTCAAGTATTTATTAGATGCTTTTAATTCTTGTCAATTTGGTATCTAAATATTTTTTGCCTGATTTTTTTGTAAAATGCCTCTTACAAATGATGAAGCTGTTGATATGACTGCGGTTTTCTTAGAGTGCTTTCAAAATGCAGCAATAGCTGAAAGACAATATGCCAATCGGTATCCAGATCGCCGTCATTATGGCAGAAGAGTATTTCCAGGCTTGGTACAGCGACTACGCGATACTGGGAGTTTTAGTCGGCCTAGATTTAGAAGGCGTCGCACTACTGAAAGAACGGAAGAAAACATTATTAATGTGTTGGCCTACGTAGAATTTAATAAGCATATTGGAACTCGGGCGTTATCTTTAGATTTGGGAATAACTCGAACTACTGTTCGAAATATACTAAAAGACCACAAGTAAGTAATTGCATTAGCGCACCTTTTTAATACACATTTTTAATATAATTTACTCCTTGAATATAATAGGCATTTCTTTTTACTACACCCCTACCATATAATCCTACACCAAGCCTTAAACGAACATGATTTTGAGCGCAGAATTGATTTTTGTCAATGGATGCTAGCAATGATTCGCGAAAACAGGCATTTTTTGTCACAGATTCTGTGGACCGATGAAGCTACTTTTAGTAGCGATGGTATAGTAACAGGCATAATATGCATTATTGGTCGGCTGAAAATCCCCACTGGATGCGAGAAGTCCAGCACCAAGGCCGCTGGAGTGTAAACGTGTGGTGTGGCATTATCGGAACGAAAATTATTGGTCCTTTTTTTTTGATGGCACATTAACCGGTAATATTTTTTGGATTTTTTAATAAATGCTTTGCCCATTTTAATGAAAGATTTGACATTGGAAGTGAGACGGACCATGTATTTCCAATTGGACGGGTGTCCAGCACATTTTTCCCGTTTCGTGCGGGATCATATTAATAATTATTTTCAAGGGCGCTGGATCGGAAGGGAAGTCTATTTCCTTGGCCGGCCAGGTCACCCGATTTAACATGCCTCGACTTTTACTTATGGGGTCGTTTAAAAGATTTTGTTTACCAAACTCCACCCACAACTAGACATGATATGGAAAACAGAATCCGTGATGCCATTAATCAATTATCAGCTGCTGAAATCGAAACAGCAGTTTTATCCACCCAAAGAAGATTGGAAGCTTGTTTGGAATGTGATGGAAAGCAGTTTGAACATCTATCGAGGCATTAGGAACCTAATATGTTTGGGTTTAAAATCGGTCCTTTTCAGGACCATCATTTAAATATAAAGAGAAATTCGTTAATAAATAATTATCCTAAGAAAATCACATAATCATCCTTTGATGCTGTGATCTATTAGTTTAAGTATTAATTTATTAATTATGACAACAGGATGTATCTTATTAACAGCTTGAGAAATCAACTATAATAATGTTAATTAGACATTCTAGGGCCGAACGCTAGATGGCGGTACATAAGTTTTGACTCTGCGCGTAAAAAAAACTTTAATTCGCTATAAGTTTAAAACGAGCAAAGATATCATCGTCGGGTTTTCACAATATTTTTGCAAATTTTATCTACTTTTTAAATATGATGTCAAAAATATACCGTTCGATTTAAATTTTTGCAGTAAAATTAAAAAAACTGGAATTATTACGAATTGCGCCCTCTAGCTCTTTTATTGGGAACTGTAGAGCGATAAGGAGAACGGATATTTAAAACAGCCTTATTTATCTTGCAAACAAATTTTAATTTGCTGAAATCGAATAAGTGGTTTAAAATTTACACCGATTTTAATGATTACACTTTCAAGAGCTTCCCCATCCCCTACTATCGGTCGTACGCCAATGAGGCTTAATCCAAAATAATAGAGAATTTTCTAGGTTTTCTAACAGTATTATCAAAAATATAGGCTAATATATGGATTTTCGGAAAAAAATACGTTTTCCTTATTTAATTTTTAGTTACGCCCTCTAGCGGTGAAATACGGAACTTGAAAATAATTTCCAGAATTTTGTCATGGCCACTTTTATAATAATATAAAAAAAATCCATTGTTGTCAGATGTACAGGTCCTGAGATACAGCCGCTTACCTCGCGTATTATATGCCCACCCTGTACTATTTAAATTCTCCAATAAAAACTGGTTTTACCACTGTGAACTTTTTTTCTTAATATTAAGAAATATTAAAAATTAGTTTGTGTTTAAAATTTGAATTTTAATTTTAGAATCTTGCTTGGTAAAATTTTCAGGAAATCGATCGCAAAACTTGGAAATAACTGGTTTTGATGCAAACCCTTAATTTTAGCTACTGATTTAAATAGTTTATATTCTCTTTTAATACAAACTAAAAAAGGGAGTCGATAAACCTTATAAATATCGTAGGAAAAACGTCAAAACATGATTTTGTGGAAAAAGTGGATATAACTGGTTTTGAACGTAATTAAAATCCACTTTTTCACATAGTTACTAAGAGGTTTTGCAGCAAAACAAATATTATTTTTTAATTTTGTATCCAGCTTTATGATAAATGACATAAGAAAATTCCTCTTTTTGAGTGAACTTTTTCTTTAGAAAGTAACATTTTTAGATTTTTAATAATTTATTTCAGATGTAAGGGGACCAATTTAGTTTATTTTAAAACAAATCTGGGTTTTTAAATGCATTTTTTAATTAACATTTTATTTTTAAAACATAATTTTTTTCCATTTGTTAATGAACTGATTGAAAACGTGGTCTCTATATGTAAAAAGGTTGTAAATCTTCTTTTTCCATTATCTGATTTTTTATATAAAAAATATGTTTTAATAATCCTTGGCTTTAGAAGACTAATTTCAAGAGTATTAGCCAAGCAAGCACACTAGGGCATGAAGGTAATGGATGCGACCATGCATGGCTAATTAAAAGTGGTTTTTCGACTAAGTTGGATTTGCTGAAATATCTAGGATATTGGCTGATGACTGCTACTTCTCCAACTTTTTGCTTTGCTTCTCAGTATGTATAATTCTAGTATCAAACCACTTCAAATGTTGTCCTTAGATCAACGCATGATTGGTGGCACCAGATTTTTCGGTTTCGAAACATATTGTACATCTTTAATCTGTATTTCCATTGATCCCTTAGTTTGGTCTATATATGAGTTGTCACATTTACATGGTATTTCATAAATGCAATTCCAATCTATCAGGCTTTTTGGTTCAGCCTTGGACAGGTGCCTTTTTAAGGATTTAGTGGAACCAAATGCAGTATTAATGTGGTTTCCTATGTTTGTTCATGCACTTTTATTCTGTATTAATACCATTTTTGACATATAACTTATTTGGTATGAATACCAGCTGAAACGTTGTGTTTTAACTAAATTAAGACAATGAATCCAAGAAATATTTTTCACTCAGACTAATATCTGTAAAAAAATCCGCAACCTTATTTATATTAAAAAACATAATTAGTTAGAGAGAGAGCTAAATATAAAATGTCAAATTAAAAGTCTAAAAATACTGATCTGTGGAGAAACGAAATTTTAGTTCATTTTATTATCAATCAGATTTAAATTAAAGTCGGTAAAAATAATTTATATTTTATATTTTTTCTTATCTCAAAAAACTAGACATTTTAGATTTTTAACCTGCTTTCTACATATTATATTAACAGAAAGATCTATAAAGACTCAAATTTAGACATACTACATCTACTATTTATTTAATCTTTAAGCAGATATATTATTAGGCCTTTTACTAAAATCTTTCTTTGGTTTTTACAGCTGCTAATATTGCTGCTATCAAAGAAGGAAGAGAGGCCAAACCTAAAAAAGCAAGAATAGGTCAGGTTATGCCCAATACAACTGTCCAGTTTGAAAAGGCTGATACTTCCGCTATAAACCTTGTAGGAAAGTCTAAAGGGTTTGTATCCTTTATTTATAACAATTTTATTACTATCAAATCATTTGCTATTCTTCTCTACATTTTGTAAATATTTATATTTAAGAACTATAAACAAAATATTACCAACAGAAATATCTCATAACCCCTAAAAAAAAAATTCTAAAAGAACATATATATGTTATGTTGCCTTAATAAACATACATTATATTTTTTTGATTTAGCTCCACTTGAAGGTTCCCAAAGTCTTTTATTTGAATACTTAAGCATGATTTCTAAAACTTTCTTGTTTAGTATATTGAAAACAACAGGTCATAAGTTTTAATTGGCTTGCAAATTTTAGCCCTAATTAGTTCTTGCCTCCATCATTGGATGAGATATGAAGTGAAATATCTGGATGAAGAACTTTGGTGAAACTTCTCGGAGTTCTGTCTCTCCCGTAGATATGATAGGGTCTTAAGTATTTCTTGAGTTTATCAGCAAGATTGAACCGTAGTCGAAGGCTAGTCTGTAGTATTTATACATCTATCAGTGTTTAAATATCTTGGTTTTAATGAGTTTGTATGTGAAAATGTTTTTCTCTTAATCTCTTTTTTTTCCTAAAGATTGCAGAGGGTTAAATACATTTTAATTTAGCGTCTAATATAATACCAAGGTATTGTGTTGATAGAAATGGTCCAGTGATATTGTTCTCAGGAGATAGTTTTGATGGCGTGTGATTAAAAACTATGAATTGTAATTTGAGTGGAATTGCTAAAAGTCTCAATTTACTAAACCTTGAATGTCATCTGTTAGTAGAGATCGAACGCTGTAAGAATAACACCGATACGTCACGGTCTCATATGGCAAACCCGTATAAAACCGTGACGTATCGGTGTTGTTCTAACAGCGTTTGATCTCTAGCTGCAATACCTCTTCTATGGGCTTGAATCAAGATATTTATAAGACCATACCCTGCATATTTCTTAACCATATGGCATGATTGACATTTGTCTGTATGATGATTTACTCTTGCAACAGGGATTCTGTAAATGTCTACATTAGGAAGCACTAAAAGTATACCCTAATGTTATTTGAAAATATTTGCACACAGTTTGCCTAAATACATAAAAAAAATTCATGAATTACAATATGATTAATTATGATTATGATTACGATTTTGAATTAAAGTAATTATGTGGAATAAAACTTAATCTATGAGATTCAGAGTGCAATGGGTTACAAGACTAGATAAAAAAAAAATCTTTAAAAAGTTTTGTAGGGTAGTTACATTGCATTTTACTTTTTTATATTTGAGATTTGTATTGTCATATTTATAATTAATCACGCGCTCATTAAAATAATGTTCTTAAAACCCAATAATTTCCTGATCATTTTACCGTTTCGACGATTTCATACCAAGTTATGTTCTACTTTTTATTTTGTGGCGACTGTAAAGGAAGGATATGTAATCTTATAATCGTGATTTATCGTGCATGATTATTCGTTAAGGGCACTCCCTACAATTTTTTTTTTTTAACTAAGTTACCATACTTAGATACTGCGATGGCTGAAATAAAATATAGCCCATGATACATTTGAATAATGTAGCTTTTTAGTGACGAAAGAATTATTAAAATAGGTTTAGTAGTAAAAAAATAGATACCTACTTATATCAGTAAATATTTATGGTAAGTATGCTTTTAATTCGGTATTTTTTTTATTTTTTTAGAAAAAAAATGGCTCCCAACAAACATTTTCCGTTCCTAGCACCTTCCTTTAAAAAAAAAACATACTCAAAGTAGAAAATGCCATAATATGGTACATTTACAATTTTTTTTAAATACTGCTAAGAGAAACATTATTCTTGCTATACGACCTACTGACATCGTCCTTTATTTCATAACATATTTAGAATTTTAAGATAATTTCAATGCCATTAAAAAGAGAAGTTAAAAAGAAAAATATTTAATATACCATTTTTATGTATAATGACTTATTATTCTTGGTTTACGCTTTAAGGATTTCTTTTTTTTTTAGCATTTTCACAGTTTGTAATTAATCATTTCATACCCCACATAAAAATCTTAATTGTTTGTTCTTTCTAATTACAGACTACAATTTAGGCAGTCAATTATTAACCCAGACTGGGACTTTCAAACCATGGGAATTGGTGGATTAAGTGATGAGTTTAATGCTATCTTCAGAAGAGCGTTTGCTTCCCGTGTTTTTCCACCAGAAATTGTAGAGCAATTGGGTTGCAAACATGTTAAAGGTAAGACCACCTGGATCTTTAATAAAAAAAAGTAATAACAAAACTTACCAAACAAAACAAAACTGGAAATTTTTACCTAATGCTTCTGTGTTGTTTTGTTCTGGATAGTTATACAGGTATATACATACATAAGTGTAAATTTATAAACATTTTTAGATTACATTATATTTATATATGAACAAAATCATAATAAAAGAAAGCAATTTCCTATGCTCACACTATTTTATGTATATTATCCTATTTTATAAAGTATTTTATACTTTTTATAAATTATATTAATACTTAAATTTTATTTTTAGGTATCCTATTATATGGTCCACCTGGTACTGGTAAAACGCTGATGGCTAGGCAGATTGGAAAAATGTTAAATGCCAGAGAACCGAAAATTGTAAATGGACCGCAAATTTTGGATAAATATGTTGGTGAATCAGAAGCCAATGTCCGTAGGCTGTTTGCTGATGCAGAGGAGGAAGAGAAAAGGGTATGATGTTTTTATGATAAATAATGGTAACAAAGAATTTGTGATTAGGTAATTTTTAGCTTTCTGAGTTGGTTTTGACGTTCTAACAACCACAATAATTGTTGTTTGTCTCTATGATGTACAATTGCAGGATTGCCACTATCTTGGAAAATCTGGATTTGTCAGGGAATTCAGGACTTTTAAATGTGTCTTAAAAATGTCGGGAAATGTCTCAAAATTCTACAAAGCGCATAAAAAGTCGTTAATAGTACTGTAAATCCTATTTAAAAGTTTAATATTCCTTTTCAACATTAAAAAAAATTACAAGATAAGCACTTACATTTTTTTGTGTCATGGAAAATCACTTCTTTGGTCGGAGAAAAACAGGATTTGTTAATGAATTTAAAATACAAAACTTAGTGGCATCTCTGAATTAAAAAGTATGATTTTTATTTTTAAAAAAGCATAATATGGTTGTTTTTACTCAAAATTATCATTGTTTGAGACACATCACTAATACATACAAGCGGAGGAATATCAATGAGGAATCCCTGATTCTTGAATGGGGAATCATACTACTATAGGTGTATTGTATATCGTTATATAATATTAAAAAGTCGGAATTTATACTAGTCTGTGTATTTAACATGTAGGCTACAGTAAATAATCTTTTTTAGGCTGGTCCAAATAGTGGTCTCCACATTATTATCTTTGATGAAATCGACGCTATATGTAAACAAAGAGGTTCCGTAGCTGGCAATACAGGAGTGCATGATACTGTAGTTAATCAGTTGCTATCAAAAATTGATGGTGTTGAACAACTGAATAATATTTTGGTCATCGGTAAGTCTAGCTATGAATGTACCAATTTTCGATAATAACTTAAGGGGGTATTCTAGACTTTTTTTTATGTTCGAGCGACCAGTTTACGTAAAATGCACTATGTTATAGTCAGCTGATGTTTTTTTTCTTTAGGATATTGGGTTAGCTACAACAGTTGGAAGGAAGTGAGTGAATATGCCGGGTGGTAAATCGTCGGGCAGGATATAGGAAATCCCATGTAATTTTTAATGGGGTCAAATATTGGCTTCCCTAATTATTTTGGACAATAATTCTTTTAAAGTTTATTGAAGAGCATGCAAACCTACGTCCATGGTAAAAATTTAAATTTTTCGGTTACACCGTAATATATTTTTAAAAATTGTTACTTTATTCTTCTTCTTGCTGTGCCATACTCTATTTAGAGTGTAGGCGCCCTGTCGCACATATTTGTGTTAAAGTCAAAGTCAAAAAATAGCTTTATTGTCAAATGACACAAAAATATCGTAGACAAAGCCATATTTATAATACCTATAATAAAATATACAATATAAAATTAAACAGATAAGTCATTTTTAAAATTAGATGTATAAAGTTGAAGCAACAACAAAATATTTTTACAGAGCAGTCAAACAATAATCAAACTAAAAAAAAAAAACGCTTACACTACTAGACAATAAATCAGTCAATTCTATATATTATCCAGTCAACCAACACATCTATCTGTCATTATAAAACTCGTCAAGAGTGTAGTATGCCTTCTCAGTTAAAAACCTCTTTGTCATTCTTCTAAACCCTTTATGGCACTGTTGCCTCCTCAATGAAAGAGGCAGCCTATTAAAAATTTTCTTTCCCTCGTAAATAAATGACCTTTTAATTAGTTCAGAGCGAGGAATGGGCATGTTAAGAGTAAAAGTCTGACGCAGGTTGTAATGAGTTGGCAATGACAGTTCATCCTTATACTTTTCAAAAACTAAACAGACCACCTCCAAAATATAAATACAAGTTAGGGTTAAGATTGATTGATTGATTGATAATATAGGGTTAAGATAGAGTGTCTGACGAACAAGGGACGACAGGATTCACGAACCCTGGCTCCACACATATATCTAATTGCTAACCAACAAGACACAGATATGGAGACCACCGGCTTAACGTGCTTTCCGAAGCACATGCGAGAGGGTTTACTAGATAGAAATTCTTCACAGTGGTTTGCCATTGCCTTCTTTGAGGTGACGAGCTATAAAAAAGTTCAATGGATAATGTGGGGTTCGAACCCGGGTCTTCAATGGTGAGAGGATGGTACGCTGCCACTACACCAGCTAGCCACATCTGACTTTTTTCTTACTTTATTATCGCTTCATATTTATGAACAACAATAAAAATACCAGTTAGTTGTGAATTAACGTTGTCATTTTAAAATTAATGCTTTGTCATTATTAAAAAGGCTATCGCGGCTCATTGTCCCGACAGAACCGCAGCTGACGTTCACGAAACATTATAATACAACCCTCTGATGCATTCTACCAATTTTTGCTTGAGAGGAAATTGATCATGTAAATCTGTTACTGGCTCCTGGACCATTTAGCTATAACTTTTAAAATAGTTTGAATTAAAAAAAAAATATTTTAAGGAGATATTCTTAAATATTTAAACTATCAAAATAAATATTATTTTTTTAACTTTGTATCTAGAGTACTCCCTTAAAGCTCTGAATTAATATTTTAATGGAGAAATCAAAGTTGACATAATTTTTAACCTAGTACTGTAACTTCAATAATTTAAAAACTTGTTTTTAAATTATTGTATTACTCAGGTATCACTTTGGGGTCAAGAATTACTTACCCAATAATAAACAGAATTTTGGTAACTTGTGTTTTAATACTTTCCCGTGTTGGCATCTTGCCTAATTATAGTGTTTATTGGTATTGCCAAGAATTAGTTGTGGCTCTTAGTAAATTTTTAACACCAGAAGGAGCTAGAGTCGCTTATTTTACCTATCTGAATTGGTGTTTTTCATCTTTTAGTAGATCAATTAAAAGACATTCTTGGCTTAATGTAGAAAAACACCATAAACTGCACTTATTATCAGCAGTTTATTTATTTTTAACTATAATATGTCCGGAACCAAGTGAAAAAGTATGATGTAAAATTTATTTTATAAAAGTGATGAGACGTTAAGTATTTTATATACGACTGTATTGCAATAGTTTTAGAGAAAAAATTCTATACATACCACCTAACCATAAAAAAAGAATTTAAGGCAATTACATCAAGCATATTTTATTTATTTTTGATTTATTGATGAACTCTTTACTGAACGCTGAAAGAATCATTCTAGTTTTACCACCCCAAGAGCCTAAAGTCTGAATGTCGTACTGTCGTACACTCTTTTTTTTTTCTGATTCTGCAGAACGTAAAGTAAAGTCACTCAAACTTTTTTTGACTAATGTTTAAGTTAACTAAGGTGTGTCGGTACAGGTTTTTTATTTATATTTTGACACCCACTTGCAAAGGTAACTAAAAAGGATAGAAAAAAAAAACATCTTGTATAAAAGTTTTATAGTTTTTCATTTAATATCTTTTAAGCGTAATGAAAGAAACAACTGAACTTCAAAAAGTTAAGAAAAATGATTTTTTTTACATGGAACACCCTGTATGTTTTTATTTAAAATAAAAGGTCTATCCATCCTTTTTTTAAAAATATAGGGTTTATTGGCATTTTTTTAAGTCGTTTTGAAAATATTTAGGTTTTTAATTAAAAATTTAATTAAAAATCTGCATTGCCCCAACAAACTATTTTTTTTTAACTCAGCATGTCAACGAGAAATATGGTTTTTTGATAGGAAGGTATCACAATCTTAGATAGCCACTGAATATCCCCGGTTTAAACCCTCTGGATCTATTTTTGTGGGATTACTTAAAAAATAAAATTTATTATGAAAAGCTAGAAAATATAAACATCCTAAGACAAAAAATTGAAAATGAAATTATGTTACTTAATAGGAACCGGTCCGATTTTGTTTTTAATGCGATTAATCGTAAATTAAGAAAAACATTTTCAAGTGCCGAGAAAATGGTGGAAGTTACGTTGAAAATTTGTAATTTTTATTAGATTTCTTAAAGTTCATGATCATGATAAATAATTTGTTTTCCAAGGCAATGTTGATCTTTACTATCAATTGAACAAAATGCCAGCAAATTCTATATATTTTTAAAGATAACGAATAGACCTTTCATTCTGAATAAAAATACTGGGTGTTTTATTTAAAAAAGTTAACTAATTAATTTTTTTAAATTTTTTGATGTCCTTTTGTTTTTTTTTTGTTATACCAAAGATAATACTACTACGGATAAGGTAAACCATTCAATGCTATATTTTTGATACCCCTAATGGACTTTGGCTAACGCGAGCCGATGTCCATCGAGAGATTTTTGCGCTATGCATTTCAATCCTTGAACGAAAGTTAAACAGCCGGCAGGCCTTTACTATTGGCGTGATGAAACGCGACTAGAAAATACACAACCCGTTTAGCCGCCCGCTTTCGCTACTTCGTATTCCGAATAAGGTACAAGCGACAGACATTGGCAATGTCGCACATGGTTTCGTACCTCGTTTCGCTGGGGCAGGGGTTACCGACTTAATTTTATTCGCATTTACGGAAGCATTGATATCTCCGAACTGATTCAGAGCGCCCCATTTAAATGAACCATCTATCCGTAGTAGTATTATCTTTGGTTATGCTCAAAAGATGATAGATGCATAACTATGACAGTTTTATACAAGAAGATTTTTTCTATCCTTTTAAGTTGTCATTGTAAGTGGGTGTCAAAATATAAATTAAAACCTTGTACAGGGTCTTTGATTATATTTACTTAGCATCTTAGAGCCTTTATTTTTGAAGATAGAAAAAATGTTTTAAATAAAAATTGTAGTTTTTTTTCTATATTATCTTTTGAAATTACCATTAAAAAATTATTGCATTAAAAATATGAACAAATATAGGCAACTTCAACTTTTTTAAATATAACATCCTGTATATTATGCGTTACAACAAAAGATTGTTACATTGATGATATTTAAGTGAACCATTTCCGAGATATTTTAGCTTTAATTATTCATATTAGTATTAAGAAAGCTATGAAAACAATAAAATTGTTAAGTTGCTGAATTTGGTGAGGGTTTTCTCTGGACCAATAATGTTTATTCTTGCGATTAAACATTCCTACTATAGTGAATAAAGACTCGTCGGTGAATAGAATTTTATTTAAAAACTCGGGATCCTGCTCCATAAGCCTAAGGCTATTTCCAATGCATACTCAGGTCGGTCTTGCATATTTTGTTCAGAAAGATTTTGGACAGACATAAATTTATAAGGATGAAATTTGTAAATTTTTAAAGTCAAATAAATTTTATAATCTATTTATTAAGTTCAGATGCCGCATCTAAGATCGATATTTGAGGATTTCCTAAAATTATTAAAAGTAGTTAGTGCTAGTCCAATAGAAAAAGTATAATAATTATCCTGGAAAAAACGAGGATAGCAAATTCTTCGTTTTTATTTCGTGCAACAGTCCTTTTCTTTATTTTTAAGCATTTCTGGTCACTAAACATTCTTACTCTGTATTTAATAGTGTCTATGGATGGTACCCGTTGTTAAGGATATAATAAGTGATATTTTCTTTGCACGGTCGTCACATTATATTGTTGTCATTAAAAAGACGCACAATAGCGATGTTTTTGTTCTTCTAAATAACCCATCGACAAGAAAGCAATAAAAATTATTCTTAATAGTTAAAATGATGAACTTTAACTTTTTACAATATCGGGACGTCAAATTTATTATAACAATTTTATTGTTTCCATGGCTTTTATTTTATTTATTTATAATTAAAACTGAAATATCTTAAAAATGGTTCATCAGAAAAAAAGATCTTTCGTTGTAGCGCATAATATACAGGGTGTTCCATTTAAAAAAAGTTGAAGTTGCCAATATTTTTCCATTTTTTAATTCGATATTTTTTTACTGATAATTTTAAAAGATAATTTGGAAAAAAACCTACAATGTTTATATTAAACATTTCTTTCTATCTTCAAAAATAAAAGCTCCAGATGCCACGTCAATATAATTAAAGATCCTGTATATAACATTCCAATACTCCGATTCCTGCTTCCCGAGGAACTATAGTCATTCCATCAACCTTATTTAATTTATTAGTTCCAAATTATTAAATATATTTTGTCATTATTTTCATTGATATTTAGGTATGACAAATAGAAGGGATATGATTGATGAAGCTCTTCTGCGTCCTGGTAGATTAGAAGTTCAAGTAGAAATTAGTTTACCCAATGAAGAAGGGAGAGTACAAATTTTAAATATTCACACCTCCAGAATGCGACAGTATAAGAAAATTAGTCCGGATGTTGATCTGAAGGTAATAGCCTAATTCAAAAATAGTGCTTCAATTATATGGTTACCTATTAATAGCAATCTTTGAAAAGATAGCGTAGCGATAGCGTGGTCGTTTTTTATAGTTTATGCAAGCTAACATTTTTAAATATGTTCTATAGGTTTGTGGCGGATTTATGTTTCGGTGTGTTTTCTTTGGGACACTCGCCTTACTACTTTTTGGAAAAAATGGGACCACTTCGGTCCAGGTCCCGGGGTATAACGAACTGAGCCTGCTCAGCCCTATTGACCCCTGTGAACTTGCAGATCGCCTGCAACAAAAAAGAAAAACCCCCTAAAAACCCAAAAAATTAAGAAAACTAATCTACGTTTCGGTGGCAAGTCGGCACCGTGTCATGATGAAACTAAAAGAAAAAATTAATATTTTAAGAAATTTTGCTTTAAAACTTAGGAAATTCTGAAAGCTTTTTACTTTTTATGACGTTTTGTCGTAAACGACCACACCAATAAATTAAAAAACCAGACAAAATCCTATAACCCTTAAAACCCACTAAACGCTTTAAAAAACGACATAATACACTTAAAAATTTAAGGAAAACTTAAAAAGCTACAAATTCATTACTGGGTGGCAAACGTCAATCGGCTGATTCGACACTGATTTTAGCAATTTTTGTTTTATTATTATTATTTTTTTTTTAATAGCCGGATCCAGGTGAACCAACTTAAAAATATTAGCTTGCATAAACTCTATTCACAAGCAAGTTGGACACGTATGGGAAAAAGTGTATTACTAAATTTAAAAAAAATTCTAATAAAAGTTAAAAAATTTAAAAAACTAATGACGGCAACTGTGTCCAGCAAATTGCCAGCAGATAAATAACGTTTTTTTATTACATATGGTTATCAAAAAAATTAGATGCAAAAGTTAAAGAAAATTACACAGGCGTAAAAGGGTCACATCATTTTTTATTTTCAGTACAAATTCTTACTTAAATCTCGAAATTCCAGATTTCTAAGTCGGAATTCCAAGATTTAAGTCGGAATTCTGAGATATATATATATATATATATATATATATATATATATATATATATATATATATATATATATATAATATATATATATATATTAATATATATATATATATTTGAAATTAGAAATATAAGTTCGAATTCCGAGGTCTAAGTCGGAATTTGTACTGAAAATAAAAATAAAAATTGATGTGGCCCTTCTACGACCTCATAGAAAATTAATTATATAAATAATATTTTTTATTATTCAGAAAAAACCGCATTTTCATATTTTTTGTATATTTCATTTGAAATTAAACACCATCAGAGTGATTGTTTTTATGGATCACCTGTACATAAAACGATTTTTTTAAAGAAATCAATAATACACATTTTTTTATCTTTGGACAGCCCAAGAAGATTTAAAGCCGAAGTACTAATGTAACGTGGGTGTGTTGTCATGTTTCCCATTTGGGTCCAATTTTATAGCCATTACTAAAAATATATATGATAAAATAAAAACATCTTAAAAATGTAGTTTTTAATTTAATATTTCATATATTTAATAATCTTTACCTTACCAATTGTTTTTATTGTAGGAGCTAGCAATGATGACAAAAAATTTCTCAGGTGCAGAATTGGAGGGTTTAGTGCGTGCTGCTCAGTCCACCGCTATGAATCGACTTATTAAAGCCGCCAACAAAGTGGAAGTTGACCCAGAGGCTATGGAAAAACTGCTAGTTACAAATGCAGATTTCATGCATGCTTTGGAGCACGATATAAAGCCAGTATGTAAAAATATGTGAAATGTATTTTTTATTATTATGGTTGTTTATTAAATTAGTTTTTACGTTTAAGGGACGACTTTGTTACAAGTTTGATAGGAGCAGGTTAAAAATTATAATGTAATGCAAAACATTTTTAATTCTGTCGATCAACCTAATGGGCCCCTTGGATAAAATTTATTTTGATCCAAAAAATATGTCAGATCTCTTCCTTTGCGTATTAAAAATACATCTGCTAAATATCTTTTCTCAGAAAAAAAAATGTTTCGGCGTAATTATGATTTAAAGGGTACAGCCGGCCCTTTAAATAAGACATCAGATCAAAACAGCTTGTGATGGCACAAGACTTGCTAAGCTCCAAAATTGTTTTTTTTTCTTTCGTTCTTTTATTTTATTTTAAGCAAATAACGAGAGAAAAAATCAATTGCCTTTCTTTATACCTATTTAAGATAAATAGGTTTAATGTCAAATAAATATTAATTAAAAAAATATTAAGAAATATTACAGAAAACAGTTTGAAGTTCTAAAAACTGTTTATTATGGTGTAAGAATAACACTGTAGCCGGATCTTGCACATTGATCAAGAAAGATTTTGATTGTCAGAACATGTGCGTCACAATGTTTGCCAATCAAAAACTGATATCGATGTCAAGACATAACTCCGGCTAAGTATTCATGATTAAAGTTAAAATTATACCCATTTGTAATGACGTCATTTTTGTTTATCTTTGTTTAGTATATTTCGAACAACCGTGACAACAAACTTTTTAAAACAATTGTTGTCCGATAATGATTTATTTTTTATATTTTTGGTTATGTGAAGTATCCGTCATTGTCAATCAAAAAGATTAGTGTGTCAGTTTGTTGTCAAAAGTTATTTCGAAAAGTTTTAAATAATGCCGAGAAAAAGATATAATAGGTAATCGCAGCTGATAATTTTTAATATCTTGGCTTTTTTTAACTGGAAAAGAAACAAGTCCGAAACGAAATCGCAGTTCAAATTGAGAATGTAATACAGCAAGCCACAGATGCAACAAAATTGAGCCCAACAACAATCCCAAATATAAAAAATAATGGGATAAAATCAGACCAGGATTACGCTTCCAGTGGCCCAGCACTGGCACGACTAAGATTCGCAATCCTCGGCAATGATACCTTGTTGCCGGGGAAGGTGAAAGATCTCTCTCCCAACAGGATCATCAGATTTATTAGAAGTCTGGACCTGGTGGGAGAAATGTAAAAGGGTGGGAGCCACAATAGACCGATCAGTCGCGGTGGAAGGGTGTTATACCCACTCACTTTAAACCTACCTACCTACGCTTCCAGTATGTCTTCTAAGCAAAAGACCGCAAAAACCAAAAATACAACAAATGTAAAAATTATAATTTGACACACAATTTATTCTATGTACGACAGAAACGGGTATGTAACATTGGCAACAATAAGACAAAAGTCTCAGGAAAGAAATTGAATATTTTGAGTTTTCTATCGACTCCTGATGGCTAAAAAGTATATGCTTCAAATGGAAAATATCAAATAATAAAAAATATTTGATGGACTTGCCAGATATTGTTCATAAATCATTACTCATGATTGATCATAGTAATTATTAATTGTTATCAAGTTTATCAATAAATAAATACCACGAAAACATTTTTATTTTTTGAGATTGAAAGTGTATACGCCAATGTAAATTTGTTAATTTCTGAACGTATAAAAACATAACAGATTATTAATTTCTGAACATGATAGTAAATCTTTTAACCTAATATTGATTGCCAAAATATCTAATTATCTATTTACGATATACGTTTTTGTTCACCTGAATAACGTAACTACAAATGAGTATAATTCTGATCGACTAGTTGTACAAACGTACTACATTTTTTTAATGTTGTAACCATGGTTACACTTCTTTTTGCAAACAAAAATGGACAAAATATAGCATAGTAGTATACACTAATTTTAAAATAAACAAAAGTGTTTAATATTCGGATTACCTCCGCTTGCTATTCTATTCATATGAGATGTTATATTGAAACTTAGCCTCAGTAGTCTGTGGCATTGTAAATATGTGTGGTAAGCCCCTCGTGATTTCAATATCGTTTTGGCGCCAACCTTTTATATTTGAATTTTAAATACTCCTAAGCTCTGTTAAAAAACTTCATATGGAAAAAATATTTGTCGTAAAAAACTACTGAACCCATCGTTTTATAAATTTGTACACATATTATACATACAAATTACTATCAATTGACAGCGAGTTTTTTTATTTTTTATTTTTCAATAAGTATCAATGTTACAATAACAAATAGGTCGATTTGATGAAAAAATTTAAAGTTGATACAATACTGCAATAAATCCCTTATTTCTTTATATTTTTCACCAATTTTTTTTAAATATTTTGCAAATGTTGTATTATAATATACTAATTTTCAATATAAGTCTATAATAATGATGTTATAAAAAAATCCTGAAAATAGGCCTTTTTTTGACCAAACTTTACCCCTCCTTAAACGACTAGAATATAAAGAACCATATTAAGGTTAACAAATTGATCCCCGACATTTTAATTAAAAATATACCAACCATTTTTAACATTATCAAAGTAAAAAATACTATTTTTTTAAGAGGATTTTTCCATTGTGACCAGGATTTTTTTTTTAATTGGAATCTTAGTAGGCATTCCAAAAAGTGAGATCAAGGCTTGCTTTACATTTGGCAATTGTAGTTTTTATAATTATTTATTTTAATTGTAGGCTTTTGGCACCGCAGAAGAAATATTAAATCAGATGCTTACCCGTGGAATTATTAATTGGGGATCCCCTGTGACCCATATTTTGGAAGATGGAAATCTATTTGCACAACAAGCTAGAGCAACGGATACATCAGGCTAGTATTTTTCATTAGCTCAGAATAATTGTGGGAAAATAAATAGAAAGAGAAATATTTACCGGTTATGTTACTCTGTATAGTAGGATTGCATTTTTTAATCTTCCTTTATAACTTGTATTTGGCCTTAATTTAAAAAAATATTTTATTATCTGTAAGATCAGCGATATATAAGAACTTAAGATTTGATTTCTAATTTTTTTATATTTAATTTTGTTACAACCTTGCAATTGTCATATTCTAAATAACTTCTCACTGGAGATACGAGAATATACTTTTTTTTTATGCTGTTCTCGTCTCATATATGTTACTAATATTGAAATTTGGTTAGTAGGAAAAAATTATTACCACATCTGTTAGCATTTACTTATTGCATTTTTATGATACAAGGCTGATATATGAAAAAATATAAAATTAATGATGTACATACGTTTGCCTGTCACCTCTTTTGTTTGTTTATTTACAAAATCTTTTAAAACAGCTATACGAAATTAATTAATTTGTTTTAAAAGTTGGTAAATTACAAAAATCAAATTGTGTTTAAATAAAATGACAATCTGACTTAAAAAAAAAATGTTTTTATTGATGCTTTAAAGATCTGCTGTTTTAATAATGTTGCTTTCCAATTTTTTATTGTTGCATATTTGGTAATCTCTCCATTTTTAGGTGTGTGTACACTATTTCTTTTATACTATGCTGTCAGCGTTGTATTACAGCAAAAAGTCACCGTATTTCATGAATTTTTTGCCTAAATTATAATACCTATCATGATGAAAGATTTCCAAATCATTAACCAAAAAATTCCTCTTTTTACTTGTAACTGGTAACTAACAATTTTCTTAAAATGAAGATTTATAAAAATATTTTTAAAAATATGTATATTTATTTCAGGAATTGTATCCGTATTAATTGAAGGTCCACCAAATTCCGGAAAAACAGCCTTGGCTGCCCAAATAGCGAAAAATTCCGATTTTCCATTTGTCAAAGTTTGTTCACCAGAAGAAATGGTTGGATACACAGAGACTGCCAAATGTTTAAGCATTCGAAAGGTATGTGTGTGTGTGTGTAAATATGCACCATAATAAGTGCCGTTAATTAAAATATGTAATGAAAAAATACCTAAAGATATATATATTTTTTTAACTCTTTTATAAGAAAAGTTTTTTAAGAAAATCTCTAAACCTTGTTGTCTTTTGTTTGTCTTTCACTTATAATTTCCTTAGGGCTTGAATTATTTCCGAAAATTTTTCCGAAGGTTAGCATTTTCTAAAATTTTTTAGAGAAATGTCACTGGACATTAATTCAAGGTCGCGGAGGATTCGATAAAAAAATTCACACCCGAAATGTATTTATAAATAATAAAAAATCTGACATAAGCTGTCAGAAAAAAAATCTACTTATTAATTTTGTTCGACGACCTAGGCAGGAGAAAAATCAATTTGAAGACTGCTATGGTTACCTGTTAAATTACAATTCTCTAATTGGCTCAAACAAACAGTTGTTAAATTTTAACCATATTTTGCATCCAACTTGCATAAACAACTTTCAGTACAGGGTCTTTGATTATATTTACGTGGCTTCTAAGGCCTTTATTTTTGAAGACAGAAAAAAATGTTTTATATAAAAATTGTAGGATTTTTTCCATATTATCTTTTGAAATTATCAGTAAAAAAATATCGCAATAAAATAATTGAAAAATATAAGCAACTTCACTTTTTTAAATGAAACACCCTCTATATTATGCGCTACAACGAAAGATCTTTTTTTTCTGATTTCAAATATATATTCATTGATGATATTTGGATAAACCATTTTTGAGATATTTTAGGTTAAATTATTAATAGATTAAAAAAAAGTTTCATATTATTATCAAGAAAGCCCTGGAAACAATAAAATTGTTATGTTTCTGAATTTAGTGAGAGTTTTCTCTGGACCAATATTGTTTATTTTTGTGATTAAACATTCCTGCTAAAGTAAAGGAAGACTTGTCGGTAAATAGAATTTTATTTAAAAACTTTGGATCCAGCTGCATAAACCTAGCTACTTCCAATGCATACTTAGGTCGGTCCTGCATGTTTTGTTCAGGAAGATTCTGAACGAAATTAAATTTATAAGGATAAAATTTGTAAAATTTTAAGGTTAAATAAATTTTATAATCTGTTTTATTAAGTTCAGATGCCGCATCCGAGATTAATATTTCAGGATTTTTTAAAATTATTAAAAATAGTTAGTGCTAGTCAAATAGAAAAAGTATAATAATTATCCTGAAAAAACGAGGATATCCAAAACTTTATTTTCATTTCGTGCTGCAGTCCTTTTCTTCATTTTAAAGCTTTTTTGTTCATTAAACTTTCTTACTATGTATTTAATAGTATGTATAGCTGGTACCAGTTGTTAAGGATATAATAAGTAATATTCTCTTTGCACTGTCGTCACATTATTATTATTACCTTAAAAAAATAGCGATTTTTTGTTCTTCTGAATAGCCCATCGATAAAAAGGAATACAAACTACTTTTAATAGTTAAAATGATAAATTTTAACTTTTTTACAATATCAATAAGTCAAATTTATTAAACCATTTTATTGTTTTCATAGCTTTCTTGATACTAATATGATTTTTTTTTCAATTTATTTATATTTTAAGCTTAAATATCTCAAAAATGGTTTATTCAAATATCATCAATGTATATATATATATATATATATATATATATATATATATATATATATATATATATATATATATATATATATATTTGATAATCAGAAAAAAAGATCTTTTATTGTAGCGCATAATATATAGAGTATTCCATTTAAAAAAGTTAAAGTTGCCTATATTTTTCCATTTTTTTATTGCGATATTTTTTTACTTATAATTTTAAAAGATAATATGGATAAAAACCTACAATTTTTATATTAACCATTTTTTTCTGTCTTCAAAAGTAAAGGCTCCAGAAGCCACGTAAATATAATCAAAGACCCTGTACAGCCGAAATAAATATTTAGTTCCTAGAGCACTCTCGCAACTCATTTAGACCAGCAAGGAATTCTCTTAAAAAAAAGTCCTGGATACTCGCCAGAAAACTTTATGCAATGGGACCGCTTCGATCCTATTCCCGGGTTATAGAGACAAAATGTGCTCAGCCCTATTAACCCCTATGAACTCGCACATCGTCCGAAATACTGCGCTTCGGTGGAAAGACAAGATAAACTTATCTGAAAATAAATAGTCATTAAAATTAAAATTGTTAAAATTTTGATATAACAGTTTATGGCATAATTTCCTACATCACACATTAGTCTCCTGGAATATTTATTATTTATAAGAATAAAAATGGGGTGGTGTGTTAATTAATAAAAGTTTTCATGAAATAACTTCATCATCAAGCAAAGGTAACCATGAAATAAATTAACTGATATTGATGTTACACGATTATCTTTATTTAATTATATATAAATGCACTTTCTTTAATTTTACGTTTTTAACATTTATCTGCCGGAACAATGTAGAACATATAACAAGAAATTTTTGCTGCAACTGCTTGCCGCCAATTTTGCGACTTGTTCCGAGACTGCCCTCGGAAAGTGTTACATTGTGGAAAATATTTGCAATTTGACTCAGACACTAACTTGTACAAGATTTACTTGCCCATATAAACTACGCTTAATAATAATAATAATGATAATTATAATAATAATACATGTGTAACAAAGTATTTTATAAACATAAAATAGCAACTCAGTCAACCCCGCAGACCGGCTGCAGGTGGCTGTCTCCGTCACCACCCGACTCGGCATCCTTGGCAATTGTCCATCGCCTGGGACATAACTAAATGTCTTTATTTTAGGGAAAGACATTATTTTCTACAATCATTCAATATTTTAAAGCTAATGTTCTTTAAAATTGTTACTGTTTTCCCGTTAAACTATCTTACACTGGCGCCATTTATAAAATCTCACCTATTTATAATGTATTGTTTTTTATATTTAGGATGTTGTAGTTCATTAAGGTATGAATAAAATAATATTACTATTTTTCAAAACTTTTGATACTAGAAATGTGGTCGGTTCATGATTCTAGGGGAAGCAGATCGGAAGGGTTGACGACTTCGGTGAATTATTATAAAACAACCACTTGTGTGCGATTTTTAACGGACTTAAAGCGTTCTTGGCTTCCGGTTTATCCATTTATGGAATAAAATTTTGTTTGTGCACTAAAAAGTTTACATTTTGTTTAAATTAATTGTTTTCAACAGATTTTTATACATTAAACATGTATAATACCTAATGAACGATAGGATCTTATCGAACTTTCTGTTATTTTGGCTCCCAGTGCCCATGTTTGGACTACAGTATATTGTGGCCCATTTATCTTTAATTTTGATTTTGTAAAAATATTCTGTTTTAACTGTGATCTTTAATTATTTTAAACTTTTGCTTTTGTGTCGTTTTTTATGAGGAAGTGAAGTGAATTATTGGTCAAGTGTCTCAATATCCGTTTTTCATGATTTTTTTTTTATTAGCTTATTGCAAAGCCACATGAAAATAAAGGCCAAAAATATTTTTTCCGATTTTTTTGGCCTCCGGAAACGCCTTAAAAATCAATTTTAAGTTTGAATTTTGTAGGCCCGTGACGTCACGGCCCTAAATTTTCTATTGGTGGAATTTCTGCTTTGTTGTCAGCTTTTTGTTATTCGATACGTCTGTCATCAAATATCGATATGCGCAACATCTACAAAGTTGGCGTTTCCTCCTGTATAACCTGTAACCTCTAATATTTATTAATAATTTCTAATTTGTAAACAGTGTGTGTTCTTTTAAAATATTCTAATTTATTACTACAGTTATTATTATCGCCAAACTTTCCTTGATATGAACCGTTTTTACGAGTAAATTTCCGTTATTTTATTCAAAATGAAAAAAAAGTGTATTGTTATTATTTGCGAAACGATTGTCGATATCGATAGTTCCTAAACAGACTTGGCATCCATGTTGAATTTGATTGGTTAGGGGAGTGGCGGGCTATTTAAATTACAATGATAATTAAATCTTAAATAGAAAGGTAAGGGGTTTGTATTTTCCCGTGTTATTTAGCAGGTTTTGCTTAATTGTGTTTCTACTTTTAATTTTTACACACAACATTCTCAATATCAATTGAGTGAAAATACCCTATTAGTATTAATATTCAGAGCCCGATCCTGTAAGCAAATTTTTTGACATTCCTTTTCTCTATCTCTTTCAAAACAGTGACAAACTTATGAGTTACCTTTAAATGCAACAAGAACATGTGATCCCTATTTTGACATTCTCCTTCCTTATATTTTTACAGAGTCCCAGCCCAGGCTACAGATAACAGGAATATTTTTAGTAACAACAGCAGGTGCGTTTTTAACAAAAAACTTTAACAGAAAAATGCCAGTAATTTTCAGTAACAAACAATGTTAAAAACTGGTAAATAACCTTACTGTATCTGCAAACCCGAAACCTGTTCAAAATACTACGGTTTTAGGCGTGAATGTGTCAAATTTTTCCTTATATTTAACAAAGCTAAAATTTTCACAACAAAATTATTTTGTGGTTAAATTTTAGGTTTGTAACACAATTAAACCAAAAAATCGTAGCAGCAAATAATTTTTTTCCCATCTAAAATGATTTTTTCCCCCCCTGTAAAACATTGTATGCCCATGTCTCCTCTATATTTAACACTTTATGTATCATTAACCAAAAATATTTTACTAAGATATTATAGTAAGTGCAATGAAAAACAATTAATAAGATAACTATCAAAGTAATAAAATATAAGGTAATATTTAACATTACTTTTTTATTATTTCTAGATCTTTGATGATGCCTACCGTTCAACGTTAAGTTGTATTTTGGTGGATAACATTGAAAGATTATTGGACTATGGGTCTATTGGTCCCCGCTACTCCAACTTAACTTTACAAGCACTTTTGGTATTGTTAAAGAAAGAACCACCACCAGGAAAAAAACTGTTGGTTTTGTGCACTAGCAGCAGAAGGTATGATAAATTTGAAAAGTCATATTTACTGCGTGCCAAGAGATTATCATCCACTCCAGCAATAAATTTCTTTTAGATGCATTAATTAAACATTATTGAGTTGCTTACAGTTTACGTTCTGTGTTCTGCTAGTTCCTTTAAACAAAATCTTAAAACCTTTTATTTTCAAAAGTATCTATAATTTTTACTTTCCCATTATGTTACCTTAAATGCACACATGCATTTTATGGATAAAGATGATATATACAGGGTGTTTCAAAAGTAAACGTACATCTTTCGACAGCGTCTTCTATTCATTCAATTAAGAAAAAAAGTTCCTATTAAGAGGGATCCGGAAATACTCCGTTTTCGAGTTACGGCCCGTTAAAAAGTTAGTAATGAAAAGGGTTTTTAATTAATTGCAACTATAAAATATATCACAGATGTGAAATTTTTTTGCTTCGTTTTTTTTTTGTAAATTTGTGGTAAGACAGAAGGAACGGGCAATTCTTTTGCGAGAAATTTGAGTTTAAAAATTTTAGTGCACAAACGACCACTGAGGACGTAGAGTAGTGATGTAACGAATATTCGCATTCGATGATATTCGCATATTTTTGCATATTCGCATTCGCAAAATTTCTGCGAATGTTTTGAGAATATGAATATAAAAAAAACAATTTGAAGATACTTGTAGATTAATAAAATCAAAATCCATTCGTTTCTTATTTTTTTATTGCAAGGAAAAGTAACTTAACCTCGTAATCACATTATCAGTCTTCACTTTATCATTATACTTTGGGCAATAAAGCTTAAGAAATAAATTCTCATTAGAACTTATAAGACAAAAAAGATATAATTCAATGTAAACAAACAAATACAAATTCGTCTATGAAATTTTAATCACTTTTTGGCGCCAAATTTAAACAAAATTGAATATTCGCATTCGCGAATGTCGGTAGCAGATACTTGCATTCGCATTCGTGAATGTTCAAAAAATGACATTATTTGTTACATCACTAGCGTAGAGGATCGCCCATGCCATTGAGTAGTGGCGAAAAACTGTTTTGACGTTATTGGGTGAATAATTATAATTCTTTCCCACACGCTGATGCCTGGATCAAATTTAAAAAGAAAACGGTCTATTTTTCATTTTTTTTTATCTAGATATAACACTTAAATATTAATATTATTTTTTAATAAGTTAACTTTAAGGTAATTTGAGTTTTGCTTTAAGAGTTTTGCTTTAAGAAAGTAACCAGTCTATTCGTACTTATTTGTAGGCAAGTCTTGGAGGATATGGAAATGTTATCAGCTTTTACGACAGTTCTTCACGTACCAAATCTATCTAAGGCTGAACATTTGTTAAATGTACTTGAAGCGTCGGAAGTATTTTCAAATGCTGAGTTAAAACAAATCACACATCAAGTGCATGGCAAACGGTAAGTACTTAAATTTCACGAATACAGGCATTAAACATTTGAGAACAAGTAAATACCAATATACGTGTATTGTGTGTGTTTTAATCCGCTTCTTTTCTGTTTAATTAAAGTACCACATTAATAAAAAATTGCTTAAATAAACATTATTAGAGTCTTAACTCTAAACCATCCATGTCACCATATTAGAGAGTAGTAGTACTTTAGTACTGTAGTACTTTATTCTGATGAATTTCGTTACATTTATATTTGCTTACATTAAAGTTAAGCAAAGAAGTAGTTTTAAAAACTTAAAAGACTTCCGACTTTTGTATATCGATCTAACGGCGAACGCAGCATGGACGACGAGTCGGACGATGTTTTTTTTGCTCATTTAGTTATAGACAATGCACTGTTTCAATGACACTCGGCTTTAAATAAGTCAAATTTTTCATTTGTTTTTGTTAATAATAACGTTATAACTGGTATTGGCGGCAATGCGACCGCGCGATCTTTTTGTTATTAGAAAACATGTCTTTAACGGAATTTAATGAGATGGACTGGCTATTAATAAATATTTTTTCATTTGACTGGCGCATTTTTGTGCACTAAATTGTTCAAAGTTATTCTGACCAAAATTGTTAAAATTGAAAAAATCCGGTATCATTAGATGCCTTTGTATAAAAGGATCAATGGATACACATATGTATGAAACGTTTAAGAAAATTAAATAACCTTAAGCTTGGTAACTTTCTAGTTAAAGAAGATGAGATAGCTAAAAGATTAATTTTCACAACGTGATCTTAACACATCGTCGAATTAAACTAAAATATTATTTATAGATCACATGTTACAGCGGATGGTAGGCACAGCCATTGAATAAAAGTGACGTCACATGCTCTTTTAAGTCATGTCCATTGGCGAGCGGATGTATGTTTAACAAGAAAAATATAAGTTCAAAACGAAATTAATAGGTTTGGTTTTGAAATGTAATGTTGTCGCGCTTCATCTCGGCTTGTTTTTTTATTTATTTATTTACTACAGGTATAATACAAAGTCAAATTATTCTTGCTGCCGAACTAAATCCTCGAAAACTTATTAAATATCGCTAAAAATAAAAATTCCATTTAAACTATCTCGACCACCCTGTATATATAAAATATACACATTTATACATAGTGTTCCATAATGTTTTGCTGTTTTTCAACTGAACTAAAACAAATGTTTTTGCAGTTTTTTTTGTAAAAATGTTTGCAAAGATTGAGGATTTTTATTTTTTAAGAATAATGTTCTCCAGGTGCCTTTCTTTCCGCGCCACGCATCCTTGAAGTCTGGACCTTAAATTTACAAAAACAGCTCGAAACATTTCGTTTGGAATAGCGTTTAGTTCAACCCAAATACGCAATTATAAAGCCCTCAGAATGCCTGGTGCAGCCTCGTACACCTTGGACTTTAGATCTTCTTAATGTGCCATACTTTATGCAGAGCGTAGGCGCCCTCTCGCACATATCTGTGTTGCCTACCAATTTACACAGATATGCGGGACCACCGGCTTAACATGCCTTCCTAAGCACATGTAAGAGGGTTTGCTAGGCAGAAATACCACACAGTGGTTTGCCATTGCCTTCTGTGAGGTGACGAGCTATGTAAAAGTCCAATGGACGGTGCGGGAATCGAACCAGGGTCTTTACGGCTGAGAGGCTGGTACGCTGCCACTACACCAGCTCGCCAACGGACTTTAGATAGTCCTACAAAAAAAAGTCCAGGGAAGTCAAGTCAGGACTTCTCAGAAGCCAACAGATGTTCCCCCACTTTGATATGAGTTTTTCCGGCAAAATATCTCGTAGCGTTGCCAAAAAACTTCTGGCGGTGCGGGATGTAGCCCCGTCTTGCTGAAACCAAGTACAGTAGAATCCCGATTATCCGATTATCCGGACTCATTCGTCTCGGCTCGTCAACTTAAAAATGTTTGGAGGCGCAACGAAATACGTTACGAAAAGCCGTCGACCGTGCACTCTCGCTCTCATTTGTTGCTTTTAAATTACATAGATATTAAGTATGTACATAATTCATTATCGTTATTTTTATGTATCGTTCAATAATACGATACTTAAACGACGCATTCTAAGCCGATATCATAATAAAAATTGATTGAAATTAATTTTTTTTTTATTTGACTTTGAAATCGATTATCCGGATTTTCGATTATACGGAATACCCCTGGTTTTAATTGATCCTGATAATCGGGATTCTACTGTACTTTCGTCAAACCCTACGAATTCTTGAAGCGCTGGTCGGAAAAAATCGTTTAACATTCGAACATAACGGTCACTATTCTCTGTAACAGTGTAGCCCTGGCCGTCCTCAAAAAAGAATAGGCCAATAATTCTGCGCGCAGACATTGCGCACCACACCGTGACTGTGGGACTGTTTAATGGTTTTTCGTGCTTCTGTTAAGGATTATCATCGTTCCAATGGCGACAGTTTGTTTGTTTACTGCCCCATTTATTTGGAAAGGGTCCTTGTCGCTAAACAAGACTATCGATTAAGTCATTTTCGAAGAAACCATCCATTATACCGAATTTCGTAGTCCTCCGGCTTTAAAACGTGCACCAATTGAATCTTATATGGATGAAATTTTAGTTGCTTTGACAACATTGGATGCACAGATGATTTGGAGAAACCCAACTTTTGTGCATATTTCCTTACCGATCTGCGTGTATTTCGCCTAGTGGCAAACCGAACAGAAGCGACGTTCTCAGGTATGTTTACTGACCAAGGACAGCCCGAAGGCTTTTTGTTTTCACACGAACTTGTTGCTCTAAACTTATTTAACCATGACTGCACTAAACTACGACTTGGTAAATCGGCCACATGGCGAATATTTAAACGATTGCAAAAAAGGCGACGTGCCACCACGCACGGTCCTGGTTTTTTAAATAAAGTTCTATGAAAAGCGCGCGATGTTCTCCGGACCATCTCTCCATTGTTACTAAATAATCCGCAACCTTCCTCGACCTGACAAATACAGAGACGTGTCGGTACTATACAGCGTTGCGAATCTAGCGCTCTGTAAAACCAGCAAAACATTATGGGACACCTGTAATTAGTCATAATGGTATTTATAAAAATACTCTGTATAATACAATTACTATTGCGAATGCTCTACTTGGTAATTTAAAACGGGCATCAAACTTACATATAACTAATATACCGATAAAATATTTTGTAATATATACTGGGTGTCTCAACTCTATTTATACACGAAATAACTTCGCCTTAGTATGTGAAGCAAAAAAAACTTAAAATAAAAAATTTTTGTTTGGAAACACTCATTTTATTGACAGTATTCTTAAATAAACAAAGTGTCTTAAAACCAAGTGTTTATGGTCAAGTAAGTTTTTTTAATGGAAAGGTCTATTTTACCCGGTAATTCTGCATTAAAAATATATAATTTAGTTTACGTCAATTATTGCTGGTTTTTGGGAAAAGTAAGTAAATAAGTATTTAAAATAAGGTAGAATAGCTGACCCACCTATTTTAGTAATTCTTACAATTGAAGATAATTAATTATGTTATTATATTATTTGTTACTCTGGTGGTGTCTAAATTATTTTTAAGTAATTAGAACGGAAATAGTATTTTTCTAATAAAATACCTTCACTTTCTACCGCCAATGAGTATGGCGACATGTTGTTGATTTACGGTGAATGTCAGAAATATTCTCCAGATGCAAAATGGGGACGTTTCTAGGACTCCCAATTCTATTGCATTGTACATTCGCAAATATAAAAAGAAAAATAAGCATTGGTTTTTCCAAGTCCGAAAAAATCAAGTCGGTCTCGATCAGTAAGGAATAAAGCGAAAACTTGCTTGTGGCAATAAATCCACGCAGAAAAGAGAGTATATTAGAAGAAGTTCAGTTCACTTAACTTTAATTGTTAAGGGATATAACCCTTTCAAAATTCACTTGGAGCAACATTTACACCCAAATGACTGCAAAAGACGATTGTAATTTGTGACCTTGTTAATAACTCGGTTAATTAATGATTTGTTGTTTAGACAAAAATATGTAGAGCGATAAATCATGATTTTGTAATAATGGAATTGTAAATCATCAAAATAATAATTATTGGTCGACGGAAAAGCCACACTTACTCTCAAAATATTTGGGGAATAAATGTGTAGTATGGACATTTAAATGATGGATTAATCGGATCATACTTTCATGGCTGCACCTTGATTGGCGACAGGTATTTAAGGTTTTAGACGAGATCTTTGTAAACGCTGTTTTTCGACAATAGACTTGAGAGTTCCTGGATCCGTATTAGAGAACCTGTCAGGTGACCAGCCCGGTCACCTAACTTAACGCCACTCGATTTTTAATTAGGGGGATATTTAAAGGAAAAAGTTTACACCGAAAGTCACGAAATTTAGAGGATTTAAAAAAAAAAATACAAGTGCTTGTAGAGCTATTCCGGAGAAGTAATAAGAAGCGCCCTAAAAAGGTACGAACTATGTCCAACAGGGAATGGTTAGCATATTGAGCATTTACTATAAAAAGTGTTGTTAATTTTTGTTGTATTAAATCGTTATTAATTCTTTTAATAGTAATAATAATTAAATAATATCCCATCATAAGCCATTATGTTAGATGAAAACAGATTTTTGGGGTTGTTTGTAGATAATAAGTTGAAATTTAACAGCCACATTAATAATGTATGTACAAGATTGTCTTCGGGCTGTTTTGCGATTAGAATTGTCAGCAGAGAGCTGGCTGTTTCAGCTGTCATTGGCGCTGATTTAAGATATGGCATGTGTTTTTGGGGTTCAATTAATTTAATTACCACTGTCTTTATCTTGCAGAAACGCGCAATTAGGTATTTATATAATCTTAAATCCCGAGACTGATGCAGATTTTTTTAAGTCAGAAGGAATTCTTACTGTGGCAAGCTTGTTTATTTTGGAGTCTGTTTGTCTAATGCACAAAAAATATCAGAACAGATTTACGCCACTTCATTGATCAATACTCGCAGCAGGGCCGTATTTAAGCGGTGGCGAGATGGGCGCCTGCCAAGGGCGCAGCTACTTGGTGGGCGCAAAATTGGCCATCATTTTTTTTTCATCAGTTGTTAGTACTGTAGTCAAATTATAATTTTTTATTGACAAAATTAATTAAATAAATAAATTACAACAGAACAATTTAATAACAAATTTTCAACTTAAAAACTTAATTTAATTATCTTTAATATATTAACACTAAAAGAATGTATGACTTATTAATAAGATATTAATTTATCCTGAAGCCCACAGCGAGAATGTTACCCTTTGATTTTTTTTATATTTAAGCTGTAGATAAATTGTTATTTTTTAAATTGGGGGCAGCACTAGCTCATTTATTTTGTTGCATATTATTTAATTTATTAAAGTATAAATGTTACGTTTTAGTAGGACTGCTACAAAAATACTGTGCATATTTTTGTAACTATTATTTTATTGTTGAGAAAATTTATTGAAAGTTTAGTCATCCGCAAATAAGGATGTAAAGTTAACTTACATTCCGCTTCTTTCAATTAGATACAAACAGTTGTTTTATGTAAATCATGTCTCTTTTAAATAGTAGGCTAATATTTTCGTATAAAGAAAATATAAAATTTTACACAAATTCCACCACAAAATTGGTATTTTAAAGAAAGGAAATTATCGGTTTAAAAAACGTTAAACCTACATTTTTTCACTTTACTTTGGAAAATTTCCGGGAAAACCCCCGAAATCCCCGTTTTCGTTGGGGGTTATTCCATACTCCTTAAATCCCCCGGTGTGTGGGGGGAGGGGCGCAAATGTTAAGCCCTGCCAAGGGCGCGGCCGTACCTAGATACGGCCGTGACTCGCAGTAAATTTAATATTAATTTGCCAATTCCTTCAGCAGCCTTTACACAAACATAATATATATTTTATGATAGCAATAAGATGTTTAATGCTTTGCCACTTAACATTCTACACATAAAACAGTACAAAGTTTTTAGAAATAGGGTGAAAGCTTTTTTGATCTCTCAAGCCTTTTATACTGTCGTGGAGTACTGGGCACATAAGTGTGTTTAAATTTTGACTGTTCTGTTTTAATTTTTTTTAGTATGTTAGGTTATATTTGAGGTTCATGTGATATTAATTTTTTTTAAATTGTTTATTATTAATTGACATTTTATATATGTATGTATAACATTTACCATTTTGTTTGTAATCTTCTATTTTATAGAATTTGTTTGATTTTTTGTTATTTTTTATATCCTTCTTATATTACCAATGTTTATAAATACTTTTTTTTCTAGCTTTATTAACAAGATTTTTTTTCTTTACCAATAAAGCATATTTTGGTTTGATTTAAAAACCAGCAATAATTGACGCATAGCATATTACACGTTTTTGATGAAAAATTAAATAAAGAGTCAGAATTTGGCAAAATATACAGGACGTTCCATTAAAAAAACTTACCTGACAACAGATACTTTGTTTTTGGGATAACCTATATATTTATCAATACTGTTAATACAATTAGTGTTTCCAAACAAACGTTCTTTTATGTAAAGTTTTTATATATAGAGCGAAATTATTGCATATATAAATAAGGTTGAGACACAGTATATTTTAGTAACACTCTTTTTATTATACCATTTAATTATATAATTTATGATATCATGTAAGTATATTTTAAAACCAAGCTAAAACGTGATATCACTTGTGTGTTAAATTCAGGGTCCCCATAATGGACTACCTATTTTGATATTGAAATAAATTCGATATGAGATAAGTCAGTACGTTTTTATATATATATATATATATATATATATATATATATATATATATATATATATATATATATATATATATATATATATATATATATATATATATATATATATATATATATATATATATATATATATATATATATATATATATATATAATATATATTATTATCTTCTATGGCCTTCGGTATTTGAATCAACAAATTTTTAATCGAGTAGGCGCCTGCCATAAAACTAGTAAAAATTTATTTTCCTGATAAAGCATCATTAGGTTACATAATTTAATGTTTAGTTTTAATTCTCATGGATTATTCAGTTCAACAACGAGTTTTTTTGCGTGAAAACATAAAGAGTAACTTAATAGAAGAAGATGAAGCGACAGTACATACTGCTAAAAACTCCAAAAGAGTTCTGTTTCACTATTTGGAGATTTAAATTGGCTTTTATGGTCTCCGGACTTAACTGCACCACACTTTTTTCTATGGGGCTATTTAAAGTCAAAGCTTTTTGCAACTCATCCAGAAAACATCCAAGATCTTAAAGTCCGAATTCCTAAAGAGGTGCGGTGAATAGATCAGGTTTTCCTTCATCGTGTCATGAATCATTTCTTGTCAAATCTTGAAAAGTGCATTGACGTTAATGGCACTTACTTAAAAGATGTTATTTTTAAAAGTTTGGATAAGTCGTATGTTATGGTGAATCCCAAAGAGTGAATTGTAATTAAGTATAATAAAATGTTAGTTTTATTAGGTGTTAACAATTGTACTGAGCAATTAAAATGGGTAGTTTATTATGGGGAACCCTGTATAAAATAAATAATCGCCTCAGGGTGGCTTTATAGCAGAATATTATTTATTTTAGAATATTTATTGGTATCAAGAAACTGCTAGGGCTAATTGATATGATCAAGCAGACAGATGAACGACACAGAGTTATAAAACTAATCACAAAATTAGAAGAGGATGGTGCATTAGAAGATCCCGGCATGGCCTAAGTTTCCGAATCATAGCTGCCATAAGCATTAGGTACTTAAAGCTAGCAATATTATCATTATAGTCAATTATGCTTAGGTAAATCATGTAAAAAAGGAGAAGTGTATTTATTGTGGTCGTATAGTCATATACTTGTTATTTTAGACATAATTTTACACTCAGTGAGGTTATAATATAATATGAAATTTTAAAGTAAAGTTTGCAATTAGAACTAAGAAAATACTAAAAGATAGCATATAAATATTATAGCAGACCTCTTTTGGCAAAGCAGCCATTATCAATAGTACCTAAAAATAAATATATGGGCGAAGTTTTTTGATAGTTAAAATTTAAAGTTAATTTAAAAGAATTTTTTACTATTGACATTCTAAAAGAATTCATAATGACCAATTCAATATTCCATTTATATAGGAGAAAATCAAGATAAATTTATAATTATATGAGTTTAAAGTTTTTTTTTCATTTTAACTTATTTAATATATTTAAGTTTTACCAAACCTATTTTGCACATATAAATGTATCACTTTAGCAACTTAGTTACAACACTACAAAATAATTAGTTTTAGGATGATGAATTAAAATAACATTTTTTATTTAAAACATATCTAAAAGACAAGAGACATATGAGTCAACATTGTCATATTTATAAAGGGGTATTTTATGGTAAATAAATCTTAAGCAAAATCAGAAACTGGTTTTGCTGGTTAAATAAGGGTATGATAAAGAAACAAAAACTTTTTGTAAATTACTAATAACAACTGAAATAAATCTGTAAAGCCAATGATTACATCCAATGTCTGAATTTTCTTTAATAAAAAGTATTATGCATCGATATATTTTTAGGTAGGTAGGTAGGTAGGCTTAAAGTGAGTGGGTATAACAAACACCCTTCCACCGCCACCGATCGGTCTATTGTGGCTCACACCCTTTTATATGTCTCCCACCAGGTCCAGACTTCTAATAAATCTGATGATCCTGTTGGGAGAGAGATCTTTTACCTCCCCCGGAAACAAGGTGTCATTGCCGAGGATTGCGAATCTTAGTCGTGCCATTGCTGGGCACGAACACAGTATGTGTTTTGCCGATTCATCCCCCTCCATGCACATGCGGCACTCGGCGTCTTCCGCTAGGCCGATCTTGTGCATGTGGTATTTCAATCTGCAGTGTCCCGTGTACAGTCCCACTAGAGTTTTAAGGTGTACCCTTAATTGCTCCAGTAGTTTGACAGAACATTGTTGGTTCGGTG
This sequence comes from Listronotus oregonensis, assembly GCA_019359885.1. Taxonomy (NCBI): domain Eukaryota; kingdom Metazoa; phylum Arthropoda; class Insecta; order Coleoptera; family Curculionidae; genus Listronotus; species Listronotus oregonensis. Next base: position 111,673 of record JAHBCN010017456.1, read on the forward strand.
GGCTTATAAAGGCCTTCGAGTGTCTGAGACCCGGAAGTCCATGCCAGTACCGAAGATTTTCTCTTTGTGTCCAAGATGATATGAACAGCTTGGTCATTCCATTCCAAGATATACCGATGACCGGTTCCGGCCCTGTGAATTTTGTCTCCGCCCTCCTTTTGGCAAGGAGGTTTGCGGATTTATTACCCTCTAGGCCGGTGTGTCCAGGTATCCATAGTAATGTAACCTTGTTCTTTTGACCCAGTTTGGTCAGCGCATTCTTGCAATTCCAGGCGGTTTTTGAATTGCACCGGCTGGATTCAAGAGCCTTAAAAGCTGCTTGACTATCGGAGAATATTTTAACTGTCTTACGTGTGCAGTGCCGATTAACCAGCGATCTAGCACACATCTCAATAGCAAATACCTCCGCTTGAAATATGGTTGCGAGAGTGCCCAGGCTAAAGGAAAACTCGGCCCTCGGCCTCTGTTCATATATTCCAGCTCCAACACCGTCCTTGGTTTTGGAGCCGTCGGTGTACCAACAGATGTCAGCCCGGAGCAGGTCGGTCGTTTTTCCACTCCAGTCCTCCCTTTTTGGGTAGTCTACACTGTAGGGCGGGTTGTAATTGATTGCTGTTGGCATTATGTCTGAGGGCATTCCCAGTCTGTCACAGGTCAGGACATTCCTGGGGAGACTGGTGCTCTCCATATGACACGCCTGCGGTTTGTTACCGACCGCTTGATAGAGTCTGTAGGTTGCCCACCTTGCCTCTCTCTCCAAGTAAATATGCTGAGGAGGCAGTCCGAGGAGGGCTTCAATGGCCGCCGTTGGTGTCGAGCGCAGCGCGCCCGTGATCATTAGGCAGGCCTGTCTCTGTAGACTAGATAGCTTTGCTTGGGTCAGCCGCTGCTGCCCCTTGCGCCACCATGCCACAGAGCCATACGTGATCATTGGTCTTATGACTGTCACGTATAGCCAGTACATCTGTTTTGGTTGCATGCCTCAGGATTTGCCACAGATCCTGCGACATGTCCAGAAAGATAGGCTCGCCTTACGGGTGACCTTGTCTAGATGCGAATTCCAGCTGAGAGTGCTATCTAGGATCAACCCCAGATATTTTGCTTCTTTTGCAAATGGTATTGTTTCACCTTGTAGGGTTGGTGGTCTCAAGTTATCCAGGTTTCTCTTTCTGGGTGAAGGGGACAATAACCATTTTTTCAGGGTTTATTGTCATTTTTTCCCTTTGACACCAGCTTTGTGTGGTGTTTAGTACTTCTTGAAGGATATTTGAAATCATCTCATCAGAGTTTTCTTTAATTAGGATGACTAGATCATCTGCAGATCGATCTCCCAGAGGGAGGAGAGAGGATATTTTTAGGACACATTGACAATGGCTGTTTAGACAAAAGCGCTGTGCTATGATATTTATTTTGCAATATATGTGTTAATAATACTGAGTCTTCTACATTTTTCTTTACTCGTGTACTCAACTATATTTTTTATTAATTACACTCAATCCGCCACATTTATCTTAGCATGGAAATTCCTTTTTATTAATAATATTTTTTGTTAAAGTTGCGCCTTTGCATTTGTGATTATTGTTTTGAATGTATCAAGAAAACCCGACCAAATAGATCTCCTTTAAGCTTAAATACTCACGTTTAATGTCAACACAAAAAAAAAGAAAAATACCAGTACCTTTTTAATTTTTGATATAAGCACATACATTTACATTGAACATATAAGTTCTACCAATTTAGTTCAATCAGATTGGATATTACTGAGTGTAAAAGTGTGTTTCTATAAGTCTGGTTATGTATATTATAGTGTAAAGTTATTTAAGCATTCCAAACGTAAATAGTATAATTACCTTGTTGCAGTCATAAGAGGTTTAACTTTGTCAACTTAACTGTTTTCAAAAAACTGTATGTTAATGATGTAGAATCGACCATAGGACATTAAATGTATTTGTTTTCTGGATCAAAATGTTTTGATTTCTTAAATATTTATTTTTATTGCACTTCTTATTAATTGCTTTGCTTTTGTTATTATAACAATTAATTAATTATTATTTTTTTAACTAGTTTCTGCCATTTTAAAAAATTGTTTATTTTATCCTTATCAAATACAACTTATAAAAAATCTTTTATTATGATTAAAAGATGAGTCTTGTACTCTTGGTTTGACGTTATACATTTCGATTAAGATTATTTTATTATTGGACCAAAACCATACGATTTAATTATATGCCGTTTTTACATTTTATTAAATTTATGTTTATATTGGTCCATTTTTTAATACTTTTTAAGATAGTGGGTCAATTAAAAGTATGTTCATGGCATCATTTTTTAACCATATACAACTCTATCTTTTATTATGTAGAGATTTCAATGCTGAAACAGGAATACGGTAGTTATTTTGTTTCAGTTTAAAAACTTTAGTTTTCATAGCTAATTAGAAGGCCAAAAAAGTCAATATTGCAAGAATTGTTAAATTTAAACATGGTTGACATTTAAAAAATGTTATCAATGTGTGGAGTGTCTCATTTAAAGAATAAAATCATACAATGTCGTAATATTTTTTAAAGTTCTACTTAATAAAAATTATTAAGTATTACAATGGAAATGCACTTTAAATATCTCGAATTCACTAGATATATAATTAGTTAACATATTAAAAACTAAGATAGGTAGACAAGGTCAAGGTGGTTAACTACGTATTTCTGATTAATGGGAAAAAGATTAAAATCTGACATAATTTTCTTTAGTGGACTTCCTGTGTATATTATTTTAAGGTAAAAATTCAGAACTAAAAATGCAAATTGAGCTATCCGACCCTTTTTATATAAAAGTATGATTTCTTGTAATATTAAATTGTTACTACTTAAAAATATCCTCTGTATAATCAATTCCCAATGTAAATAAACTGGATACGCTTTAACTTTCTCAAGTTATATATACTAATGGAAGATATAGTGTTTCAAAATAATTTGCTTTAAAAGCTGTTTATGATATAGATATCAAATATCTGGTGTTTTGAATAAATATTCCAGTTTTATATTTAGTATTTATTTTAATTCCAACCTACTTTTTAAGTTAATAACAGGGAATTAAATATTAAACATAACATCAGTTAGTTCCAACCCAATTTAAAATTAATGCCGTTTTAGTCATAAACGTTAAATGTCTTCCTTTACCTATTTAAGAACTACCTGCCATTTTTTTTTAATTAGTTTAGGCGTAATTATCATTTAAAGCTCATGTCTGGTCCTTTAAATCTGACGTCAGACCAAAACGATTTTTGATTGGTCATGACTACACGAGCGACGCAAAGCGCTGACACTTAGTAACCACGTTTATCAAATTTTTTGGTAGATAGTTAAAAGATTTTTAGCTTTTTGTTATAATCTGATAATGAATACACTTATATGAAACTAGATCGTAGTGTAGCAAACGTGCTTTTGTTTATGCAGCAATGCAAGTAGTGTGTCAGATAATATTGAAGGGTTCTGGCATAAGGTAAACTTATTAAGGAATAACAAAAGGAAATTGAAATTTCAATTCGTATCTAATTTTGCAAAACAAATACTTTTTATTAACATCTCAATTTATAATTACTTATTAAAATGTGTATTTTAGTTTTTTATCATTTTGATCCAAAATAAACAAGTATTCGATGTTTCCCTAGTATATAGCTTTATTTTTAATACCAAGTATAAAGTCACTTTCAATGTAAGTATTATGCATATGGATGTTTCAGATTGTGTGTAAGCATTACTGCTAAGTACTACCACATATTTTTTTTTTTAGTTTTATTGTAAAGTTATTTTAAATATTATTTATTACATATTTAATTGTATGTATATAAAAAATGTATTGATGTTTTATATTTTTCTATTGTAATTTATTTGTTATTGTTATTAATGTTTAGGTAAATGTTATATTTTTGTGTTTTGAAAGGAATTTTTTTTTTTAATTTTGTAATCTGTTATTTGCAAGATTTTTTTGTTGTATTAGGTTTTCATAAAAACTCGCTACACACATTTGAGTATCATAACACAATGATAGATATTCGAATGTCTAAATCATGTTATTTGTTTTAGTCAACTAGGCGTAGAAGGCGTTTTTTATCCCTTTCTGAAACATGGTACATTGGACAAAGTTGTGGTTAGTTGTGGTCAGTTGTTACTGTATCCAAGCAACTAATAGATTTATTTAATATTTAAAAAAAATATATTTAAAAATCTTGCAGACAAGTTTCAAATTTTAAGAGTTTTTTTTCTATTTTGTCATTTACCTGTTAAATACAAAAAGTTTTATTTTTGCCCATTTTTTTTGAACCTATTGCAATAGACAATTAAAGATCGGAAAGTAAACAAACTAAATTTGTTTTTTTTTTTTAATAGAACACCTGGTATGTTTTCACTTAAGTTGATAGACTGGTCCAAGAGCTAGAGCTACAGAAATCCCCAATCATTTATAAGCAAAGTTGATCATTTGATTTTTTTCAATCCGATGCACGGTTTTCGCTTAAAAAATAAAAACCATTTCTTTGCATGATCATAACAATATCGGTAAACAATATCACCATGCAGAGAAATATCTAGATTTAATTTTTCTAGGTGAAAACCATGCGTCGGACTAAAAAAATCAAGAGATCAAATCTGCTCATAATTTTTTAGTTCGACGCACGGTTTTCACCTAGAAAAATTAAATCTAAATATTTCTCTGCATGGTGATATTGTTTACCGATATTGTTATGACACAGCCCTACTTCACTAACAAGCCGTGAACAAGGAAATCTGGCAACTATGCCTTCAGATCTAGCGACACACGTTTGCTGTTGTTTAGTCATATGATTTACGTTGAATGACCTGTTGCTCTGTTGTTTTATTGTGAATAAATCAACTTTTTTGAAAGAAAATATTGTTAAGATAAAGACTAAACCTGTAAAAGGTCTTACTGTGTGAAATTTGTGAGTGACCGGGACAGTTTTTTTCCGCAGACATTGCGTAAAAACAAGAATATCTGCGGGTGAAAAGTGCCGGTGTTATAAAGTACTTAAAGTAAATGGCGGCAAATGAACTTGGCATTTTGTGGTGGTGCTTTTTAAAAGATTAAAATTGAAAGTGTGTTTTAATGATTCGTGTTTGGCTTTAATTTTGAAGGTATTTTTTTAGTTATTTTTTAAAACAGTAACAAATATTAGCATTGGAAATTACCGAGTAAGTAGGTATACATTTTGGAATTTTGTCGTTTGTTTTGATTTTTGTTATTGCGTTGCATAGGTACTTGGTGCCTGCTTATTAGATACTATTTAGTTACTGTTATTATTATTATTTTCCTGGTAACCTTCTCGGTATTTTCTCAATTTAATTAATTTACCATGCCAAGTCCTTGTTGTGTGCCTGGGTGCAAATCCAATTATAAAACTTCTCTTGATGCAGGAGAACCAGCTGTATCTGTTTTCACCTTTCCAAAGGACGAAAAGCTTAAAGCCCATTGGCTTAGGAATATTCCTAGACAGTCATGGTCACCCTCAAAATATTCTGTGGTTTGCGCTAAGCATTTTGTAGAAAGTGACATTATTAGAGAGGATGATTATCGCTTGCCAGATGGGTCAATGCAAAAGGTACCTACCAAAACTAGACTAAAGTTAAATGCAGTGCCTAGTATTTTTCCAAATTTACCACATTACTTCTCAAAAACAGTCCCTGTTTCCCGAAAAAGTCCTGCTGAAAGAACCAAGATAATGCAGGATCAAGTGACCAATTAAATAAATATTTTGAAAATTCTGACCTAATTATAAACTTTGACGATTTGATTTCAAATTTTAAAAATAAGATAACTTTAAATGAATCTTGGAATATTAAAATTGTGAAAGACTCTAAAGTTTTTTTTTTATACGCTAGAGTTTCCTTCAGATTTACAAAAGAACCGCGTAAATATTGGGAATCAGATTTTAGTAGGTTCAGATATGCAAATAATTGTTTTTTTAAATAATAATAAACTCTCTTTTAATGACCTAAAATGGGTTTTACCAATAGACATGAAATTAACCAGATGGTCTCAACTAGAAAATTTACTTTCTCGTTATAAAAATAAAGGTTCAGAATCGATGACTAATCCTCAAAGTTACCTAACATTTCTTAACAAGGCGATTAAAGAAGTAAAAGAAGCATTGAATTTTATTTCATCTGAACACGAGTCTGGACACTATGAGTCAAATGAATATGTTAAACTTGCTGGTTTTGAAAAAGAAACACTACTCAAGTGAAACAATAATAATGTCATTTATGTTATATACTATCTCTCCTTGCGCCTATAATTTGATGAGAGGTTATATAAACTTACCAACTAAACGTTATCTGCAATATCTTTCATCTAATATGGAGGTATCGCCCAATACACATCCTAATAACACTATAGATTGTGACAAAAGTACCACAAATTACTTAAATTTTGTATCATCCTCTTTGAATCCAAATGAAAAAATTGTAAATCTATTAATTATGAAATTTATATATCCAAAAGGTTGGATTACAGAGGAAAAAATCTTGTAGGTGTAGCTTCGAATGACAGTTCTTTGGCCACTACCGTTCTCGCTTTTATGATAGTTTCTGCTTTTGGAAACTTTTCTGAAATAGTCAAACTACTACCAGTTCACAATATAAAGGGTAATGAAATGGTTCCTATTACTAAAAATGTAATTTCATTGATCCAAAAAAATGGGTTTCAAGTTCTAGATATCATAACTGACAACCACAGAATTAACCGATCCATGTTTTCTAATATAACAAGCAAAAATTTAACTTCTTTCCCCAACCCTGATCTCCAGAAAGCAAAATATTTACTAGCTTTGATTTTGTGCATTTATTCAAAAACATAATTAATAACTGGCGAAACTTAAAAAACTTAGATAAAACCTTTGTTTATCCAGATTTTGACAATTTTGATGTGATTAGGCATGCAAAATATAATGACGTTAAGTATATGTATGAGCAGGAGAAGCTTTTAAACTTAACCATAAAACAGTTTATCCCAACAATTTTGAGCGTCAAAAAGTTTTTATTGCGGATAATATATGTAATTTTTCAACAATCGCAGCTTTAAATGACTTTGGTTTTAAAGAACAGCATCTTTTCTTGAAGTTATCAGACATTGGTGGGATATTGTCAGTAATACTAGTACTTTAAGGGGTAAAATAAAAAGAAACGAGTATTGCGATCCATCTCTAAAATTGATCATTTCTCTGTTAATTTTTTAAGAAAATTTGTTACCTGGGTTGAAGCTTGGCATAAACTTGAAAACAATAATGGTCGCCTTACAAACGACACCTATTCTGCACTTTGCCATAGTACCTCTGTTTTACTAGAAATAATTGACTATTCATTTTCAAAATTTGATTTGTCGTATATTTTACCAGGTAAATTTACTACTGAAAAGTTAGAAAAAAGATTTGGTAAATACAGACTTCTCGGAGGTTGTAATTACAATGTTAGCTTTGATGATATTTTAAATGCTGAGAAAAAAATTAGACTCAAACATATATTTAGAAGCGCTGCTGATGGTAATATCCCTTTTTAGCTGAGATTAAAAAACAGGGAGACAGCTGTATCCAGGAAAATGATCTTGATTGGACAATACCTCAAAATAATTACACTGAAAAATTTTTGTTTTTACTTGAAACTGAATACCTAAATGAATATGAAATTGACAAATCGGTACAAATTTATATAGCCGGTTATGCTGCCAACAAAATTGTAAAAAAATATAATAATTGTAACATCTGTGTTTCTTTTCTTGTTGAAAGTAAGGGAAACCTAATTGACGACGAATACTTTGATTGTCTACAACGTGGCGGTTTAAAGGTTCCTACAGAAATTGTTAAAGACGTTCTGTTCCATATGTGCGCGATTTTGAGAAAATTATTAATGACCCTGATACTGAGAGTGACTTCCTAAAAATGGAAAATCAAAAAGCTATCCTGTGTGATCTAACTAATTTAAGCACTAGACAACATGAAGGCTTTAATGATTTATGCTCGCAATGTATTTGTGGTAACGAGAACAAAAATATATTCATTATGATGTGCTCTATATTTTCAAACATTCTTTTAAATAATTATGTTAAAAAAGAAATAACAAAAATGCCACAGAAAAATCGGAAAAGGCTGAGTCAAAAAACAAAAAAAGGAAACTAGACACATTTAATAAATAAATAAACAAAACTAAAACTAAGTACAATTACTAACTAAATGTTAAATTACACTTGTTTCCTTTTACAACAGCATCATGTTCTTATGCCTTGACCTATGCACATAAATTAATTTGTTTTAGAGTTTAAATATTATATAAATATATTTATTTTTTCAATTATTATACTGATTTAATTATTTTAATGGAAATATCAAAACTATTTACGCGATCTTTGAATTGAGCCTTAAATGAATTTAAAAATACGCGCCTCGATACCCGGATCACTGCTCATCGCGCTCGAGGGAAACCGATCTGAATCTCTTGCCGGTTGCGGCGTTGCCAAGTGGTTGTTCACGGCTTGTAGTGAAGTAGGGCTGTGGTTATGATAATGCAAAAAAATGGTTTTTATTTTTTTAAGCGAAAACCATGCATCGGATTGAAAAAAATCAAATGATCAACTTTGCTTATGAATGATTGGGGATTTTAAAAATATTTTTTATATTAATAGAAATCAGTGATGTACCAGCAATATCTGCCAAAATAGACAGGTCAAATTCCGTACGAACGCCACTGGGGGAAATAAAAAAAATGGAGTACACTAAAAAATGCCTCTTAATACATAGTACATGTATGCCAAATTTTATTAAAATATCCAAAGTGGTTTTACTGATATTAATAATAAATAATTTATTGTTGAAAATTTTACCACCCTGTATCTCAAAACTTAGGACGTTTCGGACATACGTTCATATGAAATTTTTTTCTTAAAATGGACCCAAAAATTGCCCCCTTAAATATTGACATTCAATTTTAAAAACACCCTGTATAAAGTAAAGGCTCGGGATAATTTGACCCCGTTTTACTGCCCTCGGTATCCACCTAACTGTCAGCCCTTTTGGATTTAGACACCTTAGGGGTTCAACTTTGGTAATTGTCTAGAAAGTGGCCGCAACTCCGATTTTGACCAAATTTGGCATACGGGGGTTTTTTGGGGCGCTGATCACGAATATGAAAACCCTTTTTGACGGAAACGTTTCGTTTTCAAGATATCCATCATCAAAGTTGAAAATCAAACTAACCTCATTTACACTATTCCTCCTTCTTTTTGTACAGAATTCTTGATTTTTACACTAAATTGGAACACAATAGTTAATAAATACCCTTTAAAAACTTGTTTTTATATTTATTTTATACCTATTTTTCATTTAATTGTATAAATTCACTTTCAGACGCTGCAACCAGGTATACAATATATACAACATGGCCGCCCCGTTTGAAAGTGATACTTGGCAATTTAATGAAGAAAAAGGTGTAAAATAAACAAAAAAAAATTTTAAAAGGTGTTTATAAAATATTGTGTGCCACTTTAGTGTAAAAATCAAGAATTGTGTACAAAAAGAAGGGGGAATATAGTGTAAATGAGGTTAGTTTGACTTTTAAGTTTGATGATGAATATCTCAAAAACGAAACGTTTCCGACAAATATTTTTTCAGATTCGTGATCAGCGCCCCAAAAAACCCCCGTATGCCAAATTTGGTCAAAATCGGAGTTGCGGCCACTTTCTAGACAATTACCTCAAATTTAAGTGGCCAAAATGGCTGACATATTATCTATGACGATTTTTTCCCCAAAAATTTTGTACTTTTACCCCTTATTGCTACTCCCTGTATCCAATAGGTTGTCAGCCCGCGCGGAAACATAATGACCAATACTAAATGAACATGTTTTAAGAGAGAAACTTCATATTACTAATGACGATGATTTTTCGGCTCTAACTCTCCGTCTAGACCTTTATTAAACAAATGCAAACTTTACTAGTAGCCTATTAAAGAATAGGGTAAAAAAAGGCAATTACTTTGATTGCATAACCACCGGATCCAAAATTTTAATTCTAATGCTTGCTTTTAATTTATTAATTCAAAGAAAGTTAAGTTTAGAAAAAGTACCTTATGTAAATGTGATTTAAGATAAGAAATTTACAAAATTGTTTGGTGTTTTTTTGTAAAAATAAGTTTTCAAAATTCTTAAAATTCAGGCTACCAGTAAAGATATGTCAAAGTTAATTCTTTTTGAGGACATCAGTACTACTTAATTATGTCGTTAATACGCCGTTATTAACCAAGTTTTTTATATTGTTTCAAATTTATTGGTTCCGTTATAGAACTAAGATTTTTTTAAAAATAATCCATCTATTTTAGTTCGGAATAAAAAGTTACAAATTTTTCATGCGTTAAAGGAATTTAGGCATTTTATTTAACTATTTAAATATTCCTAGTATTTTTTAAAATATTTAAGAACAAAATAAAAATTTTGCTCTTAAATATTGCCCTACATTAAGGTCTCTACAGGGTGGCGACCTGAACTAAACTGGAATGGATAATTGAAAAACTCCTTTATTACATCCTTAACTCAAAATAAACAAAACTCTAAGATCAGTCTTATAGACATTTTTCGTGTGTCTGACATTTAAAGCTAAAAAAAGTCTTGTTTCTTTTTATGCAGTATTATTTTAGTTTTAATTTTAACTTTCAACGCAAATTTTAAATAAATAGCATGGTCAATAAAAAATGAAATGAGCTTAGGTTTCATCTTTTCAAATATATTTATTATAATGTAGCAATTCTTAAAAATGTATTTCAGTTTTTTGTATCTTGCAGAATTAAGCCAAAGTATAAGAAGAAATTGGGATTAGTACAGTATTATATAATTTATAATATATAGTATTTAATATATATAAGTAGTATAAACCGACTCTGTAAAAAGACTTGCCAAGTCAAAGAAAAGTGGAACAAAATTATGGACAGATCTTGATCTAAATTTAGATATATATTACTTAATATTAATATACTGAATACGATTGGTCCCTTTTTTCTACGATGAGCTGACGATCTACAAGTACCTTTGTCAAACTGGTTTCAGTCCGCTGGCTTAGTCGTAAAACGACCGAAGAACTGAAACCGCTTAGAAGTAGGTAAGTTGTGTATTAGTTTTTTAACTTTTAAAGCCCGCATAATTTACACCATTATAATTATTATCCGTACTCTAATTCTAGGATTTTGTTTCATTTACATTATTACATTAAATAATACCTGTGATAGCAGAAAAGGTATTTGCCGGAAGACTTGAATAGTCTTTTCTTGGCAGTCACCTACCACTTCTGTAAATAAATAGTTTCTATCTTTCATATGGAAAATATTGAGCAGATAAAATCCATCCCTTTATTCCTTTTGGGAGGCGATATTATACGACACGATTGGAGAAGCAGGTATAATACCAACACTATTAGGAGGGAAGAATAAATAGCTGGTTAAGTAGTCTAGTTGAGAATCGTGATTCCTGTGAAAAATAGTTAGAAGGCTTCGAAAAATATGAGTGATAGATTCGACGCGGCATGCAAATCTGAGAAAGGCATTTTGAGAATTTTTTCTGCCAATAAAAATTGCAATTGTAATTAACAACAAAAAAGCCAATTTGATTTTTAATAATAACTCAAAAACCATAAGAGATAGCTGAAATTTCAAAAAAGATCCTTAATGAGGAGGAAATTTCCGATAGAAAAGTCCCAACTCCCGGAGGCTGGAGGTAAGTAACACGCGGCATCGTCATTCGGCATGCCGGTCGTAGTTTTAAAAGTAAAATGCGAGCTGGCTAATTTACTGGCACAATACTGATGATATCGAGTGCTACTTTGAACTATACTCTTTTACAGCGAAAACATCCAAAATCCACAGTCAATCAAGCAAACAATTGAAACTCTCCCTTTATTGGACCTTTAAAGCTAGTTGCACACATTCGCTTGGTAAACGTGAGAAACAATAAAGGATTGGGTGACATAAAAATAGCAAAATAACTATTTTTTGTATTATGATACTTACATTTTTTTTTCAATTATTAAACCTTTTTTTCAAATAGTTATCCTTTATTTTATCCACTTTTTAAAAAGTGATGAAGGAAACTAAATGTCATGTTGGTCCATTTCATAATCATACAAAATAGGATGAATAACTATGAAATATATACATATATTTTTTTAAATGGACTCCATTTGACTTGAATGCTATTTTAATTAAGCGTAAAAACTAAATCTCTCTTTATATTATCCGAGTTTAAAAAACATCCTCTTTTCATCCTTCTAAGAATGAAATATATGTTTTTTTTTCAATAAACTCTTTTTTATTTGTTAAAAGCCACTAAAAATAAGAGTAAAAATTAAACATTTTAAAAGAGGACCGTCCAAAAGATGGTCCCCTATTTACCCCCTAAGGGGATGAATTTTCGAACAAAATTTAAATGGGACCACCTTAGATCCTCCTGAGTTAAACAAAAGCAGAGTCAGAAAAATTGACATTTAAACTACGGAGTAATCGTTAAACATATAAAAAAATAAACACATACGAGCAAATTAAAAGCCTCCTCCTTTTTTGAAGTCGGGTAAAAAATGGTTTTATTTCTCCCTATAAATAAATTACTTAGGTATCTCTTTTCCGAAGGGCAATAATAAGTGTAACTTACCTCCATGTGGTCAGCCGGCGTGTTACATTCAAAAATACGAATGGGCATCCCAAATGGCGATGCTGCGTGTTACTTACCTCCATGCCTCCCGAAGTTCTGTCTCCATTAGTTATAATTTTAATGGGGCTCCGCACAACATTTTTGGTTGCGCGCTCCGCCGTCAAAACCGAGTACGTCACACTAAATGATTTTTTTAGGGTATTAAATAAATTAATTGAAATTTTTTAAAAATTATGGTGTATTCAGAACACTTCAAAAAATGTATTCCCGTTGACAATTTAACTTAAAGTTATAAATGTTTCAACAAGGTGGACAATTGTTAATTAATAAAATTGTTTCGACCTTTCGTCTTCATTGTGTATTAAAAAAAATGTTTTAATTATTTTAAATTTAACAATATTACTCTTATTTTTAATTTTTGTTAATGTTTTAAATTATTATAAACAAACCACTAAATTTTTTAAAACTTTTATGGCATGATCTTGTTAGGTATGTATATGTACAGTGTCACCCATAAAGTCCGCATTGAATGGGAAAAAAAATTTCCATAATTAATTTGAGTAAATTTTCTTTTTGACAAAAGTTTTTGCTTTAAAAATCATGCCGAATAATGTATAAAGGAATGATCACGTGACTTTTTTTAGCTGTCAAATTTGACTTTTTTTAAAAAAAATCGCAAAATGAAGCATTATCTTTCAAAATTTCGAAAAATTGTATAAAAAATGTTGCATATTTTTAAATTTTGCATATATTTACCAATTTTCAGGTCTCTCTAATACCAATTTTATTTTTTTTTCCAACTTTTTGTAGTTTTCTACTATATCAATTATACGAATTTGTTTAAAATATTTTTTTATATTAAAATTAACTTTTAAATGTAATCCCGATACTTAATAGTGCTGGTACAAATAATTTTGTAGAAAAATATAAAATACCCCAATGAAATAGCGTCAAACTTGATAAAAATTTGGTATAATTTTCACAAAAACTGACAAAACACACTTAATTTCTGTTTGTTATTAAATATTTACATTAAAAAATCCGACAATGTAATTAAATTATGGTTAATTTAAATACTGGTAATTAAAATGTTTTTTCAATACTCAAGTGCAATGTTAAAAACATAAACCCTTGCATTAACGATTGATCGTAACGCAACATAGGATAAGAGTGTTTATTATAAAAACAATTAAACAAAATTAATGAAGCAAAATATCTGTCACGTCAAGAAAGCAGTTGTAAAGAAATTGTTTATTTGTGTTATTTTATAATATTTTTTCCTAAAAAAATGTTAACATTAAAAAAATATAATATTTTTTCCTAAAAAACGTGAAAAAAATATATTATAAAATAACACAAATAAACTATTTCTTAACGCGAGAGATATTTTGCTTCATTAATTTTATTTAATTATTTTCATGACACTCTTATCCTATGTTGCATTACGATCAATCGTTAATGTAAGGGCACAGGTAAGGGTTTATGTTTTTAACATTGCACTTGGATTTTTGAAAAACCATCTTAATTACCAGTATTTAAATTAACAATAATTTTATAACATTGTCGGTTTTTTTAATGTAACTATTTAATAACAAACAGAAATTATGTGTGTTTTGTCAGTTTTTGTGAAAATTATACCATATTTGCATCAAGTTTGACGGGGGTATTTTTTATTTTTGTACAAAATTATTTATACTAGCACCATTAAGTATCGGGATTACATTTAAAGGTTAATTTTATTATTAAAAAAATAATTTTAGAGGGTTTTAAATAAATTCGGATAATACATATAGTAGAAAACTACAAAAAGTTGGGAAAAAATAAAAATTGTACTAGAGAGCTGAAAATCGGCATGTGGATGTAAAATTTAAAAACATGCAACTTTTCTCTATACCATTTTTCGAAAGTTTGAAAGATAATGCTTCATTTTGCGATTTTTTGAAAAAAAAAATGTCAAATTTGGCAGCTAAAAGAAGTCACGGGATCATCCTTATATACATTATCTGGCATGATTTTTGAAGAAAAAACTTTTGACAAAAAGAAAATTTACCCAAATTAATTAGGAAAAAATTTTCCCATTTGATGCGGGCTTTATGGGTGAACTGTATAAGAAGGGCTTCACGACGTAAAAATGTATACGACAATTATTTAAACATTTTTTTTAATGTACAATAAAGACGAAAGTTCGAAACAATTTGGTTAATTAGAGATCGAACGCTGTTAGAATGACACCGATACGTCACGGTTTTATACGGGTTTGCTATATGAGACCGTGACGTATCGGTGTCATTCTAACAGCGTTCGATCTCTACCAAATAATGTCTAACTTGTTGAAAAATTAACTTTAAGTTAAATTTTTGGAAATACCGGGAATAACCTCTTTGAAGTGGCCAATACACCAGTATATGTAAGGCCATCATACCAAAAAAAAACCTCTTTGAAGTGTTTTGAATACACCCTAATTTTTTTTAAATTTCAATTAATATTTAATACCCTAAAAAAATAATTAGTGTGACAAAAATGTCATGAGGAGACCCATTTTTAGCGTTAAATTAAAATTTAAAATATTGTAGATAGAACTCCGGAAATTGGGACTTTTTTATTGGAAGTTTCCTCCTCTTCAAGGTTTTTTTTGCAATTTCCGCTATCTTTTATGCTTTTTGAGTTATTATCAAAAATCCCAATGGCTTTTAATTTTTTTCATTATTTTGTTAATAACAATTGCAATTTTTATTGCCAGAAAAAAAAAACCAAAACGCCTTTCTCAGATTTGCATTCCGCGTAGAATGAGCAATCGCTCATATTTTTCAAAGCCTTCTAACTATTTTTCGCTGGAAACACACTTCTCGACTAGACTAAAGCTACATAAAGATAGCATCAAAAACTAAGCCCTTTATACCGCCACCCAAAATCTTAGAAGATTTTTTTGTTGTTAAGAATAAAATGTTTTTAACAATGTTTTAAACAACAAAAAAACTTAAAGTAAAGTAAAAAGGGAAGTAAATTACCAGTAATAGTTTGGTTTAATCTTTAGTTTCGTAGCTTTGATTTTTAGTTCCTAATTTGTCTACATCTTCACTAAAATTCTGAATAAACATAGACATAGTAATTAACGGTGCACCGGGTCATGTAAAGTTACAAACAACCGATTGACGGATCGTTTAAAAAATTTGTTTGGACATATAAATTACCGTCGCCGCTTCTACCCTTAAACGGATGGCAACATCGGTATTTTAAATCGACTCCTCTCCCTATTTTTATTTTTATAATTCATTATAATTGTATTTAAGTATAGTCCAGTAAATGAAGGGATAAAGCTGTAAATAAATCTGTACAGTTTTCCCTTGTGGCGCAATTCTTAAGTCTTCGGGGATGCTTTCGAGCAAAAAAAAAGTTTATCAACATTAACAGGTGGGAATGGGCTAAAAATGGCCCCTCAAGGCCCGGAAAATTGGTTTCGCTAATATCCGCCAAAAAATGCAAATTGGAGAATTTTTGTTTTGACAAAAAATGAAGATTGCCTTGTGATCCTCAAAAATGGTCATTATAATTTTTTTTCGAAAAATCGATAGTTTTTGAGAAAACACGACCCAAAAGTCCCTGATTTCAGCTGCCGCTCTATCGCTAGAATGCTGTTATCTTCATGGATTCACTATATGCGGGCGGACAAATTGTTCCATTACTCGGACAATAATGTACATTTTTAATAATTTAAATTTCATCGGAATGGGAAAACCTGTACCTATCATTGCATATGAGTTTGGGTCCGTTCTGATTTGTCTAGAATATTAAAAAATGCGGTCAAAGTTTCACAATATTTTGAAAGTATTTCGTTAATTTATTGATATTTAAAAAACATAGTTTGTTCTTAACATTTTGTTTATAATGAGACCTTAGCAAGGGTGCAGAAAATTTCCTTTACCATCTTTCTTGGTTTTTTATAAAAAATTGTTTTGCCCATCTGCATTTTTTAGCCGTTTCTGGGGTTCTAGAAAATCTGTACATTATTGATTTTTCGACGGCCGTTTTTGCGAAAAATATAGTTGTGGCGAAAAAAATGTAAAAGACCATTTTGGTAGATTTCGAGGTGATCGTAGCGTACTTTGGATAAGTAGTCAAGTGCGGAAAAATCACGTTGGGCATGCGTTATGGATAGTGTTGTAAAATTTCCGGAAATAGAATTTTGGAAATATTTCCTAAAACATTGGAAATATACGGAAATATTGAAAATATAAAAATAAAAACAACAAAACTCAAAACACTAAACATTTAATGAAAGTTTATCATAGCTAATACAATAAAATGGTCAAATTTGCCCGGATATTAACGAGAGCGTAGCACGAGTGATTTAGAAAAACAAGTTAAATTTCCGAAGTAATTAAAACCTGGCAAAAAATATCTGGCTCAAAATCTAAGTACGAATAATATTTGATAAGACAATTGTGCAAATGAAATAAAGTTAAAAGCAAAATAATAATTAATCAACAATATAAAATATAGTCGCTACTGAGGTAACAATGGACGACGGGATTGATAGAACCGTAAACTTAACTGATCTTTTTATCCAGTAACTTTTTCCCTTTTATCCGATAGCAAATTTTGATTTTTGACATTTCAAATGGGGTTATTTTTATATGACTGGAATTGTCATCCAAAAGTTAAAATGCAAAATACATTAATATAAATAAAAAGTAAAGTATTAAAAATACAACAAAGCAAAAATGAAAGTTCTAAAAAAGTAATTACACATGACCACGAGACACAAGTTGTTCAACTTGATCAATAGGCATATCTTCATCGATATCATCCACACCTTAAATATTGTATTCGGCCTGATTCGGCATCAATGCCGCTTTCATGGAAGTGCAATTAAACTTCTTCCAAAGCAAGCAATAGCCAACAAGCAATAATCGGTGAATCTCCGAGATTGTGATTTTATTATTCGTAGACGTAATAATATACGTTTTTTTTCGGAAATTATTTTTTAGTGTGAAATTCGTACTGCACAAAAGTATAAAAAATATATAGAAATCTTTGTTTTGATTGTTTAAAACGCATTCTATTTTTTTTATATTTCCAAAATATCCAATATTTCCGAGAGAAGTTTGGAATTTTCGATTATTTCCATTTCCATGGAAATATTTTCATTTATGACACTAGTTATGGAAAATATTTTTCCTACGACCTCCGCGTGCCTATTGTCGGCGGGTGGAAAGTCCTCCCTGCCGCCCATTCAGCACGTTGACTCTGAGAGATAGGTGGTGTTTTTATTCTTCTTTCTCTCTCGCAAG
The DNA here is from genome assembly GCA_019359885.1 of Listronotus oregonensis. Taxonomy (NCBI): domain Eukaryota; kingdom Metazoa; phylum Arthropoda; class Insecta; order Coleoptera; family Curculionidae; genus Listronotus; species Listronotus oregonensis. The sequence continues at coordinate 129,653 of JAHBCN010017456.1, forward strand.
CTTGTTCGCAGGGTCAAGCGGTAAGGCTGCCTCTAGTAGGTATATTTATGCTCAAAGATTATATAAAATATAAAATATTTTTCTTTAAATGTTTTTTTAAATATCGTCCATGATCGATAGGAGAATATATACATTTTTGATATCGTTAAACATCGATTATTGTTAATATTATATTAATTTTTTAGGATTTCACGGATAGCTTAGGTATGTACAGGGCATGCCAAATTGACTGATCTCAAAAACACTAAGAGATAGCAAATAATTTGAAAATGCAAAAATACCGTATTGTACGTTATGCTTCTGAAGAGTACAAGGTATCTTCTTTTCGACACTGTTATAAGGTATTTCCGTAATTGTTAGTTCTATTAAAAAATAATATAGGCGTTATGTGCCCTTTTTAGGTCAACCTTAAAATGATAAAATCAAAATTTGAAAATTTTTGCTTGCTAAAAAGATACGGGGGAAAATTAAAAATTATCAGTTTCAGAATGGCCAATTTAGGCCAGAGATACAGAAAAATCTTTTATACCAAAGTTTCTTTTTAATAATTGTTGCATAACACAGCCCCACAAAATAAAAAAGTTAAAAGTCCGAAAGACGTGACCATGGTATATTTATATTTTATAGTTTGCCCCGTCAGGTCAGGATTAGAGCATTTCAAGGTCAAATCTGCAAAATTAATCGCAAATTAAAAAATGTATATTTATGTTTCTAAGGTCGCTGAATACAAATCTGTGGTCAAAGCTGTAAAATTATAATTTTCCCCATTTGACCTTCAAATATCTTTTAACCATGACCCGATGGTGTCAAATTGACCACGGATTCATATTCAGCGATCTCAAAAACATAAATATACACTCTTCAAATTTGGTTGCGATTAATTTTACAGATTTGACCTTCAAATGCCCTTAACCCTGACCTGATGGGGTCAAACTGATCCCGGATTCAGCGACCCCAAAAACTTAAAGATACCACAGCCAAGCCTTTGGGACCTTCAATTTGTATGCGACTAATTTTACAAATTTGACCTTGAAATGCTCTTGACCATGACTCGGTGGAGTCAAACTGATCACAGATTCGTATTCAGCGACCTAAAAAACATAAGTATACATTTTTCAAATTTAGTTGCGATTAATTTTAAAGCTTTGACCTTAAAATGCCCTTGACCCTGGCCTGATGGGGTCAAACTGACACCGGATTCGGATTCAGCGACCCCAAAAACATAAAGATACCATGGCCAAGTCTTTCGGCCTTTCAACTTTTTTAAGCTGTGTAATCTGTTATCTGCCGTTTTCAGCATAAGTATACGGGGTCAGGTAAAAAATAATCGGATCTAACCTCATTTTTTTAAACACCCTGTATAGTTTAATCTTAAACTATAGCATATTTAATTATCTTTTCAAAAATATAACACACCATTGATGAGCATTGTTTTCTATGCGATTTATTTAAACTTTATTACTTTAAACCACAGTAGGCTGTGAAACAAAAGCTATTAAATTCTAGAAACAAAACTATGTTGACATTGTAGCTGGAAAGACATTACACAATATATTTTAAAATACAAATAGTAGAAGAAATGGTTGTCGCAAGAAAGTAAAACACTATAGAAACTTTGAAACGAAATAAAAGATTCAGATTAAGGGAAAAAATAACGGGAATCATCGCAAATGTTCGAAAGCCCCTCCGTTATTTTAAATGCTCTTAACATTTTTTTCAAATGGATTTTGAGGCATTCATAATGTGTGATGGTTTTATTTCTGCAAAGGCCTCATGAATTCTTTGATCTAGTTGTTGTCAGATTAAGATGACTGCTTTATAAATTTTATTTTCCAATACTGCTAAAAAAAAAATCTGAAGGTGTTAAATCCGAAGATCGTAGTGGCCACCTTATAGGTCCATGTGTTCCTATCCATCGATTTTTTAAGTGAGTAGTTAAATACTCTTTTATTTAAAGAGCCTTATGGATAGGGGCGCCATCTTGTTAAAAGTATTTCTCTAGTATTTCATTTAAAGGAACATTATCAAGGATATCAAAATGGTTTGATTGGAGTATGTCCAGATATCTATTAGTTTATTTTGAAATAAAAAGCAACTTACATTTACCCCCAATCGATCTTGTTGACGTACCATGTGGGAATTTGTGGAGTTTCAAAGTCTTTCATTATGTCGGTTAAGATTACCGCAACTCGTTATTCGACATTCATCTACCAAATATTTTCTTGTGAAAAGCACGGTCCTCGTTAGATTTATTTAAAACCCAGTGACAAAATTCCAATCTTCTCACATCATCAACAGAGTGGGTAACATTAACAACATAGGGAAAATATTTATTGGGTGTTAAAATTTTTTGCTCCTTAGATTTTGGAAATTTTGAAATTCCAGTTTCAATTTCTATTTTTCTGGCGAAGGTAGATTTTTGTTCCTAAAACTTTAAAGTGATTTTAAAGTAGAAAATTAGGGTGTGTGCTTAAGACGACAAGACATAAGTGAAAACTTCACTAAGACTAGATTCCCTATTAACCTTTCACAATCTAACATTCGCAACTCTCAAATTCCAAACGATAAAAGAATCGATTCCCAACTGCATCATGAGCATAGCCGAGTCTGACGGTTCAGTCTCATTCAATACCCACAAAAAGTGCTAAACGCGGCTAAAGGACTTTTAGTTTTTTTTCTAGGATATTAGCCTTCTTTCATAGCCTACTGTGGTTTAAAGTAATAAAGTTTAAAAAAATAGATTAAATTCCATAACTTTGTTACCTGATCCCGTAAGTTTATTCTGAAAACGGCAGATTCTTTAACAATAATTATCAAGAAACTTTTATATAAAACATTTTTCTGGATTAACTAAGAAAATATAGGGTCTTTCTTGAAATTGACAATTTTCTGATTTTCTCCCGTTTCTCTTAAGCGAGCGAAAATGTTCAAATTTTGATTTTACCATTTTAAGTTTGACCCAAAAAGTGCACATGATGTCTATATTACTTTTTTGATAGCACTATAAATTACGGAGATACTTATATAAAAGTGTCGAAAATGGTACACCCACTCTATAAGCTAAAAAAAAAAGTAAAAACATTTAATTTAAATAAGATATGTTTCAAACGACCATGCACACATTAAATGGGTTTTTGGCGACCGTTGAAATTTAACCAAATTTTAATATGTTATTAGGGACCTTCAAATTAACAATTTTTATCATTTCACCAAATCTTTAAACCTACAGGGTGAGCCGCTGGAGCGCAAGACACAAACTATACCTAATAGTTTGTGTCTTGCTAATTTAAAAAATTATGGTTTGCTAAGTATTACCTGTATTTAAATAGTTAATAATACTAACCCTTTTTATATTTACTGTGTATATTAACTAGTTTAACTTATAAAGTGCTATTAGGTAAATTAAAAATACAGGGTAATTTAGAAAACCAATGGTTTAACGGCATATTCAGAAAAATGTTAATAGGTATCCTAAATAAGAAATCTGTAATATTACTGCTAGGGAATAACAAATTAGGCCAAACTAACTGTACACATGTAGGGATTTTTTTAACTGCAGATCATACAGGTTACTGCAAAAACAATACTGAAAAAATAAATTATACCCTTTTAAATTTACTTTTAACTTAATAAATGAAAATAATTTTAAGCAATTTATTAACTATTTTAATGAATTGTTGACAAAAATAAGAGTAAAATAAAACAAAATAATTTTAAAAAGATGGCAATATTTATTTCAGCATGGGAAGTAAGTAACTTAAAAAGTAAATATATGCTCAAGGATAAATAGAAAACATTACTGCACAGATTATCTATATAAATTAAAAAAACATTACTGAATTTTATAATCAATTTCTCGACATAGGAGAACGGTCAAACAGTTAAAGATAAACAAATCAATAATCAATATATAGGGACGTCATTATAAAGATAACCATTAATTGTATGAGGTGATTTACATAATCCTTAATATCTTGAAAACTGTAACAGCTATGGAAAAATGTTATATAACCAAAAATTAAGATTATTAAATTATTTTTAAAAAAGTTTTACAAAATTTTTGATTTGAGAAATATTAAAGTAAAAAAGTTAAGCTATAACTTAAGATTATCTTAAAAATTTGATTACTTTTATAACTTAAAAAGTATTGGATTTATACAAAAAAATATATTAATTAAATTTAAAAAATTGTAAGGATACATAATACTCCAGTCGTTAGAGGTTTTTTCCTCTAACCGACACCAAAGTTGATGAAATTTGGCATACTAGTAGATTTTAAGACGAAAAATCGAAAAATAAACCAATCCTTGCTGAGAAGTGTCGGAAAGAGGGTGAAACTACCCCCTAAAGTTTTGAACGCATTTTTTTTCATGAATGATTAGTTTTTTCTTAAAAATAACACTGCCATTCGAAAGAACGGAAAATTTTACACTAGAAATGACCATTCGCACATCATAAATATTTTTGTTCCAAGTTTGAAAAATTTTCATCCCTAAAGACTCGCTAAAGCGCGCGAAATTGATTATTTAAAAATTTTCTGACAGTTTTCGTACTAAAATTGAATTTTTGCTATAACGTGGAAAAATCTCGTAGGGAATAATATACCAAACGAAAGAACAAGTCTGAACCTTCATCTCTTACAGAGTTATACTACCAAATTCGTTCACATAAATAAATAATCTTATTGCAACAGTAAGACATAACCAATTACCCTTTATTTCAATCTTACATACTTGTAGCTGGAAAATTATAGCAACTTAAGGGTCAGATATATTTTTCGAGTTTTGTGTTTATTATTTCTACTATTTGGCTAAATAGGATTTGTTTTTTTGTGATATGAGCTTTGCAACTTGTGAATTTTTTTGACCCTCTCATCCTGTTAATTAACAAATCAGATTTCGAGCATTGTACGCGTTATAAGCACCATGTTAACAGTATTATTTTAAATGGGAGGGTTATATCTTTAGGAAAATATGTCTACATTCTTCAATATACTCAAGAAATTCAAATAATTCGAGGTAGAACAATAATTTGTAAGAAATCGTATCATCACGAAAAATGACACGGAATATCGGCCAGAGTGGTCTCGAAAGTTTCCCTTTATACTTTTCTGAAAGAGCAAGGACCCAGCTTCAAAATGCATGTACTTGAATTTCCCAGGGATGCTCCTGGAACGGCTATTTCAACTTGGAATATCGGGTAAATCTTAAAAAAATCACATTTGCGAGGCTTTTTTGAGCCCCCTGGTGAGTTTACGAAAAACTTATTTTTACTATTATTACTGTCACACTGATTAAAGTTGTCACGGCATGACAAAAAGTATACAGAGGTGAAAAACTTTTACAGAGCCACAAGTAAGGAGTTTATCTCCCTTGAGGACAATCTGATGGTGAGTAAATGAAGTTGTTTATTTGCAATTGTATACTTACAAGGAGACGACACGGCCTTGGAGTCGCGATTTGGCCTAATTTTTTGTGGCTATAGAGTGCTCTTAGTACGTATATTACAATATTAAAAAATTAAGGCGCACTATTGAAAAAATTCGACAAAAAAAGATTTTACATTTTTTTGTATAGCATATACAGGGTAAGTCTGTGAAGTGGGACCCCCCATTTATTGCTTTAAATATTCAAATTGGAAAAAAATATTTTATACAAAAATATTTCGGTTTTTACTGCTCTATATTTTGCGAACAGCGTTAGGTATACAGAATGTATTAAAAAGTCCGTACAAGAACAAAGTTTATTTTTTAAAAGACTTTCTATATTTTTTGTTACATTTTTATTTTTTGCATAATTTCTAGATATTTTTTATTCAGCATATCATATCCCTATATTCAAGTGTTAACGAGATATTTGCATTTAAATACAAATTTAGAATGGAAAAATCCGCTCATCTTTTAATGTTGTTTTACGTTTCTATGGTTTCAGCGGTTTTTTGAGCATAATAACCATATATGCTATATAGATTAATAAAAATGTCAAAATGGCAGTTTTATTAATCTGTAAAAAAATTGTTTTAATCGTTGTTTTCTTTGTTCAAGGTTTTACCTATTCCACTCGTCATGTGATATCTAATAACTTATTAATTATTACGATGGCTGTTTTTTCACTCTACCATCACCGCTAAAACCATAGAAACGTAAAACAACAGTAAGAGATGAGCGGATTTTTTCATTCTAAATTTGTATTTCAATGAGAATATCTCGTAAACAATTGAATATAGGGATATAATATGCCAAATAAAAAATTTTTAGAATTTTATGTAAAAATAAAAAATTTACCAAAAAATATAGGGAGTCATTTAAAAAAATAAACTTTTTTCTTGTACGGGCTTTCTGAATACACCCTGTATACATAACGTTATACACAAAATATAGATCAGCAAAAACCAAAATATTTTTGTATAAAACATTTTTTTTTTAATTTGAATATTTAAAGCAATAAATGGGTGTCCCACTTCACAGACTTACCCTGTATACTTAAAATGTAATATCGCTGTTGAACCACTGCGTGGCTCAGGCAGCAGCGTTCGAAACTTTTAACCCGAAGGTTCCGGGTTCGATTTTCTCCATGCCTTTTATTAAGTAAATAATTATTTTAAATGTTATTAATCTTTACAATACTTTTCAAATCTATTTATTTTAATTTTTGTAATTAAATAATTCTAACATTAGTTTATGCATATAAAAATTATGCTCAGAGACTGCGAAGACCCATAAGGAATATATTTGCATGGTTTTATCTCATTTTTTGTTGAAACAATGTATAATTGTTTAATTGTTTAGAAAGTTATGAATTCTTTATTACCTGCTACAAGCTGTGAGCCGGGCTACCTTTGAGCCCCAAACGGACCAATTTGCAACATAAAATTGTTAATAACAATTGACCATTAACTTCCTAGGTTGTATGAACTTGAAAATCGAGATCAGCTACCCAAAACAAATATAGAATTTCAAATTGAGATCTCAAAAATCTATAAAATACAAGCAGCGCCGTACGTATTGGCGCTCCCTGCCTCCTCACTAGTTACGAGCCTAGTCACAACTCAGGAATACATCATGTTGTTCCTTTATCGCACTTGTAAAGTCCACTGCAAGGGGGATAAGGTTTTTTCCCGTTATTTCTGCTTTTAAAGGAAATTACACATTTTTCCATGTTTAAGGCTGGTTTTCACCCCCTTTCCGACACCCCTGAGCAAGGATTTTGGTATTTTCGGTTTCCGAGTACCAAACACTACATCTGTACCAAATTTCATCAACTTTGGACTCGGTTAGAGGTAGGGGCTATTTTTGCCTCTAACGACTGGAGTATAATTTTGGTTAAATAAAATTTCGTATAACCTTTATAGTTTTTAAAATATTGAAATTTAAAACAAAATTAATAATATTTTAAAAACTAGAGGAGATTTTAAAAAATATTATACAAAAAATAAAGCTCCCAAAATTGTCCTTATAAAAAGTTATATAAACATTTTTGATTAAATAAATAATAAAGCAGATATAAAAAAAATGATTTTGATCAAACATTTTATTTCAACTTAATAAAAAAATTATATATTTAAAGTTTTGTATTTTGTTATTTAAATTATTTTTATCCCATATTACTTAAAATCAAAAATACAATGTAAGAAATATTATTTAGGATATGGAATATTATTTTTTGGCTTACCCTGTATTTTTATTTTACCTTATAACACTTTGTAACGAGTTAATATACAGAAAAAAATGTAAAAGTTTTTGTATAATTTACTATTTACTACACAGATTATACCTAGCTCTGTAGGTTTAGAGTTTTGGTGCGATGATATAAATTGCTTCTTTTGAGGTCCTTAATGGCATATCAATATTTGGTTAAATTTCAGCGGTCGCGAAAAACCCATTTAAAGTGTGCATGGTCATTTCATGTAAATTTTAAACCTAACAATGGTTCTAAAAGGGTAGAAGGCTTATTGTTAGATAACCTTACATATGAAGCTCAGTGATAGAGCGTAAATGGGTAATCCTTAAGCTTTTTCTTTCTAGAATTTAAATTTGCTTCCAAGTCTTGAGTAGTTTAAAATATAAAAACAAAATTATTTTACACTTTTGCTTTCCACCTACTCCTAATAAGAGCGCTTACGTAAAAAAAGTGTAAAATAGTGAACACTATTTCTGAACAACAAACCGAACTAAGATTGCTTAAACTAGGTGTAAAAATGTTTACTAAAATAAGTTATACTTTATCATTTTAAATTATTTTTTACTCGAAAGGCGTGCCGGTTTGGATTTAAACAGTTTGTACTGGCATTTAGTCAGGAGTGGATTTACGCAAAGGCTGAACAGGCTGAAGCCTAGGGCGACAAATATTATGGGCGGCAAATTTAAGATTAATTTTAAAAAAATTAATCGTAAATTTTAATGATATAATTAATGATTTTGCAAAAAAAATGATTCGAAGAAAAATGTTAGTATAGGGTTTTGCCTATAATTAAATAATACATAGTTCGAAAAAATACTTATTTGTTTTACCATTTTAATTTATATTTTTAGTCCAATAAATGAAATGACAAAGCTGTACAGTTTTCCCTTGTGGTGCAATTCTTAGGTTTTCGGGGATGCTTTTGAGCGAAAAAAAAGTTTATCAACATTAACTGGTGTAAAGGGCTAAAAATGACCTCTCAAGGCCCGAAAAATGAGTTTCCCGCTAATATCTACCAAAATATGAGAATTGGAGAATTTTTGCTTAGACAAAAAATGTAGATTGCTATGAAATCTACAAAAATGGTCTCTATAATTTTTTTTCGGAAAATCGATAGTTTTCGAGATAGCGGGACCTAAAAGTCCCCTCATTTTAGCTGCCGCTCTACCTCTAGAATGATCTTTATGGATTCATTTATAAGCGGGCGGACGAATTGTTCCATTACTCGGGCATTAATGTATATTTTTTTAATCATGTGAAACCACGTACCTATCATTGCATATAAGTTTGGGTTTTCTAGAATAATGAAAAAAGCGGTCAAAGTTTTTTTTTCACAATATTTTGTGAGTATCTCATTAATTTATTGATATTTAAAAAAAAATGGTTTCTTATTAACATTTCTTCTTTATAATGAGACCTTAGCAAGTTCTCAATGATCACAGAAAATTTCCTTTACCATCTTTCTTGCGTTTTGATAAAAAATTGTTTTGCACATCTGCATTTTTAAGCCGTTTAGCCACATCTAGCCAGTGTGGAATGTTTTGAATTTTTTGACGGCCGTTTTTGCGAAAAATATTGGTGTTGCGAAAAAAATGGGAAGGACCATTTTTGTAGATTTCGAGGTGATCTTCATTTTTTGTCTAAACAAAAATTTTCTAATTCGCATATTTTGGCAGATATTCGCGGGAAACTTGTTTTTGGGACTGGGACACACTGGATAGATGTGGTAGTACTAGTTTCTTACTAAAAAATGCATGCAAAAGAATTTTTTATCAAAACGCAAGAAAGATTGTAAAGGAAATTTTCTGGGATCATTGAACACTTGCTAAGGTCTCATTATAAAAAAGAAATGTTATTAACAAACCATTTTTTCAAGAAATATCAATAAATTAATGAGATACTCTCAAAATATTGTGAAAAAAAACCTTTGATCGCTTTTTTCAATATTCTAGAAAAATCAGAATGGACCTAAACTCATATGCAATGATAGGTACGCGTATTCCCATTCCGATAAACTTTGAACGATTAAAAAATGTACATTATTGCCCGAGTAATTGAACAATTCGTCCGCCCGCTTATAAGTTAATTCATAATCCATAAAGATAGCGGCATTCTAGCGGTAGAGCGGCAGCTAAAATGAGGACGAAGCGTTAAAGACCGCTAGGCATTCCAAGATTTTATTGGTTAGAACAAGAATCGTGAATTAAATTTAATACGTCCCCACATTTTCATATCTGAAATATAATTGGGGAAAATAAAAAGCCGCTTTGCTAACCAAAACTAACCATGACCGACTAGAACTTAGGGCTTTTGAATTTGTCTATCCGGGGTGTCTCTAGACGCGAGTGGAAACGCATGCTTATAAGCTGGAATATCTTTCTCTGGATATTCGCTTCTTTAAATCTTGGGCAATTCTTTTTTCCTTTCGTAAAATAGGTCCTAAATCCCTACAAAGAAGTTAACAAAATTTTAACAACGTATTAGAAAAAACCCGGGGAATATATAATTACACTTTTTAAAAAAATTATTACTTCTACCATATCAAAAATTATAAAAATTTTGTTAATAACTTCTATGTGGGCATAATTTAGACAAATTCAAAAGCCCTAAGTTTTAGTCGGTCATGGTTAGTTCTGGTTAGCAAAGCGGCTTTTTATTTTCCCCAATTATATTTCAGATATGAAAATGTGGGGACGTATTAAATTTAATTCACGATTCTTGTTCTAACCAATAAAATCTTGGAATGCCTAGCGGTCTTTAACGCTTCGTAAATGAGGGGACTTTTGGGTCCCGTTATCTCGAAAACTGTCAATTTTTCGAAAAAAATTATAAGGACCATTTTTTGGTAGACTACAAGGCAATCTTTATTTTTTTGGCTAAACAAAAATTCTTCAATTCCCATATTTTGGCAGATATTAGCGGGAAACCCATTTTTCGGGCCTTGAGGGGCCATTTTTAGCCCTTTCCCACGTGTTAATGTTGAAAAACTTTTTCTTGCTCGAAAGCATCCGCAAAAACCTAAGAATTGCTTCACAAATAAAAACTGTACAGATTTATTTACAGCTTTGGGCTCTTTAGTTACTGAACTATTTGTTTCTATATTATGAAATTTTGTTTATTTTATAGAATTGTTATTTAATTTTCTGTATGATTTACTTTTGTTAAATTTGTTTATTAAATTTTTACAAAAATGACTGGTGAAGTTTACATTTTGTAATGCTAAGTTTTTCGTTCTGATATCCAAAAAAGATAAACGTATTAGGGCGGCAAAAATATATTAGCCTATGGGCGGCAAAAAGTTAAATCCGGCCCGCATTTAGTGGCGAAAAAGAGTAACAAATACTTATAGACTTGTACAAAATAAAATGGTACAGGACGAATGTATTGATACTTGCAATAAAAATATTTTTTTAAAACGTAATTAAGTAGAAGTTTTAAAAACGAAAAAAGGTTTTACCAAACAAAAGTGTTGCCAATCCTACTAAGAATTATTTGCATATTTTAAATAAAATATTAATCTTTGTACGCCAGGTAAGCAAGTATACAAATCAAATCCCCAGATAAAACCAGGTAGGAAGTGATCACGAAGTGATGATGCATGAAACGCTGTACCAAATGAACACAATAAAACTTCTTTGGGCGGAGCAAAATCGCGCCAGTCTGCCCAAGCGCTCAAGGAAAAGCGGCAAGTTTAAAGACATAACTTATATAAAGATTATTAGTAATATCTGTTTTAAAACCATGTTAACCAAGTAATAATAAGTGCAAAAAATATTTACATTTACGTAAAGTTCTAGTGCTAACTACAGATTTAGTGGGTATAAAATAATATATATTATAATCAAAAAATTCATAATCAAAATTTATCAAATTTCAGGGCCTCGAAACGAGATCGGAGAAGCGCGCGCGCATCCTTTGTACGCTTGTTCGAATAATACGGCTACCCTGTCGCAACACGGAAAACCAAACCCGTGTGTGGCCGCTCGACGAGTGTTGCGTTACTGATAAGTGCGTGAAAAAAGCCGCTTTTATTACACTGTTTTATAGTAAAATTATGTGACGGACAAACCTAAAAAGTGGTTCAAATAATTTACAAAACGTTTGTGATTACATTGTGCCAAGAATTAAAACATTTCAACTCAGATAAACACTTTAAAACAGGTAAATATCAGCCGCAAGGTAGTTTTGCATGCCTTCTTGTGTTCTGCGCGCCTACCGTCTTTCGTCTTTATTTTGTTGCAGTGTCTGCGACATTCTTGTGCGTACAAAGTTTTATAATGTGGGATTTTTATTCAATCTTTTGTTGTATCTAATAATCCAATTAATAGATCTAAATGATTTTTACGAATTTACTGCAATTTATAAACTAGACAAGTTTGATAAGATTAAAATATTTTCGTTGTAGAAAACCGCTCGCGCAACGCGTCAGCTGGGAGGCTACTATATATCGTTTATTAGTTTAAATTTTTAACTCTAATCTTTTAATGTCACATGTTTGTTTAAATGTTAGTGGCGTTTATAAAACAATTTTGCTTAGCTTGCATGTGCATAATGTTAATGAACTTTGATAATAATAAATCAATTTTTTACACAGAATAAATAATGAATTCCCCGTCGGCACGAAATCGGGAGAGGATTCTTGAGGCAATAGACCAACTTCGGAAACGCAAAGCGCGACCGGATATTCAAAGAATTTGCAGCTATTTATTTCGACGATTTCATGTAAATTCCGCCGATGCAAAGGCTGATCTGGATTGGTGTGTTGCAAATAATATTGTTTTAAAAGTTGAATACAAAGGCAGCATAAGTTATCGAAATGCCGCTAAAAAATGGGCGCAGATGCGACACCGAGAATCGCAAGGCTCTTCAAATAATCCAAACGTTATGAATAAGTTGGCTATTAGTAAAAATTTCATGGAGCTACTAACTAACGTTTTTGGAGAATTGATAGTAGATGAACCAGATTATTTAGAAATGGGAATTCCGCCGCGAGAAATTATTGAAAACATTTTATCAAAAGACAGTGTAAGATACACTAGAAATTATATAGCAATTTTGCTTATAAAAGAAGTAGAAAGGGGTAACCTAATTAAGTTAGCAAATGGACATTTCTTACTTGGCCCTTATGCGGACGACAGACGACAAGAATGGATCACAAAAGAAAACGAGGATAAAATTATGCCAAGCGTGCATCATCAAGAAGTCCAAACAAGGAATTCTCACAATCAACCAGAAAGCAGCAATGCTCATGTTCAGACAGACGCAGAAGATGACAAAGAAAAGCAACATGTTGCCATTGTCAAACCAAAAAAAAGAATGATTGCCAAAATCGTGGCAGCTCAAAGACAAGAAAAATTAGAGAGGCAAGAAAATATGGACTCTGCAGACGAAAAACGGTCGGAGACGAGATCCGAAACCGGAAATGTTCGGTTGGGAGGCCGACGCAAGGTTAGTTGTTTTTTTGCTTTTTGTACAGCTGTCAAATTGGTAAACAGATTGGTTTTAGTTTATAAAAGTTTTTTTTTTAAGTTGAAATGGCTAAATATAAAATGGTTAGTACAAAAAATATTTATTTATAAAAAATAAAATATTTAAAAAGGTTTTTTTGAATATCTTAGGTAAAAATAAAATTAGTTTGTCTTAACCTAAAAAACACTTTCCCATAAATAAAAGCTTTTATAGAGAATTATTTAAATTTCGTAGCCTTAAAAAACAATGAATAAAAAAAGAAGAAAAGCTTTTACGCATTAGCAATTTCAAATACATATATAAAAATAAATTTAGCCGTTTATAGTAGATATATTACTCAAATTTTTCTAATTGGGTAGGTTATAATAATATGATTCCCTAATCTTTATTTTATTACTTAGTGTTAAATTCAGGTTTTTATTTATTTTATAGCGACTATTATTATCTAGATATACTTATAATTAAAGCTTTCCCAAATGCAGAGTTAAATTGTAGATGGTATACGAAAGAATAGTCCACATGACTGTAAACCTAAAACCTAAATTTAAAACGTTTAAATTTGTAAAAAAAAAGATAAAATTGGGCATAGAAACAAATTGTAAAAATGTTAAGAATATTGTGAGGAATATTCCTTCGGGTCAATAACCTTAACTTTTAATTTGATTTTTAGCTCAAGAGAAGCACGGAAAAGTCTACACTTTATTTAATTAGTTTTTTTTTGCTTACTTTCGAGTTTAATGTAAACTTTTATTTTTATTAGAATACTCTAGAATAAGTGAATGTTGAACATGTCAGTATTAAACACAAAACACAAGTATATGAACTTAAAGCAAACATACGGATATAAAGATATGTAGACTGTACAGGGTCTTTGATTATATTTACGTCGCTTCTGGAGCCTTTATTTTTGAAGATAGAAAAAAATGTTTTATATAAAAATTGTAGGCCTTTTTCCATGTTATCTTTTGAAAGTATCAGTAAAAATATATCGCATTAAAAAAATGGAAAAATTTAGCCAACTTCAACTTTTTAAATGGAACACCCTGTATATTATGAGCTACAACGAAAGATCTATTTTTGCTGATTTCAAATATATATACATTGATGATATTTGGGTGAACCGTTTTTGAGATATTTTAGCTTAAATAATAAATAAATTGAAAAAAATCATACGGATATCAAGAAAAGCCACGAAAACAATAAAATTGTTATGTTGTATAAATTTATAATTTAGTTATTTTCTACATATCCTCCTTGATTTTGGATCAATTTAAACAAGACGCACAATAGCGAGTTTTTGTTCTTCTGAATAGCCCATCGATAAAAAACAATATAAATAATTCTTAATAGTTAAAATGATAAACTTCAACTTTATACAATATGGAGACGTCATATTTATCAAACATAAATCATAGCAATTCGATTGTTTCCATGGCTTTCTTGATAGCAATATGAAATTTTTTGCAATTTATTTATAATTTAAGCTTAAATATCCTCAAACGGTTCACCCAAATATCATCAATGTATATATATTTGTAAAATCAGAAAAAAGATCTTTTCGTTGCAGGCAAAAATACAGGGTGTCCCATTTAAAAAAGATGAAGTTGCCTATATTTTTCATTTTCTTATTTGAGATATTTTTTCACTGATACTTTGAAAGTTAATGGAAAAAATTAACAATTTTTATATAAAAACATTTTTTTCGATCTTTAAAAAAAAGGCTCCAGAGACTACAAAATACAATCAAAGACCCTGTACATATGCCTGTGCACTAACAGTATAGTATATTAACTACAAAAAGTGTGGAGGCAACTGAATAATTTAAAAATTCAGTAAATGACATAATATAGTGATATATGTTGGTTTATTGTTTGTACTAGTTTTATAATTGCTTTAATATATCTTACATTGACTCTGTTAAAAAAAAATCTTATTTATTAAGCCTTTTTTACAACTAAAAGATTTATTTTAGACCTATTTTCTAGAACATCAATACATTACACTGCATATATTTATTTTGTTTTTTATTTATCTCTTTAAAAATTGATAATTTTTCTCTATTTTTATAAAATTCTACATTCTAAACAATTATGTCCCAGGCACATAAACTTTAAAACCGTTTGTGCCTAATGCAGCTTAAATTATTTCATGATTAAGTGTATAATTTGTATGACATTATTAAGAAATTAGGTAATAAAACTAAACTTAGCCAAAAATAGGCAATTTGCTTTCATAATTGAACAATTCAAAAACAACTTATTGCTACAGGAAAGTGTTTGGCTTTACCAAATGGAAAATTAGGAAAAACAAAATAAGAATTTTTTTATGTAGTCATTCGAACAAGATTGTCTGCCATTGAAACATTGGATGGAATCAAGCATGTTCATTCGCTTTGTTGCTGTGTATCAAAAAATGTCAAACCTGTTAGATTAAATCCCCCTTATTGATCTAATTTAACAGTTTTAATCCTCTTGATACCCAGCAGCTAAGCAAATTAGTAGTTCTTAAATCACAAATTATAACTATTTTTTTCTAATGTTTTACAATCACAGCATAAAATGAAATTTTAATTTTTTAAATACTTTAGATTTACATAAGTTTATTTCGTCTTTTGAATGAGCACTAGCTTCTTATTAATCTGTTTTTTATGATGTTTTTATTTTCTTTTTCAAGAGTTTTTCTTTTATTTGCGCGTCTGATGAGGATAGCTAGTTTCTTTTCGGAAAGTTAAGCAATACTGGTACTGAAAGTCTTTACTACTGAATCATGCCTTAAGTGTTATTCACGATAAAACTAGCGGAATAGCTTTAAAGTTTAATTTTTCTCTAAAAGCATATTAGACTAATACAGTAGCAACTTTGTTATAAACATTTACTGAAAAAACGTCTTTGACTTTAGAAATTTTGATGTTAATTAATTTAACATGGTTTAAAAATAAACATCTACATCTCATAGTAACTGCTGTGGCAACTGCTTAATTACCTCTCGAGGTAAAACCCTATACTGGTAAACTTAATTTAATAATTTTTTTTTTAAATTTTATCTACATATAATACTCGATATAATACAATCGCAATCGTACATAAAATTATGTATATAACGCGTACCTCGAAACAAGACATACAACTGATGACAACACTGAGATCACGCCGGATCAGTTTAATACTTTTTTTCGAGGGGTAAACCACTAGTCATCAGGGTGTACAAAGATTTCAGGGACTTCCCAAAAAATTCAAGACTTCCCCAAAAAAATCGGGACATCCCAAAGATTTCCTAAGACTTCCTAAGATTTTCCACAATTTCCAAAGATATCCTAAGACATCCTAAGACTTCTTAAGACTTCCCAAGATTTTATAGTATATTATAAGATATCCTATAGATTTCCCAGATACCCCAGGCATAATAAAGTATTCTCCATATGAATTTTAAAATTTATAAACATTGAGTTAAAAAGTATTAAGCTTCTCTATAACCCTATGCATTATTAGATTTTATTAGGCACATTTAAATTACGGCTTCAATACCGTAATAATGTACACTATTTATTACACAGCCATACAAAAAAAAGTTAAAAGTCCGAAAGACTTGACCATGGTATCTTTATGTTTTTGAGGTCGCTAAAATCCGGGGCCAGTTTGACCACATCAGGACAGGGACAAGGGCACTTCAAAGTTAAATCTGCAAAATTATTCGTAATCAAATTTGAAGAGTGTATACTTATGTTTTTGAGGTCGCTAAGTATGAATCCGTGGTCAAGTCTGGCAAATTTAACCTTGACATATCTCGTGAGCGTGACCCAATAAGGTCAAACTAATTCATATTCAGCGACCTTAAAAAAATTAGTATACACTCTTCAAATTTGTTGCCCTTGACCCTGACCTGATGGGGTCAAACTGACCCCTGATTCGAATTCGGCAACCCCAAAAACATAAAGATACCATTTTCAAGTCTTTCTGAACTTTAGGTCACGGTTAAGGTCATTTTAAGATCAAATCTGAAAAATTAATCGCAACCAAAGTTCAAGAATGTGTACTTATATTTTTGAGTTCCCTAAATCCGAATCCGTGGTCAGTTTGACCTAATCAAATTTGGTTGCGATTTGACCGTGAAATGCCACTAACCCTGACCTGATGGGGTCAAACTGACCACGAATTCGGATTCAGCGACCCCAAAAATGTCAAGATACCATGGTAAAGTCTTTCGAACCTTCAACTTTTTTTTTGGTGGGCTGTGTTATCATTGCAATTATCTAAACACTAAGTTTTAAACCTAAGTAACCTATCAGAACTTACTTTTTTAGGTTTCTAACTGAAAAACCAACAAAGGTACAAAAGGTTTTGTTACTTCCGAAGTATTTAAAAATTAATTAATCTTTTAAATTTATTGTTTTATCAAAAAAAGCCTAAATCTGTTAGTTTTGAAAGGCCATTTAAATTGTCTACTTCGGAGTTTCCACATATATCGTCATCGCCAGAAAGGTCACTTTCTTCAGTAATGTCCACATCAAGATCTAACGAATTTGGGGAATTAAATATATCTTTGTACAATGTATTATTTTTGACATTTATTCCCATTCCTAGCAATACCTTTGGCACTGTTTAAAGCCCAATTAACAATATTTTCAATAAATTCATTATTCATAAGTTTAAAATCATGTGTTCTTAGATACGGATGCACATGAGTTGTATCACCCATTCTTGAAGTGGATTGCTCTCACGAAAATATAAATTCATCTGATACATCATTTAAAATGTTCTGCAAATTGTGAATTCTTGCTAGTCTGTTATTTAGCATACTAAAACTCACAACAGTGGAGTATAATATAGTCTTTAGTAAACGAGCTGAGCGGGATGTTTGCTCACGAGGTTGGCTCTTGTACAGCCAAGGAACAAAACTTTTTTCTTTGGTTGGGACCATCTCTATAAACTCTAACAAGATTTATTAATGAGTGAGCGTATTTCTATGCAACAGTTTACTGAAATAAAGTTTTTATTGAGAGGATAATTATTTTCTTTTAACCATGCTCTCCAAATTCGTAACACAAACACCAAATGCCACATTAAATATGTCATTTCTTCAGTTATATGCAGTAGCAAAAAAGACTGCAGTATATTACTAATCAATTTTAAGTATAGTTGTGTTGATTTTCTTTCAGGAACATACTTAGAAACACTCAACAACTCTACCGATCGAAAATTCATTTTATCTTCGGAATTGATATCACTTTTTTCTTATACAATAAGACGGCTTCTGGTCTCTCGATTTTTGTGGGTTGTTTCTGCCCTTGCCCTTGTGAATTCAAATCGCAAATGCAGCAAGAAAGGAGGAAATATGCAATGAAATAGCCAAAGATTTCCACAAAATGGTTAAAGACTTCCTCGAAATATCGGGGATTTCCAAAGACATCCTAAAGATTTCAAACATATTGAGTACCTATCTAAAAAACTGGCTTCCTGTGTGTATGCACTTCAAAATTTATCACAATTTCCTTAAATGTTGTCCTAACAGCATATTACTTATGTTTTGAATCAAAGGCTACATATGCATTACTTGGTTGGGGCCATGCTCCAAATAATAAGCCTATTTTTAGTTCACAACGAAGAGCTATTCGTGTCATAAAGGAAGTAGACTACAGGGCTGATTGCAAGCCACTTTTTATGGAATTAAATATACTTATTTTTCCTTGCTTATATATTTTACATTGTTTACTTTACACAAAAGAAAACACAAACTACACAACACATAAAGGCATGCATTCCCATCTTACGAGAAATAGGAAAAATATATATTCCAAATATCACAGAATAAATAAAATTAGGATAGGCATATCATACTATGGTCCTAAATTATTTAATTTCTTGGCACTTTCTATAACTCAGCCACCTTCCAAAAAATAAAATTTGTAGTAAAAAAATATTTACTTTCCAAATGTTTCTATTCACTAGAGGAATGTTGCAAAAACAATTTTAGTGACATAATTGCCTAATAAAATTTTATGGGTCCATGTTTTAAATTGTAATTTTTAAATGATTTACTATGTACAATACATAGTAAATCATTTAAATAACATATTTGCAAATTGTACTCAAACCTTTGGACGTGTGTAAGCCTGTTTGGGTGTCTAACATTAATAAACTTTTTGTCTTTGTCTTTTGTCTACATAAACACTTTTATTGACTCGTTATATTATAGCCTTGCTCGGCCATAAAAATATTCCTTCAATAAAGACCTAATTTATATACTAGTTATATACATAGTTCTTATGCATTAGAATTGACGATCGGATGTAAATATTCAACCAAATTGTGCTAGAATCTCCCAAAATCTATACCCTTATCCACGTTTCAGAGGCAAGTCTCCGACCGTTATCAATAAAAATAAAATTAAAATTGTAAGAACCTTGATATAAAAATTCCGAGAGCTTTTAGTGATAGTTTATAACATTTTATCATAAATGACATATTAATTTGTTTTAACTTGTATATCTATTATTTTCAAAGAACAAAAAGAGGCATAGGTATTAAAAAACCACAGTTATCTTTATTTAAGAATATATGCACTTTTATGTTTTTTTATCTTTATTGGTGATTTGAGTTTAAGAATCTGGTTGTTTGCTAGTTCATAGGGGTCAATGGGGCAGTCGCTATACCCAGTACCGGGACCAAAGTGGTTCCATTGTATAAAAACCTTTCAAGGCTTTAAAAAATTAATATCAGATTAAACTGATTGTACTTTATAATAATTATTAAAACCAGCTCGCCATGTGCCATTTATATCAGTTACCCAAAAAGACATAAGGATATTCATCAGATTGTTACAAAAAGAAAGGTTATTCTCGGTTATTTTTAAAAGTTTGAGAAATGTTGTTTTCAGGTATTCTTGGGTTAAATTACTGCAGCCTATATATTAAAATAATTAAATTTGGTTTTTGGTTCTTATTTAATTTTTTTTCAATTTTAACTGAGGTTTAACCCTTTAAAACTTTTAATAAAATATGCGCATAAGTACTACAATTTGGTAAAAACGAAATATTCACATAACCAGTTGAGTCGCTAAAGGTACAATTTGGCGGTTTCTTGAAAATATTTTTTTAATTTATTAATCGAGTTATTAAAAAAATCTGATACTGTACCAACACTTTACACACATTTTTTTTGTTTAAAATTTATATATGTATTTTTTATAAAAAATTATATGTAAGAGGTTCTTAATTTTGATTTAAAAAATATATGAAAAGTTATTCCTAATCCAAAACATAAAATGTTATAAATTAAATTACAAGTTTCTTCTTCTATGAAATTGTTTATTTTGAAAACCCATTTTTTTAATAACAAAATGATATCACCCTCCAAGAAAACCTGCGAGCCGTCACTGAATTATATGTAGGTTAAATACTTAAAAATGAAAATTTTATATTTATTTCCAATAGGTACATGTATCCTCTAGAATGAAATAATAACCAGAAAGTTCTATAAAAAATAATTTAAAATAGTAACATTCACCAAGAAAGTCCAAATTTTAAAGCACTCCACATTACCAAAGCTAGAAGTTAGTAAATTAACAGCTTTAACAATTAATCTGCTTATTTTAACTTAATTGAAAGTAAACAAGAAAAATCGTCTTCCCTTTATACATCAGTTCATTTAAAGAATTGGTTAAATTTTAAAAAAGACTCTATTTGCCTGTAAGTTAACTTGTTTATAACTTATTTTTAGTTTCTTCTCTGATATATGTTTTCAAAATAATGAGTATTAGTCTACAATTGTGTTTTTCTACATTATTTTATGTGTTCAGTATAAAATAAATAATATAACAATAACAATATTTAATTATAGAAAGCCAAGAAGGTATTTGATCCATCTGATACTCATGTCCCAAAGAAAAGGGGTCGCCCAGCTGGATCACTGAACAAATCTACAATCGAAAAACACTACTCTCAAAAAAAAGATGAAGAATCGTCAAGGCCAGATTCCCGTACATCCAGTGGTAGTCGAGAACAAGGTGGAGTTTGCTCTGTCTGTCATACTCAGAGTAAACGAGGACCCAGCGATAGGATGGTGGGTTGTCGGGAATGTAGTAATAAAGGTAAAGTTTTTGCCATTATGCAGTATTTATTTTTATTTAAAATAATAAACGGTGGCCGTTAAAAATTCATCATATAGGTATTTTTTTATACTTTAGGATAGGCAGCTGACGCCTATATGAAGCCTAAATATAAAATACTTTTCGTAATTTGGGGTTTTCAGCTTAATCGTTATTGTAGTTTAAATAGTGATACAAACCTTTGCTGCACTTTTCTGTACCTTTTACTTTTTTTGCACAAAGTGGTAGTGTACGACAAACTCAATAAAATAATACTTATTTTTTTCTTCTCAATAACATCTACGTAATATTTAAACGGGTGTTAAGTTTTATGGAGTTTTTTGTTGTTGGAACAGTGATACGTGAACGTGATAAGGTTTTTTACTTCTAAACAAAAAATGTTAAAGCTGGAAAAACTAAGTTGAATTCCTCTTGGGGTGTGCAAAGATATACCCCTTAGAAATAAAAAAAGGTCTACAACAACGTTCCTTCCTTCAAATAATTTAGTTAATTGCAAAGAACTCAAGGACTAGAATAACGCAACCCCGATTTGTAGGCAGGGTATTTGGTATAGTGATCTGTTTGTTTTTGTTTTGGAAAAATGTAAACAAATTGCCAGATCTTAAAAATTAAAATCAGGAAATTATCTTGAAAATGTAATAAATATTGGTTTTTGTGCTAATATAGGCAACATCGATTTAAATATAAACATTTATTGATATGACAGTTCCAAGATCCGATTGCACCGGCAACAAGGTTGATTTGGACAGTTGCTGTATTCGTTTAATAAAAAATTATATTAAATTAATGTCATTTTATTTCTTTCTAGTGAGTTGTTTTATTCAATAACATGTTTTGTAAACTGACTTGATCAACAGCAATCGAATTGAGCATCTAAAGTGAATGACATATCTGTCTGTCACTTCAGATAATAAACAAAAATAGTTTTCTGACTTTACTTTATTTCTATCCAAGAATTCATTGGGTAATTAAGTTTAAAGGTTAGTTTCTTTTTGTTTGCTAAAAATGTTTTCAAAATTGTGAAACATAAAACCATTGCCTTATCTGTATATTGCTTCTTGATCTGAGATATAGGCCCTAGGGTGTGAGCCATGGCTTGAAAATGTAACTTATGACTGTGAACATCTTATGTGTAGGGAGTCGTGGAATCAAGACATTTTTGTTTGGTAAATTTACTTTTTTCTTCTAGCGCACCAGAGTTGCCTTAATGGAGATGACATGATGTTGAGAATGTATCCTGATAATACCTGGCAGTGCCCTCATTGCAAGACCTGTGTTATTTGCTATGAAACATCCGATGCTGTAAGTATTGATACATATAAGACATTAGACAAGCCTGTTGAAATTTCGGAAAATGCAAAATATTTAGGAGTGTATATATATGAAAATCTAGACTGAGCATGTCATATAAATAATTTAAGCAAAAGGTTAAACTCAATTTCTTATGGGATTTGAATCGTGGGCAAATATATGAATGAGAGTACTCTCAGGATATTATATTTTGCAAATTTTGAATCTGTTCTAAAATATGGTATTATCTTCTGGGGAAAGGACAGTATGGTTCAGAGTGTTTTTGTTATTCAGAAAAAATTAGTGAGGATAATTAAAAAAATGGGCTATTTGCAAAGTTGTAGAACTGTTTTTAGGGAGTTTGGTCTTATGACTGTGTATGCTGTCTATATTTATGAGTACTTAATATTTCTCTTTAAGAACAAAGATGCTTTTAACCAAGCAGCTAACCATAAATATAACACAGTAATGTCAGGCCTTAGGTATCCAACACACAGACTGACACTTACTGAGAAATGTCTCCAATATATGTGTTTAAAACTGTTTAATGCTTTACTTGAGAGAATAAAAAAAAATGAATCAATTAAGAAATTTAAAACTGAGCTAAAAAAATATTAACAGATTTAAAACCTTAAAGCTTAAGAGAGTACTGTCCAAATTTGAAAGTTTTTAGGGGTCTGTGAACCCCTTGTTTGATGTCATTTCATTTTGTGTTATATGTTATATGTATAACAATTTAAAATAAAGATTGTTATTATTATTATAAGGCAATTTATATCTCTTTGCCAAAAGTAATCATAATATACTTATTTTGTTAATCCATAGGAACCTTCATAAATCCTATTTCTTCTTCATTAATTAATGAAGGGCAAATACATAAATAAATGGAAAATTGAACATGTGTAAGATACTCTTGTAAAGACCACAGCTTAGAAAACAACCAGCTAGGAGTCTTCGATGGCGCGCATGTTTGCGTTGATCCTCGCGCACGTCGCCATTTTGGGCTAGAACACGGCAGTAGCGTCGGCGGCTTGTTCGCTATGATCATTTTGTTCCTGGATTTTGAATCGAGTGGACATAGGCGTGCTTAAATTTGGTGAATACCGATTAAGTTTATTTTTATAGTTGTGAGTTGTGATTGTGATTATTATGACGAGTTTACCAAGAGGGGACACGTTTGTGTTTAAAGGGGTGTATAAGTAAACAATATAATTTGATAGGAGCTTCTTTCGGTTTCCTAGGGATATAGACAGGTAAGCAACTAATCGTAACTAGTAACTACGATATATGTAAGTATATGTAATGTTCTTGGGTGCACTTCAACTTTTCCTAAAATTTGTTTGGCAATAATTTGGTTTTAAAAGTTTGATTTTGTTTATTAAAGGCAAGGAATTTTAAATACTTTTTTTTATATACACCGAAAAAAAGCGATTCAATATGGCAAAAATTTTTGTTTAGTATAATGATATTAAAGATATACTGAGAAATATACAATATACAGTATGGCTAAGATTTCTGGCACAGTTAAGAAACCTGCCTAATAAAAATGAACAAAAACTCTTAAAATCATAATATTAAAAACGCCATACTCTATAGGCACCAAAAAATTTTTTTCCCAAAAAATTTTGGGAATAAAAATATAAGCTATTAAAATGTATTTTTTCACCTGTGAAAAGGTTTTTCCTTAATTAGGGTAGGTATTGAGTAATGGCATTTTGTTAATATGCATACATTAAGGATTAAATTAAGGAAAAATGATCCAATTCTTAATAATAAAATTATACTAATGATAGTCCATAAACAGGTAATTATTTTAATATGTAAATTAACATAAATATTTTGAGTTCACCTTAATGGATTTTTAATCAAATTACAACCTAATTTAAGTATACCT
Source organism: Listronotus oregonensis (assembly GCA_019359885.1). Taxonomy (NCBI): domain Eukaryota; kingdom Metazoa; phylum Arthropoda; class Insecta; order Coleoptera; family Curculionidae; genus Listronotus; species Listronotus oregonensis. The sequence goes on from JAHBCN010017456.1 coordinate 154,088, forward strand.
GGCCTTCACAATTGCAAATAGATTCTTATCTAGAATTTATTACCCTAAATAGTCAAATTTCAAGATACATATGATGCATTTGCATAAAATCCCGTCTTTCTGAGTAAGTAAATTGACAATGCCATTTCTTATTTTAAGCACCAAACCATACGAAACTTTTAACAGCAATACGTGTTGATATATTATTGACATTAATCAAGGCTTTCTTTTCAGGGCCAAAATATGGGTAATGAAGTGTAACCGAGAAGACCTAATGGGGAACTTACATAACCTTAAAAATAGTCACAGGTTGTGTTCAGATCATTTTGAACAAAAAATGTTTACAAACCTTCTTCGTGAGCGACTGAACTTTAACGCAATCCCCACTTTATTCCGATCACTCGAAGGCGGTTCAAGACATTTACTTGAAATTGAAGATCATACTTATTCTCGACCATTGCTACTTCCTGCAAAAATCCGCGTACTTGAAAATAAAGTCATAGTCCCAGCTTCACCTGTATCTACAGAGGGATCTAGATCGGATCTTTTACAAGTGACGAGAAGCTTCGGAAAAATTCAAGAACTCTCTGCAAGCCCTAAGGTGGATCCAAGCCAACTTTCACCAGCTTTGACGAAGGATGGAAAAACTCTTCCTTGAGTTTGGATGTCACCAGTCCATTGAGCCCTTCTTCCCTGATTGATTCGGTCTTCGATTTAAGCCCTCCTGTGGATACTGAAAGTAGATCGCAGCTAGGTCTACAGGGTTACTCAAACTCCAAACAGTTTGACATATAATAGCCCACGGAAGTCCAAATACAGGAAAACAATAAGGACGCTAACACAAAAGAATAAAAAATTGCAGGAGGAGAATAAGGCGCTCAAGGAACAGTTGGAGAATGCAGTTCATAATATTTCCTTGGAGCAGTACCAATCACTTACACTGCAATTTTGCAAGTCGCCTTTCGCGGCTCACTTCATTAATACTCAGGTTAAACAAGGGCAAAAACATCCGAAAGGGCGTCGGTATGAGAACATTTTTAAAAATGAGTGTTTAGCTATTTATTTTGCCGGGCCGAGAGTTTATAAGCAATTTTTAACAAAGAAATTTTGTCTTCCAACAGTACATACATTATTGCAACAAATACGTGGTGTTGCCATAGGTCCAGGGCTAAATAACCCCGAATTTTTTAACATGCTGAAAAAAAAAATCGATAGTTTTCAAGAACAAAATAAATATTGTATAATTTGTTTCGATGAGATGAGCATAAAGGCAAATTTATTTTATGATCGTTCAAAAGATGCTGTAATTGGATTAGCCATTAACAGCCAAAGGGAAAAAATATTTAGGCCTGTGTTAACGGCTTGTGTTCTTATGCTGAGAGGAATTTATTGTAGGTGGAAACAGCCATTGCCATATTTTTTTTCTCATACTTCTTGTCCGGCTACTTTATTAAAAGATATTCTTTCAGAGGCACTGCATAAATTACAGCCTATTGGTGTTAAGGTTTGTGCAGTCACTTCAGATATGGGATCCAATAATATACAACTTTCAAAAATATTAAACGTTTCGCCAACAAGCCATCAATTTAACATTTCCGGTCAAAATTTATACTACATATTTGATATTCCTCATATAATCAAAGCCATGAGAAATATGTTGCTTCAGCATGATTTTTATATCGAGGGAAAATTAATTTCGTCGCAATATATTAAGAATTTCTATGAGCAGGATAAAAAATATCCAGTTAGAGCTGCACCAAAATTATGCGATTCCCATATTAAACCTACTAATTTCGAAAAATGAAGGTAAAGTTTGCGACACAACTTTTTAGTGCTAGTGTTTCAACAGGAATGACACTATATATTAGGTTTGGTTGTTTACCTGCAGAAGCAGCTGAAACTGCAAATTTTATATGCATGGTAGACAAACTGTTTGATATATTAAACTCGTCGCAAACTTCAGCTTCTACCATATCAAATAGATTTTCTTTCAGAGTGCTTAGATTTTTTTAGTAAACTTGAAGTGCGTAACAAAAATAATCTTAATATAACAAATAAAATTAAATTTATTAAATGTCTTCAAATTTCAATAAATAGTATTATTCAGTTATTTAATTTTCTACATAGCACTGCCAACTTTGATTTTTTATTTACCAGAAGGCTTAACCAAGATTGCCTTGAAAACCATTTTGGGAAAATTAGGAGAGAAAATGGAAACTGTTTTAATCCAACGCCTATTCAGTTCATCAGAACATTTAAAAAATTACAGTGTGTCAATCTCTAAACTCGGTGCAGAAAACTGCGAAGCTGATGTGGATACTATTTTATTGAAATTTGAAGATATAAAAGATGTATTACATGAAGAGCCAAAAATTAGTATGCGCGAAAAATGCAAAATGAAATTATTAATTACGCCAAGTACTCGAGGGAAGAAATGTTACACACAAATTTTGTAAGATATGTTTGTGGATACATTTTTAAAAAATGCCTTCAGGTTCACTCTTGCGAATTATGTCTTAAATATAGCACCGAACATGACAAGTTAGATGACTCTTCATATTTTTGTTTTCTAAAAGCGTATGAAAATAAAAATAATGACATTTTCGGCAATTTGACGATGCCCAATGATACCTTTGTGCAGTTTGTAATTCAAATAGAAGGTTTATTTCAAGCACATTTTGAGGATTTTATCACAAAATCTGCAATAATTATAAAATATTTAGAATTATGCGAAAATATACCATACTCTCATCCATGTGAAAATTTTCCCAAAAGATTTGCAATCAAATTATATTTAAGAGTTCGCATGTATTATACTCTTAAAAATATTAACTTTAATTTTAAAAATATAAACAAAAATAAATTGATCATATGGAGGAATCAATAAAATTATATAGCCAAAAATAGGGTTTTGATGTTAATTTTTCGCGTCCCCCTCAAAGTATTATATATACTAATTAAGAAGTAAATACTAGATATAAATCCGTTTAAATATTATGTATTTTAGTATTTATTTTAATTTAAGTGTCTACTGTTTATTTGTGGTTTTTAGGTAATTGACCACATTTTTTGTTTGTTTTATTTTTTGACCCGTGAAATTAAGCTGTAAATATATTCTTTATAAATAAATTATATATTCATATTGTTCCATTATGTTTTTTAATTTAATTTTCCTTAATAAGTTAAATTAATCACCAATAATCAGCATATTACCCGAAATTAACCAATAAATAATAATCTGATAATACGGTACTGTTCAATAATAAAATTTAAAAATAAAATATCCTTAATAGGCGCTGACTTCTATCCCCGGTGAGAGAGCGACAGCGCCAGTTTGGCCTATGTTTTATCTTCTTCTGTTCCAAACCAATACATCAAAGGTGCCGCTTGAGAGTCTTTCAGCTGGTTGTTAGTTAAGCTGTGTAAAGACTTAAAGTAGTGACATTTTCCTCTTGTAATCATTAATTATTAATAAAAAAAAAAACAGTGTTGCGCTGCTAAATACAATGTATTAGTTCAACAAAGACATTTAGTTTGTAGCATGCTTTGTCCATAATATGCAGTTAGAATTATTTGCTTTAATATGGTTAATTAAATATGTTCATCTTTATTAAATAAGTATTCATATATTGCTTATAAAGTCAGTACAAACATAAAGCGATAAAACGGTGTATCCTTTGAAATATCAGAAATTAAAAAAAAAAAGGAAAAGAAAAATCATAATAAAATATTTGTTATTTTCATCTGTTACGATATTTTATAATTGTACCAGTAGGAGACATTTCAACAAAACACGTCTGGTACAAAATATAAATTAATTAAAAAATAGGATTGCAATAATATTTTTAAAAAATTTATTAAAATATTATTTTTTTGAACAGGGATCTGTATTAATTTTTTAGGTATATTTCATAAATGCGCAAAAAATTGAACATTTTAAAATGACAGACTAAGAAATAAGGCAGTTTATTTCCAAAATATTGTTTTTACCAGATGTTCAAAGACCATTATTATGTATTATTAAAAAGATCCTTTTTTATAATTTATTTTGTTTTTCGGGAATATTAATTTAAATAAAACATATTTATTATTATTACTTATTATTTCAAGAGCAGAGTAGCTCTTCATACTATACAGGGTCCTGCAGCTCACCTCCCGTCTTAAGTAGCTCATTTATGATTCACTTTGAATTTTTCATATTTTGCAGACGTTACCTTTAACCCACGGTGCATTTCAGTAAAATAATTTTGGTTATACAGGGTGTCACAAAAAAGTGTGACGTCATGGTGGTGCATTTTTTAAATGGAATGCTCTGTATTTTTTTTGTATATTTAGGTACCTTTTTATAATACGTCAAAATAAGATTCTGTAAGTTAAATAAACTCCAATGAAATAAATTGTTTATCATAGCCACCTATCATTTTTATTCAATGGTATTACTATGAAAATAGATGTCAAAATGAGTTTTCAACGAATAACTTTAAATGTGTTAGAAATTTCGATAGGTTTATGATTAGAAAAATGTTTGTTTTTTAATTCTGCATCTAACGACCTAAAAATATACAGGGGCTTATATTTAAAATTAGAAAATAAAGTGCTTTCAAATTTGAGAAGTTTGACGCTAAATTTTGGACACCTTGTACAGTTCGAATTAACCAAACATGACCAAAGCGACTGATATTACGTTACTTAATAAGTTCCTTGTTTAATTCTATTAATCAAGCACTATTGGTATTTTTATTCATTTTTAAATTCAATGGTGCAAAACAGTTTTTTTATATTTTTTTTCTCTGAAATTACTAAACCGATGTTGACAAAATTTTAGAGGAATATAAATGACAACAAGAGGTACCTAAATATACAAAAAAACAGCATTCCATTTACAAAAATGCACCACCGTGACGTCACACTTTTTTGTGACACCCTGTATAACCGAAATTATTTTCTTGAAATGGACCGTGGGTTAAAATATGAAAATTGTACAGTGAATAATAAATGAGCTACTTAAGATGGGAGGTGAGCTGCAGGACCCTGTATAAATCAATACCATAACATATAAAAATCTATATATTGGAGAAAAGCCAAATATTTTTTTTTAACTTAATATTCCCAAAAAACAAAATCAACTATTAAAACCTATTTATATGGCTAAAAAGTTTTATGTACTATTTTTATTTTTTTAATCTACACATGTATTTTTTACCAGTCAACTAATTTTAAAAAAGTAGTGGTGAAGTCAGTTAGTGAAACATAATTTTTATAATTTCATTTCATATTTTAAATAATATACAATAATTTATGTGCTGCACTCTCTTCTGATGACCAATTAATCTGAAATAATATGTCTTGTAACGGGTTTTCAGTGTTATATAATACAAATAATCATTTTAAATCTGTAGAATTTAAAAATAAATTATTTTTATAAAGGATTTAAACTTATATAATATATCTTTTCATGTTTTTTATTATTATTGCAAGAGCATATTATATAAAAATCTTATTTTTCAAAAATATTATACCAATGTGCATATTTTGGAGAAAATGCAAATAATTTTTTATTTAAAAGGATTTATTATAGTCCAGTAACTGAAGACCTGAAAAGTACCCAAAGCTGTATATAAATCTGTACATTTTTCATTTGTGGCGCAATTCTTAGGTCTTCGCGAATGCTTTCGAGCGGGAAAAAGTTTTTCACGATTCCGACCTAGGAACCCGCTGAAAATGGCCCCCCAAAGTCCCAAAAATAAGTTTCCCGCGACGTTCAGACAAAAACTGAAGATCACCTCGAAATCTACAAAAATGGTCCTTACCATTTTTTTCGCAACACTAATATTTTTCGCAAAAACGGCTGTCGAAAAATCCATAACATTCCACACTGGATAGATGTGGTGGTAGGCTAAAAAATGCGGATGGGCAAAACAATTTTTTATCAAAAGGCAAGAAAGATGGTGAAGGAAATTTTCTGGGATCATTGAACACTTGCTAAGGTCTCATTATAAAAAGAAATGTTAACCATTTTTTCAAAAAGTATCAATAAATTAATGAGATAAGCCAAAATTATTGCGAAAAAAAAACTTTGCCCCCTTTTCAGATGGACCCAAACTCATATGCAATGATAGGTACGAGTTTTCCCATTTTGATGAACTTTAAATGATTAAAAAATGTACATTATTGCTCGAGTAATGGAACAATTCGACCGCCCGCTTATAAGTGAATTCATGAAGATAGCGGCATTGTAGCGGTAGAGCGGCAGCTGAAATGAGGGGAATTTTGGGTTCCGTTATTTCGAAAACTATCGATTTTTCGAAAAAAATTATAAGAACCATTTTTATAGACTACAAGGCGATCTTCATTTTTTGTCCAAAACAAAAATTCTCCATTTCGCATATTTTCGTAGATATTAGCGGAAACCCATATTTCGGGCCTTGAGGGGCCATTTTCAGCCCTTTCCCACCTGTTAATGTTTATAAACTTTTTTTCGCTCGAAAGCATCCCCAAATACCTAAGAATTACGCCACAAGGGAAAACTGTACAGATTTATTTACAGCTTTGTTCCTTCATTTACTGGACTATTATGTGTTATAAAGACCATTCATTACGACTTACCTTGTAAAAACAACAGGTTCTTATTTTTACTTAAGTAAAGAAAAAGGTATCTTCATTGCCGTACAATAGATGTTGAATGCGCTCAAATGGCGGGAAGAGCTGGTAAAATATTCCAGAATGTTTAAGAGCCCCACGACCATAGTTCTAATTTTAGTTTTTTCTTTCCCATTTTTTATGGAATAGATTTTTAATTTCTATTTAATGCAAGTTTACCTTTAACAATGTTTCAAATTTGAAACTATTGTTGGTAATATACATAATAGCATTTACACAAGTGAACAGTGTGATTAAAATTATATAAATATAAATGAAAATACAAGAAGGATGACCGTACATCACTGTTCTGGCATCTAGTAAAATGTAAACCCTATTCTGAATACTACCTATTGGTATTTTTTAAAAATGTTTTTTATCACACATAAATTATAATAAAAATATCAAAATTAGTCACTCTACTGGCCACTTTCTAAATAGTCTAAATTTTTGTTTGTTGTTTTTTTTATATCTAGTATTACAAATTTTTTTTATTTGTTAAAAGATCCATAATAATATTAGGTACGCTGGTGCATAAATTTGTCTTATATTTAATTGATTTTTCTTATCAATAAGAATGTTTGTGAAAATTTTCTTGTAATTTAGTTAATACCAATTATAATTTGTATTTAATTTTTTTTAAGGGTAACTTGATAGTTTGTTCAGTGTGTGCTGATGGTTACCACCCAAGTTGTCATCAGCCTAGAATTACTGAAAAGGTCAAGAATGGCCAGCGATGGCTCTGTGTTAATTGTCAAGTAACAGATGACATGAAGATAAATGATATTCAGTCTAATATTGGTGACTCGATTAGTCATAAGATCACCTCATACAATGATCATGATAATGGTAAGCCACAGATAAAATAACCTAATACAAAAGCCTAAATTTAGCTTTAATATGTTAAAGATAAAAAAGTACCTATCTAATATAATAAAGTTTTTAATTGATCATTTTCAAAGTTACGCAATTTCATCACTTAAAAGCTGGTTATTTTTTGTTATATTAGAGAAGAAAGGTTTAAGCACTGTCGTTTCTGTTAAATTTTGTCTTAATTTTTAGGCACAGTAAATAAAAACCCAAAAATTAAGTTTTTAAAAACTATTTCTGAAAGAAACATTAATTTTATTGATGGTCATGCTTTAAAAAATGTGATTGTTTTAAGATATATTTTTACAGGAATTGCAAATATTCTCTTGCAATTTTTTAAATTATATAAGTGGACGGTTTTTTAAATTAACAAAAAATCTCTTATAGACAAGGAAATAGCTTCACAGTCCAATTCAGTCTCGGGACGTTCATCACCTTACGACTCACCTCCAACGAGCCCTTCTCCTCCGGATTTAAGCCCTCAAATCAAAAATAGATCAGACACCCCAGATCGAGATGCCCAATCCGATTCCAACAGCACTAAAGATTCAGAACCTGAAGATCCAAATATTGATCCTTCAATCCCAGATGCGACACATTGGACTCCAGATGAAGTTTATCAGTATTTTGCACAGTTTTTCCCGGAGGAAGCTAAAGTTTTTAAGGAACAGGTAAGAACTTAAAAAAAAACTTTTATCTTTCTGTAGGTAATTGTAGTATAAAGAAAAAAGGTCTGGAAGTGTAGTGCACTAAGCCTTTAAGGACTTATTAATAAAAAATAAAGTTCGTCAGGGGTGTTTATTGATAATTCTTGATGTGTAAACAATTTTAAAAGAAACTATATAAATTAAAGGTAAAAAAAAGTAAAGATTCTAAATTTCCAATTTTATTTATTGTTTAACTGGGTACCACTGTGTAACTCTGCATCCACATTATTAACTTATATAATATATTATAATTACTAACCACAACTAACCACATTATTAAACGGTATCAAATAAAAAATGTATTGTTGTTTACTGTCACCTAGATCTGATTAACTATTTTTTAGAAATTTTAAATAGTTAAAAAAAGTTCAAATTAAAAAAAAAATGAAACCAGTACTAATTAAAATTAATTATTTAAATTAATTTTGGAGAGTTGTAGTTGGGTTTTTTAAAATCAGATAAATGCATTAGGTTTAGGTTATCTTAAATTCTAAGCCATAAAAATTAAATAGATGGCACACCCCGAAAAATGGCTCCATAATACTCCGCATCGTAGCGAGGTATAAAGCCACGTTAGGTAGTTTTGGAGGTTTTTAAGTTTTGTCCTTATAGAAAAGTTGCTCTTGTGCTATACCCATGTATAAACAGAAGCAAAAAGGTGTCTATTGATGGCTGATTAGTCACACCAGGCTTTAAGGAGATGCTTAGATTTCCAAGGATGCCTTAAGCTAAAGCTTGCAATAATTTTATTTACATGTTAGAGACATAACCACTCAGGTCGGGAGTTTTTATCTACCACAGTATTAAATATGTTACCTCATCTGTTAATGTTACGCAATCACACTTAACACAACTGACAATCTTCTTAAAACCAAGTTATATGCTGTGCCCGTTGTTTTACAAAAAAAGAGTTTTCAATCGCCAAATTTTGTCACTGTTTTGCATTAATTGTTTGCTTTTTTTGGCGACGAATATCCATCAATTTTTTTTTCCGATTGTCTTTTGAGAAAAAAATTGGTGGCAAATTGTTCGTCGCCAAAAAGTGTCCTAATGTCAAAATGAAAATCGACGATGTTCACTTTTTTGTTAACATCTTCAGAATTAAATTTTCAAGAATAAAATTGACTGCATAGTCAAATTGGTGGCACTTCTAGTTATACCGGAAGGAGCTGTCAACTTGCTTATTTTAATTATTTTTTTTTTAATAGAAACTCCCCCATTTTATAATTTTATCTTATTTAGTATAAAAAAATAAAGGCAAGTTTGTAGAAGGTTGTCAAGAAAATTCTTAGTTTTTTAAATATTGCTAGTTTAATATTTTTGTATACTGACTGCTGATTTGAAGTTCAGTTATACTTCTATTTGGCTAGAATATTTTACTTTTAGTTGGCTATGATGGTGAAATATCCATGGTGATTGTTTTTTTACCCCATCATAGCCAACTCTTGAGTATTACTAAATCGCTATATAAAAATATCAAAAACTAAAATTTTCCAAATAGACCACCTTATACAAACTTGCCCCTATTTTTTTTCTAAATAAAATAAAATTATAAAATTTGGGTGTTTTCATTAAAAAAAAATGGCAATCTTCATAATTTCATTTTTAATCTTCTTTTTTGAACACCCTGTATTATGAGTTCTTAAGATATTGTTAAAGATCTATTAAATAGACAATAAATCCAACCTAAATTAAGTAATAAAGGCTCTTTTATAGCAAAAATTAATAATTATTTTAGGGCCTACAAACGGCATTTTTGACGTAAAAACAAATGTATCAAAAATGCTTAGATTTAGATATAGAACATGATCAATAAAATCTGCCTGAAATATTGTGTAGAATCTAAAAATAGAGTAATATATCGGATGTTTCATTTAAAATAAGCAAGTTGACACCCACTTCCGGTCTAAACGGAAGTGCCACCAACTTGAAATTATTTTCGCCAAGTTGCCCCATCAAAAAATCGATCGCTGCAGTTCGTCGTGGAACAACCTGTATATTTTATTTTCCATCCAGTTTGAAGTTACCATTTTATTTTAATATAAATTCAATATTACAATTACATTTTTTCTAATAACTAATACTCCATAATTTAATTAAATTTGATGGAAATAAGCTTTTAAATAAAATTTTATCAGGGAAAAAAATCGCAAATATTTATTAATAAGAAAGTTCTTCACATCTTGCAAATTTTGTGACTAATATTTATTTTTTTGCAGGAAATAGATGGCCGCTCCTTACTTCTGTTAAAACGAATGGACGTATTAACTAACCTAAACCTAAAACTTGGTCCAGCTCTGAAAATTTACAGACACGTCACCATGCTTCAAGTTAGAAGAGATGATAGAAGTTTATATTGGCTTTAAATGCAATACATATTAATTATTTTAATATTGTGCATTTATATAGAAAGTTAAATCCAATATTGTAATGCATATATTTAATCTCATTGATTTATTTAAATTGACTGTTTTTATTGTGCCACGTGACCAGATATAAGCAGTTTTTTAATATCTTTTTCCTAATATTTTTAAAGCGATTTTCAAAATTTTTATTCTTTTTGAATATGCCTTTTAAATTTAAAACTAGATGTGTATATTAAAAATAATATTTACCAGTCCCGTTCTTAGGGATTTGGATTTACAATTTAGCTTAATCTTGGTCTTATTTTAGGACTATTTTTAAACGGTCTTAAGATAGACTGATACTGTCAAACATGTTTTAGCAAAAGTCATTGTCAAAAAAGAATTACATGTTTTGTCTGGTCTAGTGACATATATAAGTTGTATTGATTTCAATAAAATTAAGTTTGACAAGGAGCTGTACAAAATTTTTCCTTGTATCTGTGATAGTAATATTCTATCAATTTATTTTTGTTATTGTTATGGTTTGTATTATATTTATTAATATATTATATTAAATCAGTAAAATTGTGTCTTTCTGGTACTTATTTTACAGTTTAAAACATTTTAATCGCAAAATATTTTTTGACAAACTAATTTTAAAATTTTGTCCCATAAGCAAATGGAAGAGTGGTGTGTTTCATTGCATTTACATGGAGTATTAACATTAAATAATAATTTAATTATTCAATAATTTTAAAAATATGACACCAGCTTAAAGTTGATAAATAAAGGAAATCAATTCTGACGGTCCTGGACGTACTCTAGGAAAATAACTGAAATAATTCAAATTAGCAATTAAATAGCTAAACAGTCTAGGAAACCATAACGAAATCGGCCTCCTATTTTGTAAGTAAAAAAAATTGGGGACGTCACGGTTTTACTTAAAAAATCCAGTTTTCCTAGTATACTGGAAAAACTGTGTCGCAAAAAAAAATTCAATTGTATTGAAATCGGTTGATAAAAAAAAATTAGGCCTGGTTAGTTGTATTGTATATATTTCAGTTAATATTTAGTACAGTGGTCGCCAACCGGTAGCTCGCAAAGGCGATTCTGGTAGCTCACGTTATAAAAAATCTAAAGGTGTAAAAAACATACGAGTATCAGCAAATTATGAAAATTCTTATAATAAACACAAACAGCGGCAACACTGCGGTGATTTGCCGCCGACGTCACCATGCTAGAATTGACTAGAACCAAGGAAGTTTAAAGGTGTATGGAAGGCCAATGCTATATTACAAAATTGTCCAGGCGTGCAGGGCAGCGGGAATAGGAGAATCGGCCACGCGGATTTTGCGCAATGAATCGTAGGGCAGGTTTGGACTTCCATAATTCTTTGTTACCATATATAAAGTTAACATCATCAAACGTCAAATTCAGACTAACTATACGTTCATTGTTTAATTTTTTTAAACTGGTTGTTTGTGTAATGTATTTTATAAATGTATCATTTGTATAAAAGTACAATAAAATAGTGTTACCTTATGCAGATAACATTAACATATTTAAAGAGAAGTATAGAATTTTTTACATAAGATTTTTATTTATATCGTCAGACAGTCCACTAAAGGCTAAAGCTTTAATACTAACGTACCGTTAAGTGTAGTAAAGGGGCATTATCTACACCAGACATAAATATTTGGAGAAGGGAGAACTTCTGCGGCTAGCAGATTAAAGTCTAGAGACTCTGGGGATGATGGAACAAAGAAAGTGGAAAGTTCGGGGCCTTTTAAGTTGGAATGAAAAAGGATGCATAAAAGTGACACTACGTGTTGCTCTGTTGGAAGCTGTCAGAGGAATTATACTTGTCAACTCCTTGGAGCAGAAGCCGTGAAAATTCCTACAAAAATGCAATACATCCCCTTCAGCATGTCGGTAGGAAAGAAAAGGAAGCTTTTCTGTAAGCGTGAGAACCAATGATAAGAGTTGTAGGAAATAGCATTGTAAAGAGAGTATACAGATTAGACGGGTAGAAATACTTACTGGCTTGAAAGAGGAATCCAAGCTTTTTTAAAGTAGCTGAGGCTATGGATGTAATGTGTTTGTGTCAGATAAGGTTGTTTTCAAAAGTAATGCCAAAATGATTAAATAATTTCTTTTCGCGACACCGAACATGACTGTCTTGGAGCATTAAACTGGACAAGATTTTTAAAGTCCCAATTCAAGATTAGTTTATGGTTTTGTGAAAGTGATTTTGAATTGTTTTCCTAATTAGGGGTATTTCGGGTATGTTACCCTTGGATTTGCAAGACAAAACCATACAACTTTCAGGCATTTTGTTATGATATTTTAAGTAACAAACAATAAACCCAAAATTCTTGTTACAATTAAATAAACCAATAATCACTAAATTATGAAGGTTTTTATCAATCCAAAACTCTGCAACAAAAAAATAAAATCACACAAGGCAAAACAATCGAAATTAATACGGCGCAAACGACAACAAAACATTTAATTCACAACGGCTCTGTCAAAAGGTAATGTGTTGCCTACCTACAAACTGTGTGTCGGTAGGCATCACATTACAATATTTTGGGGAATTTTCTTACTGCGCAGAATCGTCGTGGCCGCTCATGACAGTTATTTTCATAGTGGACTGGACATTTTTTGATCGAATGGGACATAGTATTGGGCTTCCATAAACCTTCAAACTTCCTTGGCTAGAACCGATCAGCGCGCTACTGTTCGTTTTTTTTACACTCCTCAGTTGGTATATTCATTTTAGAAGAGATATCAGTGCATCAATCATTTTTTAAAATTTTATCATAATACCTGGGATATTTAGCAACTAACAAAAGTTCTTTTTCTCTATAGAGCTCAATAAGCTCAATTGCCTCTTGTGTCCAGTCCATTATGTAATTAAGTAGGTATAAGAAAAAACAATTAACAAAATATAACTACAAATAAACCGTGTTTTGCAAGTGAATAACCAATTAAAATATGTTTTCCTGAACGAAAAGACAAAACGAAGTACCAAAACACGTCCGTCCACATATGCAACAAAGCAGCGAACGAGATCTCGCAACATTTCCTTTCATGTGGATCTAGAAAACCGACAACTGATGGAACGCGGTGATGTTGCGATGTTCGCGGCTTTGTTGCCTGGTGGGATTTCATTTCTCGTCCACAAGTAAACGCGATGTTGTTCGCTGTTTGCGCGGCGTTCGGTGCAAGGTTTTGTTCCAAGTCGGGACGCGCCTTAATAGTGTTTTGGATATTAAATTTATTATCTATTCGTTGAATTTTATAAGCCAGGAATATATGGTAAAAATATATTTGTAATAGGTCTATTTTGATTTTGTCCTAAATTTGGTTGTTCAAATTTTAGAAAGCATTTCTTTATAAAATCAAGAGGATAATTATTTTGAACTAAAATATCTTTTAAAAATACGTTTTCTTTGTTTTGATTTAAGTATCCGTTTGTACGTGTAGGTTTTCTATAAATTTTATTTCAAAATTATTTATATCTTTTTTTTATGAGAAAAGAAAGTTGTGAGTTTTGTTCTTTTTCCAACGAGAAACGAATAGTGCGTTCTTGTGTATAAATGTGTATTAAAAAATCATTTAGACAATGTTCGTCATGTTGATAAATATAAAAAATGTCATCTATATATCTCCACCAAACTAAAGGTTTATAATAATTTTGTACAAAATTGGATTTAAAATTTTCCATTAAAATATTACTTAATAATAGTGATAAAGGTGAACCCATGGCCATGCAAGAAGTTTGTGTATAAAAGTCAGTGTTGCATTGGAAATACGTTGTTTTTATGCAAATTTTAATTTATTACAAATTTATTTTTACCATATACAGCGTGCCCAAAATGGGGAGGGCCAGCATGGGAATCTCCGAAACGGTAAGAGATGGGGGTAGTTTAAATTTGGCAAAGTTGCGTATTGGGGAGCTCAATAATATACCGTTGAAAAATTAACTTCCGGAAATATGGCGAAAAAACTGAAATTTTCGATTTTGGTTTTTATTTTTTAACTAGTTTATTTCAAAAACTAGAAAGATTCTAAACATACATTCTCATTGCAACTTTTTTTTGCGCTTTGTGTATTGGTGAAGTCAAAAAATTTCCTACGACGTTTTGTTTTTGTTAAACTATCATCAAATTAATTTTTTTAAATGCGGCCCTGGGCTTTTTATTTTATTTTTTTGAACCCCTTTTTATCCCAATTACAAAAATGTATAAGACTTAATATTTATTTTACAACAATGGGACGCCTGTATAAAAAATGATGTGCGTTCCTTGTCTAACTCATTGTCTCTTATGAAAAATATGTGGGATAAAAACTACTTTAAAAAATGCAATGAACAATCGAGGGCCGTATGTAAAAAAATAAAGTTGCTAATGGTTTAGCGAAAAAGAAACGTCGTAAGAAATTTTTGACTTCGCCAATAGATGAAGCGCAAAAAGTTCTAATAAGAATGTATTTTTAGATTTTTTCTAATTTATAAAAGAAACTCGTAAAAAAAACGAAAATCGGCCATATTCCTGGAAGTACAAAATAGAACTTCAATTTTACAACGGTAGATTATTGAGTTGGGGAGCTCAACTTTGCCAAATTTAAACTACCCACCTTCTTACCGTTTCGAAGATCCGAATAGGTGATAAATTAATATTCGCACTATCTTTAAAACACAAAACACTATTAGATCTCAGGTAACAAAAACAAAACCATACAATATAAATGAAAACACAAAAAATGTTATTTATAAGATCCCTTGTGAATGTATTAAATTTTATATACCTAGGTGAAACTACCAGACCATTAGCCAAACGCATAAAAGAACATAGATCATACATTAAAAACACAGAATTCCACAAATCCAAAATCTGTTAATACGCATTTGATAACAAACACATAATAAATTGGAATGCTTCTAGTATTTTAGCAAAGGAAACTTGTTCAAAAAAACCTAAAATAAAGGAAAGGGCATTTATATTATAAAATAAAAATAAATGTGTAGCATCAATATCTGTTAATTTAAATAATACATGGTTACCTATGCTTGATGCTGTAGGAATTTCAGGTAAACTTAAAATCAGTTATTACACCATACCACCTTTTTGTCTTTTTGAGAATTATAGATATACCAATCAAACAACCTAATGTCATTTATGACAAAACGTCATAAATTTAAAAAGCTGTCAGAAACTTTTTAATCCAAAATTTTTTAAAACATTTAAATTTTTGTTTTTTTCTTGACAACAGTCGTCGAAACCTAGATTACTGTTTTTGATTTTTTGTGTTTTTTTATTTTTTTGGGGGGTTTTTCTTCTTTTTTGTGTCAGGCGATCTGCAAGTTTATAGGGAGCAATAGAGCTGAGCAGGCTCAGTACGTTATACCCCAGGATTTGTACCGAAGTGGTCCCATTTTTTAAAAAATTCTAAGGCGAGCAATTCCATGAAACTGAAGCTGAAACAGGGCATTATTCGCTCAAAACCGGATTTTAAGTACATATCACGTCATGTACTTACTCTATTTTTTTCGTTTTAAAATCTTAACAATATGTCTTTTTATAACTTTGTAATTTAAATTCAAGAAAAATTATAATTTCCACAATTTAATATCCAAACGATCGCCGAAAAAATATTGTAACTGATTCGGGCCTTAACTTATTAGACTATGGTTGTCATTTTTATACACTTTTACTACAAGATTTATAAGTCACCTGTAGTGTTGCGAGTTATTGTGCATAATCTGAAAGCTCCCTGTTTAGTTAGTAATAAAAAATTATTATATTATTGACTTAACTGCAACTTTTTTCTTTTAAGCGCTCCCTTATCTGTCAAATATAGGGAGGGGGAGAAGCGAATGTACATTTGAAAAAAATGAAATAACTTTTTTTTGACTTAACCAATTTTGATAAACTAAGTCTTGTTTAAAAATGCTTTTACCAGGGCTTAAGATAAGATATTGGTATAATTCATTTATTTTTTGTTTTATCCCTAGAGACTGATTTGTGTCAAAGTTATAAGATTTGTTTAAATTTTTTCGAAATATTTAAATGCAATGGTAATATTATTATTATAAGCCCATTAAAAAAAGCATACAAAAGTCAAGACACCGGTGAAAATCGCAATTCGATATCTTAATTCATTCTCGACTTATTGCCATGACAACAAAAACCATGTTTTTCTACGAATAATAAATAATATCAATAATATCCTTATTATTTGTTTATTATTAATTTAATAACAACATTCATAATTACACGGCTCGTGGATAATAATAGCTGATTTATTATTATCTACGGGCTCTGGCTAATTGTATCTTCATTGTGCTGGAATAGGATGCACATTTCCAGTTTCTCTTATACGAACTGTCAAACGTCTAACCACTGCCTTATTCAAATTTCGTCTTTCGAAATATCTTATGGCATATTGTCTTGCAGCAATAGAGGCGTTTTGAAAATTTTCAAAATAAACGGCGAGTATATCGTATGCCTCGGTGGTAGAATAAGACATAATTTAAAATTATTTAATAACGATTAACAACACTACTAGTACTACTTATAATAATAACGATGAACTGCGATAAACAAGAACTAAATTTAAAATTATCAGGTTTGACAAACAATGAACTTCTCATTTTTGACGTCCCTGGTTTTTGTCGCGTTGTTTATCTGACAGCTTAAAATAGGAAAGGATACGAGTAATGCAGTTTTTCGGCAATCAGTCGAGAATTAATTGCGGTTTTCACCAGTTTCTTTACTTTTTTATGGGCTTATAATAATTATACCATTGCATTTAAATTTTTCAAAAAAATTGACAAAATTTATAACTTTGACACAAATCAGTCTCTAGGGTTAAAACAAAAAAATAAATTAATTATACCAATATTTTATCTTAAGCCCTGGTAAAAGCTCTTTTAAACAAGACCTTGTTTATCAATTCGGTTAAGCCGAAAAAAAGTTATTTATTTTTTTTCAAATGTACATTCGCTTCTCCCTCCTCCCTATATTTAAAAGGTAAAGAAAAAACGCTTAAAAGAAAAAAGTTTTCTTATTTGACATAGTTTGTGAGAAAACTATCAAAGGTATAAGTTAATATGACATATTTTTAAATAATCCGTTTTTTCATTTTTTTTTCTTAGTTTTACGCCCTTTAGCGTTGGAATTAGAAACTTGAAAATAATTTCCAGCATTTTCTTGAGGCTGGTTTTACCCTAAATATTTTTTTTCCAAAGCTATGTGATGAAGGGTTCTCGAGATATCGCCGGAGGACGACCTTATCAGGACACCCTGTATGCTAACTAACTAAGAAACGACAAAGTGGGACACTATAATAAATACATAATAAAAAGAAACAGAATTTATTGTACTAAATCTAAATACAAAACGAAGAAATATTGAACTCAAAGGCTAGCAAACAAAAAAAAATGTTGTTTGGACCTTCAAAAAAATGTTGTTTGGACCTTATGGCGATCCTTGGAATTATAGGTGCATGTTTATAAGTATTTTCCCGATCTTACTTCATAAACTTTTCCTTATTTTCAGATAGAATTTTTGCAGACTGCTTAGCGTCCAAGAATAAAGAAGCAACTTCTTCTACATCAGCTTGTACAATATTAGATCTGCCATTTATTTTAGCTGTTAGATGAGCGGGTGTTAAAAGTTGTACTGCATATCTGAAAAAAAAATTGATTAGTTTCAAAATATATAAAGCATATTTGCGAAAGACTAGTTTCAACACAACTCCAACTAAACTTCGAGAATTTACACAGTTAATACACAATGAACTGCCATTTATATAAATATTATGAAGGTAGGTTAAACCAGACGAAGTTATCAATTTATTTTTGGCATTAATAAAGCGTGACATGGAAGAACAATTTTTATTAGTAATCGTTAACACAAGATTAATACAAAATGTTTATTCTATCGCACAAAAAACTAACCTTAATGTAGCCGTTACGCCAACTTCTCCTAATGAGGTCAATGCATCATCATCAATTTCAAGTCCTTCAGTTTTTGCTCGTAATCTTAAAATTTGTTCCATATCAGGACGACCGTACGGAACCGTTCTAATAATTAAAAGTCTATCCAGCAAATCTAGTGGAATTCCATGAGGAGAGTAAATATCATCAGTACCTAAAAAATAACAGTATTATTGACTAATGAACAAAATTTAAGTAAAATAACTGCCTAAGGTTTTCAGGAAAATGTAAACAATAAATAATAATTACAGGGAAACAAAGGTAAAATTTTAAATTATCTGAATAATAATACATCAGTTGCGTGATTACGTCTTGATGTTCATGTCCCCTTATCTTCAAATATTTAAATACCTTATTATGTAACATACGTTAATTTTATTTTAAAATGGGGACGTATTAATAAAAACCATATACTTGGCTTTTTTATTCCATACAGTCGTCAATTAAAATTATTAATATATTTTATTGTACATATGCCTTAACAAATCGTTACCCGTGCGCATCTTATAATAAAACTATGATGTACGAGGCAGCAACATTTGAGCATCGTCCACCTCATATATTACCCCCAGAAAGTGGCACGTTTATTCAATATGTTGCAGACAATGCTGTTATAAATGTAAATACGTTAGATGGTTATATTAGGCTCCACATAATAGGCATCATAGAAATTGAACGAGAAGACTTTTTATTCTATTAGGATTTAATAAAATAGATTATGGAGTACGCTTACTGGGAAAACCACGTTAAAAAACGCGTCAAGTACACTATCTCACAGGTGGCGTGGAAACGTGTGCATAGTATAAGCCTATGGCCATAAAACTTTTAGTCCGGGGAAGTTAATAAATAAATCGGAAATTTTTAAGGCCAGCAGATATCGAGATGCGGTTTTCTGCGTTGTGTTCAAAAAGTTCCCAAAGTCTATATGGTGTAGTTATGCCATTTTTTGAGCGTCCCCGGGTAAGTCTAATGCCAGATTTTCGAGCGATTTTTCCGAATTTCCAGTCGTTCTTATAATATACAATATAGTTATTATGCAATTGCAAAATGCATTTATTGCACCAAAATGTATTTTTCGAAAAATGGCATAAACACATCATATAAACTTTTTTCCTGGGAATTTCTTTATTCGGTCGATTTTGATCTAAATGCCCTGGACTATTTAGAAAATTTTAAAATTGCTTTTTCTCAGAAATGGTGCATTTAAGAAGAAAAAGTGTAAAGACAATTTTTGTAGACAATTGCATGATCTACAATTATTGTTAAAGCTATTTTTATCAACTAACCGGTTCACTAAAAAATCCATTTTCACGAACTTTGACCTTGTATAAAATTTTTTGTACACATGGGATCGATGGGGACTTTTCACAATTTTATTATAATGGTATCTCTAACGTTCATGTAAATTTTTAGCTTCTTGGGAATTTATGCAAAGATGAACGTCTAATTTTTTGACCGGATAATTAAGAAGCAAATTATTCATATCATTTTCGGTTATACCAGAATTAGGTAACTGAACACAAAATTTTGTTTGAAAACTCCTTTAAAATTGAATTACAAGGACGGATCCTAAGAAAGTGATGAGATATAATAAATAATAAATAAATATACGTTTATTTAGCACTTGGCTAGTAATAACAAAATTTTACACAAAAAATAACAATTAAAGAAATTTTAACCAATAAAAAATACAATAAATAAATTCCGTAAATATTTCAAGAGTCTTCGAGTAAACATTTTAAGATTAGGTGAGTCCTTTAGGGCTCATGCCCCTCCACAGACTGGTCTACAAAGGACCGTGAAAATAAAAAAAAAAAAATTATTTTAGAACAAACTGTACGCGGAAAGCGTTAGCGTTACTTTATATTCATAAAGACATCAATAAAGCAATTGACACACATGCAAAGAAAAAACAATGGTGTTTAGAGTTTGTAATTTAACTTTTAGTTGTAAAATATGATATTAACATTATTTTACTAAAAAATAAATGTATAATAAAATTCATTAAAATTTAATATTTGAAACAACTTTTACAGAATTTTATTCGGTAAATTTTAGTTTGACCAATGAGCGGCGATTTGTGCAGTCTATTAATTCAATTTAGTAACAATACAATTTAAAAATGTTCAACACTAAGTTTAAATTTTCTAAATAATAACAATTTTTACTTGTAATTATTTTTTGTATTCCTGATCGTTTATTTAATGCTAATTTTTATTTATCCAAATAAACCATTTAAAATGTATATACCAAATTGACTATTGTTTGTATGGTCCTATTTGATTTTGCAATTACATTACCAGGTGAACTATTAAAAAAATATATGGTACTTGCTGAGTCACTGAGTTTTGTTAATAAAAAATCATAAATGCTTCATAGAAATTACCGCTTATTTAAAAAATTATAAATTGATATAATTCTGTCATTATGACAAATAAACACATAAAACATATAACATTTAAAATAACAAGGTTATTTTTATCTTTCGACTGTTCCTGTATACTTTCAAAAACGAAATTACATTTATCCTATCACTTTTTTGGCATTATGTCGGTAGGCAAGTTTTCACTTATAATCTTCCTAGTGCTTGAATTATTTCTGGAAATTTTTCCAAAAGATTGCATTTAGAATTAAAAATTGAAAATCGAGCATGAAGATTATTTTATGCAAGGTGTGTAAAATAGACTCAACTGTTTGTCTAAATGGCTCAAGCATTATGTAACGCAATTTTTGATCCCCCCTCCCTTCACGTAACGCGCCGTAACGTTTTTCTGTACCCTTTTCCCCCCTAGTAAAATGTTACGTAACCACAAAGTGACCATGTTTACCTAAAAGTCACAATTATGTGGCGTAAAGTACCGGAAAGTCGCTAAAATACCTTTGTTGTTGTTTTACTCGCGTTAATATTGTTTATTAACATTTGAAATTTCTTGTTTTCCGGTTGCGTGAGAGATTCTATACGACCGTTCTGAAGGGTTAAAAAAAACGCATCGTAACGTTTTACAAGACCCCCCGCTCCCCCAAATTCATTACCTAATACTTGAACGCTCCCAAAGTAAAAAGTGTGAAAGGTTTATTAAAAAATTACGAGCGGTTTGGAAGATATTTTTAGACACTCTGTATAGAAACATTTATTGACTCTTAAATTACCTACATCTTAAATTATTATTTTAAACAAATAATTAATACCTCGTATAAGACACCTTCCTCGGTTGGTGGCGAAAATAACAATGGGTGCGATAGCGCTTTCCAGTGCTCTATGCAAATAGGTAAATGTTTCAATATCCAGCATGTGTACTTCATCAATAAAAAGAACGCCTGGAACTAACTCTGCAATACCCTGATCGATATATTTATCCACTACTTTGTTTATTTCTTTTCTTAATTTGTCAGTGATTTCAGTCTTTTTTGGTTTTAACAACTGACCCATCATCGAGAGAACGTCTTGCCCACCTTGAGGTCTGGTATTTGCTGCGTCTAAATCATGTAACGTAACATCCTATAATTAAAACATATTGATTTATAGTACAAATAAAACTCATCAAAATAATAACTAAGGAGTATTATACCAGTGCTGCTTTTCAGTGCAGATAAACTTAGCGATCACTATTCACTGTATGAGGTAGCCTTGGACTTGGCCGTGAGAACAAGCTTGCGAGAGAGAAAGGAGAATAGTAGAAATGAGATTTCTCTCTCGCACGCTTGTTCTGATTGGTCGGAGAAGAAGGTATATACCGCGTTGACCAATCAGCAAACAGCGTTGCCGCTCGGCCGTGCGAACATCAAGCAAGAGAAAAATAGAAGTATACGATTTCTCGCACGCACTCTTGTTTTTATTGGTCGTCGGGGAGAGGTATACACCCCGCCTGAAATTCTTGTTAAATGAAAATTTCATTTTTAACCAGAACCAAACCTTTTTAGTAACCATGGTAACAACAAAAAAATATATATTTGCTTGGAGCATATACCTACCAGACAGACTTACCGCTTGGCCAAGCAAACAAATGTGTGAGAAAGAAAGAAGAATAGCGATAAACCCTTTCTCTCTCGCTCCAACGTGCTCATTGGTCGGTCGAAGGGTACATACTCCGCTCAGCGTGGTGAGCCGTGCCGTGCCGTTACATATGGTCAACCAATTAGCGCGTTGGAGCGGAAGAGTATACTGTGAGTTTTCTTTCTTTTTCGTAAGGCTGCCTCTAATTTAACAATATATTTGTACCAAAATTTAAAATTTTGTGTTTTAAATCCTTTTTTTATGTGTTCTTGGCTCCTTTTTTTTTGCTATCCAAATTTTCTAATACAAACTTTGTTACCTCATTGTTTATATTACTACCTGATTTAATTTATATATGTATAGAAACGCAAAATAAAAGAATTTAGTATTTAAATATATAATTAAATATATTTTATAAATTTAAATGAATTAATGATTTGTAGAAGTTTTTAGGTCCGGCCATGACTTTCAAATGCGCCCGCTCGAGCACCTCTGACATAGTCTAAGGAAATTCTAATCAAGTCCTTTCACTCACTCACACCCGGCCACGGGTGGCCACGGTTCAGCAGTCAAGTAAGTGCCCTTGCCGCGTACGTTCAATGTGAATAGTCTAACTCCCGGTTGATTATCTTTTTATAATAATATGAGTGAGATTATTAATGTTTGTATTATGTCTTTATTTTTTATAAACCATAATTGACAAATAGATTACTTTAGTTATAAAGAAAATAAAAGAAGGTAGGTTAAATTACAAAAAAAATATGTATTACAAATTTTATAGATTTCTTAATATCTTAAGTTTTTGGTACTCTTTATTACCAGATTGGCTTTGATTTTGAATTAATAGCAATGGATAAATTTTACCGCCTACTTACAAAATTATGTTTTTGTTACATGTTAAAAGAAATAACAAAAAAATTGAGTTAAAACATATGCATGCATACATACTTACCTCTCTATATCATTAAGACATCGAAAAAATGGAACATAATCACGTCTAGTAACGCAACAATCATCAACAGTACAATAAGAAAAACTACGCTTAGCCATCTCAATTAAATAGATTTTTAAAAAAGTGTATAACGTAAAGCGTGCAACAAACGATTCCGCTAATATAACCGTCTGGACTAAAGGCACTGCACAAACTAAGTCACGGCTAAGCCGTGAGGTCGCTAGGTAGCCGATAGGCGAGGGATCGGTGCAGGCAGGAGAGAAATTTTGACTCAGCACGCTTGAGTGAGCAGACTTTATTAGAATATCTTTAGACTTTGATCCAGATATCTGTTTAGTGCGCACTAGCGTAAAGTTGCTACAAATGCAATTAGACATTTGTGTTAGACATCTAAATGTGAGGTTACCTATGTGCCATATAGCCTAAAGATGCCTTTTTATGTTTGCAAAAAGTAACATAATCAATATCGTTGTATAAGTAATAACGCAGTAAGGTATTTCGTATTAAAAGATACAAAGTATCTAACCTGAACGACTTCTTTTTTTTTGTGAACATCGCCTTTAGGTAAGGGTACATATTCTTCTGCCTCTAAATCAAATTCCGTAGCATATGCGTCAGATCTTCCTTGTCGTTTAACAGCTCCACTAGTGGCTTCTATATAAATAACGTCGCCTACTTCAACCTTTTCTTTTTGTAATGCTTCATAAATACTTGGATCTAGTTTTAACTGTTTACTACCTTTGGCTGTGCGGAGTCCGATAATAACATGACTCACAGTTTTTCCATAACCTATAAAATAGACACAAATTACTAGGCCTAGAGAATTTGTTGTGATTTGTTAAGGTATACATTTGTGTTGTTTAAGAATTATAGGTGAAACTGATTATATTAATTGATTTTATATTGTATTGTATTTCTAAGAAAAACCTAGAATTTTCTTTAAATTACCTCTAAACAAAATATCTTATAAAAATTAACATGGTCAATTTTTTATACAATTAAATATAACAATTTTTTTTATTATGATGTTTCACTTAATATTGCCGCGATATTATTTATTTCAAATGTCTGCATTGAACTTAATTTTTATTTATACAAATTTAATGTATTCTGTCGGTCCATAAAATAAATAGATAACTATTTGGTTATTTAATTAAGCAGTTTTTTTGGACCAATAAATAAAATAACTGCACTGAATTAGGCTTTTCTATCCCAATTTAAGCACAAAAAAAATTCAAAATAATATTTCTCAGTCCACCAAAAAGTATTAATGTGCCTTGAACTTAAGTCCCAGGTAAAATAAAACAAAATAACCTCTTTTTGCTTATCTTTTTAATAACTTTAAGGGGGTAATCTAGTCCAGAAAGTCGAAAAAATCGATTGTGTTTCATATTTTGATAGTTTAGATATTCAAAAATATCTCCTTAAAAGGATTTTTCGAAATTTGAATTATTTTAAAAGTAATGTTTTTGTTCGGCACAATGAAGCTAGAACCGAAAGTTTTGACTTTCGAGCTTCAAAAATTTCGGAGAAAAGTTCGTTTAATAGTCAATTTGAGGTAAAAGAAGGCCCGATATATGCAGCCGGAATCACTGAATAAAGAAATGTATGTTATATGTACTGTTCTATATGTTAGACTACCTAAAACCTAACTTAAACTGTAAACGCGTTTTTCTCAAACCAATTGTTTCAAAATGTTTGTCACAAAATCTCAAATTCTAATTGACCGATTTTTTTGAAAGTTAGCATGAATTTTCATTATATATCCCTTTATGCCACAAACCAACAAAAAATGTTTAATTTTTGCTATTTTTAAAAATGCGGAAATGTTAAAAAATAACTGAAAAACCTACCTTTTTCTTTGAAAAACCGCCATTTTGCCATTTTTTTCTTTTTTTTTTAATTTTTCTTGGTCCTGTCATAACGACATTTGTACTGATAAAGAATCTACCATTTTTTATATTTTTAGATGACCAGAAAAGGGGGAATCGTGACAAGATGAGAATATTAATTTTTTTTATCGACCGTCAAAAAACACCGGAAATTCGTGCTTCTAGACTAAAATACCCCCTGAAATTTCAGTAAACTACTTTCATTTATAAAATTTTTATTAAAATTAAATTATGTGGAACTGATGGATACATAATGAATTTTTACTTACATAAGCGATATTATTTCTAATGGCAAATTTGCAGAAGTATAAGGCTGGATCCACACTATAAGGTCGATCACGGTTCGTTCGCGGTCCGATCTCGGTCTGGTAAAATATTATTAAACGAAAAACAATGTGTGCATTCATACTATCCGTAACAGTCAAGTTCCGGTCACACATTGTTTTTCATTCAATAATATTTTACCAGACCGAGATCGGTCCGTGATCGACTTTATAGTGTGGATCCAGCATAATTGTAGGCGCCACAATTGATTCAAACAATATATAGCACAATAAATAAACAGGGTTGTATATGAAACCAGGTAATTTAAAATGTGTTTAAGTTACCAAACTTTAGTTAATTCTTACCACAGAGAGAAGGCTAGACCTCAACAACAATCTATAAGTTTAGATGGTATTAGGCAGAGTTTAGAAACAAGCTTTTTACCTTTTTTATATACTTTAAGATATCTAGGTATATTCTATTTAAATAATATAAAAATAATAAATAAACCGATTTTACTACAAAATATTAATGAAACTTACACCCACCTACACAGTTTTAATTATTATAAAAGTATTTTTTTTTTACTTTTACTGCAATTTTTTTAATACTGATAGGTTGTATTAGTCCAGTAAATGAAGGGACAAAGCTGTAAATAAATCTGTGCAGTTTTCCCTTATGGCGCAATTTTTGGGTCTTCGGGGATGCTTTCAAGCGAAAAAAAGTTTATCAACATTAACAAGTGGGAAAGGGCTGAAAATGGCCCCTCAAGGCCCGAAAAATGGGGTTTCCGCTATTATCTGCCAAAATATGCAAATTGGAAAGTTTTTGTTTATGCAAAAAATGAAGATCGCCTTGTAATCTACAAAAATGGTCCTTATAATTTTTTTAAAAAATCGATAGTTTTCCTTATTTCAGCTTCCGCTATACCGCTAGAATGCCGCTATCTTCATAGATTCACTTATAAGCGGGCGGACGAATTGTTCCATTACTCAGGCAATAATGTATATTTCTTAATCATTCAAAGTTCATCGGAATGGGAAAACCCGAACCTATCATTGCATATAAGTCCATTCTGATTTTTCTAGAATATTAAAAAAAGCGGTCAAAGTTTTTTTCACAATATTTTGAGAGTATCCCAGTAATTTATTGATATTTTTTGAAAAAAATGGTTTGTTATTAACATTTCTTTTTTATAATGGGACCTTAGCAAGTGTTCAATGATCTCAAAACATTTATTTCACCATCTTTCTTGCGTTTTAATAAAAAATTGTTTTGCCCATCTGCATTTTTTAGCCATTTAGCCATATCTATCCAGTGTGAAATGATATGGATTTTTCGACGGCCGTTTTTGCGAAAAAAATGGTAAAGACCATTTTCGTAGATTTCGAGGTGACCTTCATTTTTTGTCTGAACAAAAATTCTCTTATTCGCATATTTTGGCAGATATTCGCGGGAAACTCATTTTTGGGACTTTGGGGGGCCATTTTCAGCTGGTTCTCATGTCGGAATCGTGATAAACTTTTTCTCGCTCGAAAGCATCTGCAAAGACCTAAGAATTACCCCACGAATGAAAACTGTACAGATTTATTTACAGCTGTGTACTTTCAGGTCTTTAGTTACTGGCCTAAATAGGGACAGAGTAACTTTATTGACAATACTTTCAATAACACCCAAATTGCTTAAAATTACTAAATTTTAATAATTTAAACCTACCTCCAGCAGGATTTTCCGTTTCAACTGGTGTGAGTTCACTTACTTCGCCTTCATAAACTTCTTTTGTTTCTCTTATTCGTAATCCTATTGCTCGTCTAAAGTTTTCCATTAAAACTTCAGTTTTCTTTATTTCTGAACTATATACTTCCGAACCAACCATCGGACAAAATGGAACCTATAGGAATTTATTATTGTATTCAAGAATTACCCCCCTGTGTATTTTTTCGGCTTCTTAGATGAAAGCCATGTTACAAAACGGCGATCCGTGAAAACGGGGTTATTTTAAAGGGTGATTCAAAGAATTACTCGCATACATAGTGAAAAAAATTAAATATCACTTAAGCGAAAATAGATACAGTACCAAAAAAAAATGACGGAAAATAAAATAATGCAATAACAAAAATAAGAAAAGTTTACTTAAAATCATTAAAAATAAACTTGATGTTGGCTAACAACATCTCGCTAAACAATATTTACAAAAAATAAAATGACAACCGCATGTAATTTTCGGTGGCATTGTCTTATAGAGTATGGAATGGTCTGCTGAGGAAATTCTACCCAACGTTTCACAAACCGCTCTTTAAGTTGTTAAGTTAAGGTAGTTTCAAAGTTCTGTTTAAATATAGGTACCATATTTCCAACAAGCCCCACTCTGTGTAATATACAGAGTTAAGGCTAGTTCTGTTGTGTAATGTTATGGGACTCAATAAAGTTTGGACAATGTTCTTGAAAATACCTGACAGTCTCTTAAGATATGTGTTTGGCACGGTCTTGGTGAAAGATACAAACGTCATAAATTTGATCAATTTTTAAGCCCTTGCGGCAATATGTCTGCCTGAGTAATATTACCCTTAATCATACGGTTTACGATAAATATCCTTATTTTTCCTTCTACCGAAAAAGCAACATAACATAACAGATTTCAAAACATGCTGCCTAAGAATCAACCGGTTTTTAAAGAAATATCCACTTTATGTGCTACATTGGCAAACAATTTTAAATTTCTTTTGCTGCCTGAAATTAAACATGTTTTTGTCAGAGAACTATATTTAATAATTATTCATTTGTCACTGGATGTATATCTAAAAAGCACATGTCCGCATCTGGGCAGTTTAAACGAAAAAAATTATATAGATGAAACAAGTTGTACAAAATATTAAAATAAAAATAAAAAGCATATCTAAAAAACAAAAAAGCTTGGCCCAATAAGTTGGTACGGGGTTATCCAATGAGGACTACACAGGCCGCTTTTAAGACTTTACCTGTACTTTTATTTAAAAAAAACTGAAATAGCCATATACCTTTTTAAATAAGATTTAATATAAAATAATTTTTCTGATCTATCTTATGTATTTACCGAATTTAACTAAACCTAATTACCGAATATTACTGTTTCAAAAATAAAATTGTTATTAACAGTTAAAAGGTAACATTCAATTTATCTCACATGTTTGTGTGTGATAAATTGAATGTCAGTAACATTTTTAACACTTTAACAATAGAAATAAAAAATTGAATACAACAGTCCTCTTTCAAATTAAAATCACATGCTATAAATATAATAAAACAAAGAAGACTAAGTAAAAACCTCCTTCATGGAGTAAAATGTCGAACTAAAACATCTTATCTTGAAACTAAATAGTTTTGGCGGTAAACTTTTTACAATATTAAAAAGTTTATTATACATTTTGAAAGCATTGAACATTCATTTTATTTTTTTTTATATTTTCCTTACGACTTTTGGGTTATATTACCTGAAAAGCGAATAATTTACTTTAAATAGAGCATTACAAAAAACAGTTCTGCCAATCAGAATAAGTCTTATTTTATTTACCTTATTTCCTAGTTCCTGAGCAATTGCTAAAGCTATTGCAGTTTTTCCAGTTCCAGGAGGTCCTGCTAATAATACAGCTCTACCTGCCATTTTTTTACTCCTTATCATATCAACAACGACCCCAGCAGCCTGAAAGTTAATGCCCTTAATTAATAAAATTAACAGAGACCAATTTAGGGTAGTAAAACTTGAAATATAAAAAGTGTAGTGTTTCTTGTAAATGACAGGAAAATATTATTAAGCAAAACAACAGATATTATAAACATTTTATTTTTTAACAATTACATATTATTTAATGGAACACCTATATATACAGTAAAGATATAAAATCCGCCTGTCGGTCCGTCCCTCTAACTTCTGAACCGTTCGGTATATTGCGATGAAATTTGGAATGGTAGTATATGACATAATTCTCTATTTTTTGAGGTTAAGATAACAACTTTATATGTCAAGATTACACCTTGGTATAATTCCGTTTTTTTAGTGGAATAGTGGGTCATATGACACTTTATTTCATTAAAAAAAAATTAAAATCAAATGACGTATTAAGCATAAAAAGACCTTCTAAATAAAGTGTCACATGACCCACTATTTCATTAAAAAAATCATCGAAACTATCCAAGCTATCATTTTGATATATTAAGTTGTCATTTTTGACTGATAAGATAGAAAATTCTCTAATATAATCCCGTTCTAAATTTCATCCCAATATACTGAACGGTTCAAAGGGTATAGGGAGGAGGGGAGGGGCGACGGACTTTATGCCTACACTGTAGGTTTAGCGCTTGATTTCTCATTTTCAAAAATATATTAGTTTAGTTTTGATTATTAGTTTCTTTTAAAATATTTGATACTAATACTATATACTTAATATATCATTGTCGCATCCACTTACTTTCCAGGACAAACCAATGATGAATCCCCAGAATATAATAAATAACTGAAAAAATAAAAAGAGGACTTTTACGAAGGGATCAAGGAATTGAACCCAGCAATACCTTACCAGCAGCAATACCTACACAAAAGATTAATCAAAGAGCACCGGATTAAAAATATCACGGATAGAAGCAGGCACAACTGGGCCCTAACTATGTTAAAGTATATTCGCGACATCACTAACACTAACTAAATTTTTACATTGTCCTCTATTTTTTTTAGAAACTGCGACCATGTGAGGTGAAAAGCTTTGAAATGTAAATATCGGCTTTTGCCGCATTACCGCTTCCCATTAGATCAGTGAAGCTAAGCAACGTCGGGCGGTTCGGATTCCATGTTAAACTGAGGTTCCCGTCTAAATGAAAATACGTAAACGTAAATGAGGGGTAGTAGTTATTTGTATAACGTCCGTGGTTGCACTACCGCGTTGTGTAAAAGGTGCCGTGAAATACCAGATCTGCATGTTTCGGTCCTTAAACACTATTGACAAATGCTCGGACCCACGGTACCAAATACTTATTCTCCATACAACCCTTCGTGGGCGGCCATGCAGAAAAAAAAACATAATAATTGTATCTGTTGTTCAAACTAATGTCTGAAATTCGAGTATTATCATCATCCGAATTTCGGATGATGATACTCGATGTCCGAAGGCTTTTGGAGAAAACAGAATGTTCGCGATTTTATTTTTATTTTTTATGATTCCATCTGAATAGATGTAACAAAATAAATTTCACATTCTCATTGCTACTTTTTCTATTCTACAAGACAGTGTTATTAGATTTACACATCGATGTTTCGTCTTTGAGCTCCCATCATCAACTTTGTTTTTTTAAATACGGTCCTGGATTTCTTATTACGAATTTTAAGAGCTTCTAAGGTGCCAGAACCAATTATGTATCGCACTAATTAAAAAAAATCATATTATTAATTTCCTGGTAAGTCCTTACCAAAAATCTATTTTCTGTCTCTTTCTAACACATATTTTCTTACGGAAATTGCCATTATTGTGAATTTTTTGAATAAGTGCTATACATCATTGGTTTTGGAACCTGAATAGCTCCAAAAATCCTTAATAAAAAACCCAGGGCCATATTTAAAAAACAAAGTGGATGATGGCAGCTCAAAGACTAAACATCGGTGTGTAAACCTAATAACAATGTCTTGTAGAATAGAAAAAGTAGCAAAAAGAATGTGAAATTTATTTTGTTATATCTATTTAAATAGAGTCATAAAAAAATAAAAATGAAATCGCGAATATTTGTTTTTTTTCCAAAAGACTTCGGAAGGATTCGAACTTTTAAGGTGGCATTTTGATCAGCATCAAACTGCGCAACTTTGCCTTAATTTAACCGACCTCGTATCTCTTTATGTTTCCGAGATTCCAATAATGAGGCTTGGATTTGGCACACCCTATACATAGTAGACAATCGTCTGAAAATCGTCCTTGATCAGAAAGTTAACTAGAACTCATCACTAAAAAGGACTACTGCGCAGGTCACAAGGACACTATGCAGTAGGCTGTTTGGAAAAGCATAAAAACACAATTTAATCTACTGGCCATACATTACTGTTATTATTATTATTATTAATTTCTCTATTTAGTAATATATTTTAGCTAATCAACCTTTCACATAGTCAAGCTAAATAGAACTAAAAAGAATTACAATAACCTGCTTAAGAGCTAAGAAAAACTGAAAACTGGCTACTTACAGCTACTTTAAACCATTTAAAAATATAAATCACGACCAAGATAAAAAAAACGGGAACAACTAAGAACCACATAAAAGTTTTAAAATACGTCGTATCATAAAATACCTAACAAAACATGTTACAGAATGTTTAAAAGTTAAAAGTGATTTGACATTCATTAACTCCTGAGGCAACTTATTATCCAAATCCTTACGAAAGGGCATTTTGGTATATTTTCTTATTTATTTGTGCAATAAAAAAGTATTCTGTTGTCTTTTAATATGATGTATGTCACGCTAATTTATTAACCAGATAGAAAGGAGCACTACCCATTTTAATTTTACATTCAAACACTAAATCACAATATTTAAAGTATTCTTAAACTGGCAACTAGTGTAAGCGTAGCGAGTATATCTGGAGCAGCATAATATCTCTTCTTCTTCTTCTTCCCTGGGAGCCGTCTAGATTTACTACCAGAGGCAGCGCAGCCTCTTGGGCTTTTTGTGCCTAATCTCCCATTATCTTTTCTACCAATCCTCCCATTATTCTTGTTTCTTCTACAAGTCTGTATAACCCGAGACTGGTTGGTTGTAATAGCCTGTGGGCTAATTTTCGGTTGCCCAAATAATGCCCGTCTTTTGCGATTCAACGCTTCATATTTCCACATGATATGGTAGGCTGATTCTTTCCCCTCGTCCCACATTCTGCAACTTGGGTCCCCATTGTATGAGTAGGTGTCCTTAGGTGCCCTGTTAGCAGCCCTACTGTTATGCGAAGTCTTTTACCACTTTGTCTAAGTAGTTCTTCCTTCGTTCTTTTGAATGGACCCCTTATGAAGCCTTTCCATGTCTTATTTCCCCAGTATTTCTCTTGTTTGTTTCGGATCCATTCCCTGGTTTGCCCTCATGCTGTGGTTTTGGTCAATCCAAGGGCAGGTTCTGGTCCAAAGTATGGTGTGGATGATCCCTGTCTCGCTAGCTCATCCGCCGTTTCGTTGCCTTCAATTCCCGAATGTCCTGGTAACCACAGGAGAGTTACCCTGTTGCGTTCTCCCAGGACTTTCAGTTCTTTTTGGCATTCCCATGTCAGCGTGGGCGTTACCTTGGGGTTTGCTAGTGCCCCTAGTGATGCTTGGCTGTCTGTTATTATGCCAATCCACTTATTTTTATAAGCCCTCCTGTTGTTTTTCTTTTGCACAGTGCAGTAAAGTATATATTTCCGTTTGGCGGCTATTAACATATATTTACTTTTAGTTGCATTCATACTTAGATCTCTACACATATATTTGTAAATCTTGTTCAGTGTATTATTTATTTTAATGACTAAATACTCTACTTCAGTGCCTGAAGCATACACCAGAGTATCATCTGCAAACTGATGAATGTCATTGGTATACAATACAAAAAGTATCGGACCAAGAACCCTTCCCAGTGGAACACCGTGGTTATTTATAACTTCCCCAGATGATATTCCATTAATCTATACCCTTTGTCTTCTGTCTCTCAAGTAGCTCTTAAACCACTTTAAAACAGTCCCCGTAGACCAATATTATATAATTTAGACATCAAGATACCGCGATCTATAGTATTAAAAAACCATTGGAAATCCAGAAAAATTACCACAGTCTAATTACTCTTCCATTCATTAAACAAACACTACAGTGCAATTATAGGGCTATGATTCCATCTTAATCCTCACTGTTTTTTATTACTACATTATTAACTTTAACAAACTAAGCAAGTTGGCCATATACACTTTTTTCTAATATTTTTACCACTGAAGACAACTTATTAATCAGACGGAAGTTTCCTGCTTTCACAAAGTTATTCTTTTTTGCACAGGCACAACAGTGGATATTTTAAGTCCAATGGAACAACACCTTGTTCTAGAGATAAATTAATTAAATTTAATAGGAGATTTTCTATAGATTCAAAAACAACCTGTGATTACTTTTATTTTTTAGTAAAAATACAGTCTTCCTTTATGATTCCCTATCCATTAACTTTAAATCTGAAAAATAATTTAAAGAATCAGAGTTCAATCGCCCCATATCACTATTTGATTAATTATATCATATATGCTTTGTATATGTCACTTGTTAAATAAGTTTCTGAGATACAATCTTAGGTAATTTATTCAAAATTAGTCTGATCAAAGTGAGCGAATGTACTGCTAACATTGAGGTATAAAATGTCACACCTTTTTTTTGCTAAATATTCACCTCTGCCACAGCCAGGTTTAAAAAATTTGCTCCGTGAGTAATTTTACTATCCTCAAAATATTTGTTACAAGTCTCTCCGGTAGCGTAGTAGTCAGAGTCTCGACTCGTCGTGCCGGCGATCCGGGTTCGATTCCCCGCCGGGGAGACATATTAGGTAGTAGTTATTTAAAATAATGTCCGTGATGACACTACCGCGTTGTCTAAAAGGTCTTGTGAAATACAATATTTGCATGTTTCAGTGCTTGGACAGCATTGACGGAACTGGGGAAAAAGATGGGTTAAACATCGGAAAACCCGCCACTCACGGTACTCTGGTACTTAGGAGCATATATGTATATGTCCAGCATATATTATATATGTATATGAATATTCTTTCATGAGCTGTCACAAAGATAAAAAAATATATATTAAATTCTTATTTGCATTGAAATTTTTTGTTAATCCAATATTTTCCGATTTTATTTTAAACGTTTTCTTGTGTATTCAACACCATTTTTCTTATTAATATTAATAAAGGAAATATTTAATTATATATAGTTAACATTACTATTCCATAAATCATATATTGGGCAGAAGCAAACATTATATTAGTTTGCAAGCAATTTTTTTATTAATTTTCTTAGACAAGAGATATTGGTTAAAGTTCTTGAAGTCATTTAAACTAGCAATAATTACAATGTAATCCTTAATAGTGAAATTACTTGTTAAACCTATAGTCAGTTATGACTCCTTGGTGTGGAATAAAAATCTTTTTTTATGTTATTTTTAACATTTAAACAGTTTTTTTTTTAAGATTTGTTAAATGTATTTTATAATACCAACATATTTTAAATCTGTAATTTTACAGTGCAGTACAATACAACTGGAGTTTTGCAGATCTGTAAATATGGCCTTCAGCAGAGTTGCATTTGAAACTGCCATCTTTTCCAAAAAATCTGCAAATCGGCCATATTTATTTTCGAAACCACACAAGAAAAAAGGTTCATTCTGGTGTAGTGAATTATAATTTATTTAATCTAATAAAAATACCTGAAGTCAAGGTATAACTTCGTGATATTCTGGTGGTCTTTGAAGGTCAAATTAATCATAAAGTTAATTTTTATTGCTTTAAATAATAGAAAGAATCCAATATCCATATTTTCTTCTTTATAAGGAAAAAATTAAAATCTGTCAGAATACTTCAAAATCTGTCAACTTTTTTAACATAACACCTTTGCAGACTATTTGCAGCATCTCTCAAGCATCGGCAAATATGCAGACAACTTACGGCTGTAATATGTAGAAAATTGTTTTTGTATTATGAGTTATTAAAGTTACATTTGCAACTAGCAACATGTGTCTGCAAGTCTACTTTGTAGGCGTACAGTAATTCCGCTTTTAACCTATAAATTTTACAGGCCTATTGGGAAAACAAGAAAGTTCTTAAAAATAAATAATAAATAGTATCTTACTATATTTTAAGCTGAGATTAATACAATGGGTTAAGTTCCAATATTAGTTGTTTTTCGCAGTAAATCCATCATGTTCCTTTATTTCGAATTAAGCTAAATCAATTTAGTCAATTAAATATGCAACATAATAAATGTGAAGGGTTAATCCACCATCAAAATCCATCACAATAACCACACAATAAAAATCACAGAAAATGGCTTGAAGCACTAAAATCTGTTCGTTATTGTTTGAGAAAAACAGCAGTAAAAGTAATAGTTTTGAACTAATGCAATACATTTTTTGTTATTGTGAGTATGGTTACTGATTTCTAAACCAAAGCAATACTTTTTTTGTCGAGTATTTTTGTCAAACGAAAGGATTAAAATATTCTACCTTTTAAATAAATAAATTTAATGGAAATGACACTTATCCACTGAGAGAAAATCCAAAGTGTTTTAATACCCAGATTAGCTCCACTTCATATTCTATTTACTTTGTTTACATCTGACATGTAATATTGGAACTTTGGCGCAGTGTCTTGTGTGGAGCAGGCATTAAGGATACATGTGGTTAGAGAGTCATGACGTGGATATTGTTTTCGCACAAAAGTTCTATATTTAAATTTTAAATGCTTGTAACTGTTATAAAATTTCATATAAAAAAAATATTTTGCAGAAATGTCATTTAAGTAAAGAGGGTTATTTTTAGCAAATAAAAAAATGGGTATGTGCTTTAGGGTGTCCCGTAATATTTTATTTTCAAATTTCGCTACACAAGACCCCAGAAAAGTTGCGTTATAAGTTGTAGGTTACCATAAAAATAATTAAAAAAAAGATTAAACAATATCTTGAGGGCTCTACCGGCATTCTTATTTTTCTAAAAGTCACTTAAATTCCCATTTTCAAGGACCGGTAGAGGCCTCCACCGGTCTTTGATGACAAATATTTAATTAAATTTAATGATAATCATAATCTCTGTATCAAAACGCATCTTTTGATACCTCTTGCGTAGCCGTAGCTCAAAATGTTGTATGATTTATTTAAAGTTAATGTTAGGAACCCGTAAAAATGGCCAATTTTAGAAACTTCAAGGACCGGTAGAGGCCTCAAGATGACAAATGTTTAATTAAATTTAATAATAATCATAATGTCTGTATCAAAACGCAACTTTTATACCTCTTGCGTTGCCGTAACTCAAAGTTTTGTAGGATTTATTTAGAGTTAATGTTAGGAACCCCTAAAAATGACCAATTTTAAAAACTTTAAGGACCGGTAGAGGCCTCAAGATAACAAATATTTAATTAAATTTAATGATAATCGTAATCTCTGTATCAAAACGCAACTTTTGATACCACTTGAAGCGTAGCCGTAGCTCAAAAAAAAAAAAATCCCCATACACGGACTGGACAGTCTAATGTGCATGGGACCTACTGATATATGTTATTGAATGTGACAAATTACCAGGACATGGCCTTCTGAGGTATATCCTTATAAATATTGGAAAAACTGAGAATAATGTAGTTTTTGCAATAAATTAAACGAGACTGCAGAACATATAGTCTGCGAAAGCATGGCATTACCTTACCAAAGGCTGGAATATCTTTAGAAGGCCTTCTGATGGTGAAATTAAAAAAGTGTTGTATATCAAACATTCAATTCTTTTAATGAAGGGTCAATACAACTAATTAGGTATCTGGGATTTTATACTCTGCACTAAATTACAAAGATTAAATATTCATAATCGGATAAAATACTTAATAAAGGTAGGATCAAATCTTACAGCGCGTGATACAAAAGGAAAAAAAAATAAAACGATCAGTAATGTTGTTGATACATCCCATGATGCAGGCAATTAAATACTTTCATTACTAAGTGTCTCGTGCCACTGAGCTAAGGTTTAATACTAAAAAATGCA
This sequence comes from Listronotus oregonensis, assembly GCA_019359885.1. Classification (NCBI taxonomy): domain Eukaryota; kingdom Metazoa; phylum Arthropoda; class Insecta; order Coleoptera; family Curculionidae; genus Listronotus; species Listronotus oregonensis. The sequence goes on from JAHBCN010017456.1 coordinate 191,479, forward strand.
TAAAATAGGCCTAACTTTCCTATTTTGCGTTATAAATATTCTAACCTCTCTTGCTTGTTCTTGGCCGACCAAGCCGGCTGCCTGTTGAATTGCAAAACCATTTTCGTCTAAACCCAGACCTTTAATATGGCTGTGGGCACTAATTCTTTGAGTTTTTACAGTACTTTTTACTTCCTCAACCTTCATTTTGTAAAAAAATGGTTTTATTTACAGTTAATCGATTAAACACACTGTATGACTGTTTTTTCATTGGTTTTGGTAGATATGGAAACAATGCAAACAAGTCCTAAAATAAGGTTAGTTTGTTAGTTGTCTTGTCTTGCTTCTTGTGGCGATGCAGCTAGGCAACGTGTAAGCAACTGCCAGCACGATTTGGAGACGATCCCATGTTGCAGGCAAAAATACCATTACTAAGTGTCATTCAGCCACTACAAAGTCTTCAATCTTAAATGATAAATTCGGCTACTTATTGACGTATATCATGTTCTGCCTTGCTTGTTCTTGTGATTCCAATGCTATTGAAATGCTATACATTTTTTAAAAGACTTTATATATTGGCACATTCTTTAGTTTATTAAGTACATTTTATCCAAATCATTTTTAAAAGTTTATTTACTTTAACGTTAAAAACTTAATTATTAACTAATCTGGTTTTTAGATAGGAAAAAGGGCAAACAGTCTAAAGACAGTTCATTTTTAGCTTTCTCATATCTGTGGTTGCCAAATGTTAAAATCGAGCACATCCTTACAGTTTAGCTACCACAAAACCAGACCATCGACCTTTGTTTGAAGACTAAAAACACACATAAACAAAGGAAGACTGGTACATAAAAAACACACACATGGATAAAAAGAAACAACAAAAGCTGAACAAAAGCATAATGATTTAATCCATTCTTAATAAGAAAGTACCCAACAAGCTTGACTGATTCCTCCATAGATTTGTCAAAACTGTAAAAATTGAAATAGGGGTTTAAAAAAACATATTGATTAGTTTCTTATATAGATCAAAATCTTAAATTTATTGGATATTTAAAAAACATGTTACTTTAAACTTTAGTGATTCCATAATCGCAATATGGATCATTCGTAATTTTTATTTTAAAAAGATTTCCTCTGGTTACGCAAAAACCTATCCTAATAAGTGTAGCAATATGTCTTCTATTCTTAAATGTAAAGTGTGCAAACCATGTTTTGGCAAGAAAAGCTAATTGAACCCTAAAATATGTATATCATTTACCAGACACTTAATCGGACCATTTTTCAGTAAACTGATTCTAAATGCTTATGGTTATTAATTTCGGGACATTTAAAATACTTTCTACATTAGCTATTGTATCCGCTTCTGTATTTAGCATGAGGACTTTTTGTTATTCAGTAATAGTGTACACTATTTTGCACTTTTTTTACGCACCTAGTCCTAAAATACACCTTCCATAAGAGCGCTTAAGAGTGTAAAATAGTGTACACTATTTCTGAATAACAAAGAGACCTATATCCTAGTTTGTTAGTTAATTATCTCTTTTTTTCTGTTCTTATTTTTGTCTTTGGGCTCAGTTACCAGAAAAATCACCAGCTTGTCGCTAGGAGGGGTAAAGTCATAGATATATAAGCAAAGGGAGATAAAACTGTTTACAATTAAAAGCAATCAAACATTAAAATAGTGTCTACCTCTCTAGACCACTTGATGGTCAAACGTGCTTGATACACATGCACCCCACATGCAGTAAATTAATAAACATTTTTTTTAGATTCCTTACGAATACATAATAGGTCGTGGTTTTTGGCATCTTGACTGGAAATAACTTTTTTAAAAATAAGTTATAAATGTTGTTAATTAAAAATTATAAATTATTTTAAATTTTTATTTTGCAGTGTAAACTTTTATGTAGTGTAGTTTTATTGTATATTGTATTTAATTTTTTTCCAGATAAATAAAATACTCTTGCTTTTTTAAAATATGTACTTTTATTAACTAAAAATCACCTAATTGTACATTTTCTAATATCTTTTTTATTTTCAGGTAATCTGAAATTTAACTGCACTTTTCCTTTAAAAGACAAACAAAACACTAATAACCTATTTCACCCTTACTTTGATATTGTATAAAACAACACATTTTTTTTTTATACAATTATTAAACAAAAATTAAAATAATTTTCTTCCTGCAGTTCAGATTACTTGTTTAATAAAATATTAGAAAATGTAAATAAAATAATCACTTAAAAAGTAAACAAAGGGCAGCCATATTGAATTACAAAACCCTATCGATAAAATAGGATGCGATTATCGGCCCAACCCAGGAGAAAGCGCTTCAATCTGCGCGAAAAGTCTTAATAAAGGGCGCCGCCATGGTTGCTTTCGCTTGTCATTTGTCATCATTTGGGCTTGTCATGTCATAATCTTGTTTGTAAACAAAAATTTAATTAAAATGGTTTTGAATAAATAATATTACGTTTTATGAAAAAAATTAAAATTTTAAGATGAAAACATGTACCATTATTAAACAGTATATTATGCAGGTAAATTATTTGTATGAATTCCAAAATATTTATGGGTTAAGGATTTTTTCTTGTTAAAAACCTCAGAATATTGAAATCCTACATTATGTGTTTTTGAATTTTTAGTAAGGATAAAAGCAGAACACCTTATAAATATGCATATAATATATATTACAATTTTTTAATGTAAAGGGCAAGAAGATCCAGGTGACTTATTGGCAGTAATTTTTTTTTAAGAAACGATAAATGGAAATGCTGGAATCGAAATACCAACTTGTTTACCCAAAGAAGCTTTAATAATTTTATCCAATAACTGCAGTGCTGTCTTTAGAACTCTAAAGTAAACATATCTTTTAATGGATTCTTTAAAAGTCAAATAAAGGCCTCTGTTATTCAAAATTGGTGTACAGTATTTCACACTTTTTTATGTAAGTGCTCTTATCGAAGGTGTATTTCAGAATTTGGTGTGTACAAAAAGTGTAAACTAATTCTGAATAACAACCAGACCTAAAGTTACAATAAGAGAATATAGCAAAAAATGCATACAATATAAAAGGCATCCTAAAGAACTTCTCAGCGAGAACATGCAATATGGACAAATGAAACTTGGTTGTGGCTGTGTGCACGTAAGAATTTAGGAAATGAAGAGACTTTGTATTTCGTGCAAATTTTTATGCTTTGCTGCTTGACGACGAATAGCACTGATGATGGTTTTGCCGAAAGCGCTCTGCTAGGATTTTTTTAATAAAAATTTGCACGAAATACAAAGTCTCTTCATTTCCTATATGGACAAATGGCATTTTATTAAATAAAATAAATAATCAGTAAAAAAGTGTTTTATTTATACACTGCATTTTATGTCAAATGTTTTTTTTTTGCATTAAGAAGTAAATTTACTTTAAGAAATGACACTGGCTAATACATGAAATACAATGGAAAACCTTTATTTTATAAAATGGTTGTTAAATAATATCTATAATCGTATATCATCTTAAGCAGGTGATCATAAGTGTGAGTTTTTTTCTTACTATGAAAATTATAAAAGGAAGGTCCTATATATTTAAAAAAAAATACATGCTATAGGTATATTAATTTTTATATGCACTGTGATGATACTAACCTCTTAACTTATGCCACTTGTTTTGTTTAGGGTTATACCTTTTTAAAAAATGCTCAGGTCAGCTGCCATTCCCATATATTTTTCTTATGGAGACTCTTTTTTCAATACCTATACTCCTATTTTTTAGTTTTCAGAATACAACCAGATATAGTCCTTTTCTTTGTAGCTTATTTTCTCAAATTTTTTAATATCATTTTTAGTCGAGAATAGGTTTTTTTTGACTATTAATATTGTAAAATTGCGAACATAAATTTCTGTTTCCTGTTAAACTAATCTTATTGTATTGTATAATTTAAGAGAATTTTTATCGATGTTTAAATATTGTAGATCACACACACATTCTAATTGAACAAATTATTTCATAATTAGTTTATATTTAGGCTGCTGCAGACAATTTGAATAATTAATATGTGGCAATTGCCAATACTAAGATACCATAATAATAGAGTTATATAGACACAATCATGGGCAAGTTCACACTCTCCCTCTGAGGAATAGAAAAGTGACATTCTTACATTTAATCCGGTAGGTTAGTTTGCTTAAACTATTGGGTTAACAATAAAACAAGATATCTTTATTAATAGGTTTTATTGACCATTAAATGGAATCAACTTGGTTTACTTATTTCTTATTCTTTCCCCTTGAATAGTTTTGGTATGGTGTTTCGCCATGGAATTGGTGGGTACTTGGGTAGAAATGCCATCCAAAAAAAGCAAAGGTATAACATTTTGTCTTCAAATTTTTCCTTGTCCTAATGTTCACTATCCAAATACTGTTTTGAACAAATGTATCTGCTAGCTGACCAATTGTTCATTTGCAGTATACTTAACCATTTTTTAACCAAAACTTCCTCTTTTGGAAATCTAAAATTAAAATATTACATGTAAATTTTGTTGCGCCTGCAAGTATGCAAAAATCAAGAGACCTAAACTATTATAATGTATGTTATCTTATAAAATTACAATTAAACTATTTTAGCTTTAATTTTTCTAGGTTTTTATTTACCCAATAAAATATTTTCACTACATAAAATGGGGTATACTTACAAACGAAAATAATATCTTTTGCTGTACTATATCTTCTAGAATTGAAACACCCTCTCACGCAACAAGACATAGTTCATTAAACTAAATTAAAGCAATAATATTATAAATGAAACACTAAACTAAAATAAAACGAAAGATACCAAGCCATTGTTGAAGCCAAATCTAATCCAAAAAGTAAACAAAACATTTACGAAAAATTCTTGTTTATACGACAACCCTATTTATTCCATGAGAAAAACAAAGAAAACAAAACTTTGTAATGTCAAATGTCAATTTTGATTTGACAAGTAGAAGCAACCATGGCGGCTTACATGCCGTCCTCGTAAAATTGGATGCGCAGTGGTCGAAGCGCTTTCTCCCCCCTTCTATTTCTCTGGCCCAACCGAGATCTTACGTTGCCACATTTCCACACTGCGGCCAAAGAAATACACGAACTTGACATTTCTTTTTTCCTTTCGTATTTTGTGATGCACCCTTGCCGATTGTCCTTTGTTGGCGAATTTTTAGGATATTGCTTTATTAATATTTTCTTTTTAAATTCTTAAAGAGATCATAGATCATAACATGTCGTTATGCAATAACTTAGCAGCGACAGAAATACGTTTTTTAGTTAATTTTTATTTTGCTTTATTAATATTCTCAAAAATAATCATAACGGAATATTAACGGTCAATATGGGCAACACTGCTTTTTGTAGTTTATTCATAATTTTTGTACGCTAGGGTCACGAAGGTCGTCGGTCAGCAAGGGTGATAAACCTAACAAGGAGTGCTCGATCCCATTTAAGCCCATATAAACCAATTTAAATGTCAATTCGGTATTTGTGACGTAATCTGTTTGCCTGTTTGTTTTGTTTACGAGTAATATAAAGTCTTAATTTTTTAAAAATATTATACATTACAGTTCTAATAGTAAGTACATATCCAAAATAGTTTTTAAAAGTTGAATATTTAACAAAAATTAATAAAATAAATCTGCCTTCTGGGCAAAATGGGCAAACGGGTGACGTCCAAACATAACCTATATCTGCGGACAAATAGTAAAAATCGAGCACTCCTTGTTAAGTTTACTACCCTTGGTCGGTCAGCTAGTAGTAAATTTTTTATTTGTGTTGTGAGGCGTTGTTGCATTTCGTTTAAACTAGCTTAGAGAGAGATCTGTGTTTTTAAAGTGCGGTTATAAGAGGATTTTCTTAATATTTTATGTATTATTTTTAATAAACAGACTAAAAAATGGTTGTGAAGTGCCAGGTTTGTGGAAAACTGGATTCTCGTAATAAAAATCTTTCGTTTCACAGGTAAGTTTAAACAGTTCTTTTATAAAACTTCACTTCATTGACGTGCAATACCATGGCGAACATATAACATTTTGTTGTTAATACCTTTTATGTTATATTTTTGTGCAGATTAACAACGATTGTTTACTTATTTTAGCATAAAATTTGATTATATAACTAACGAAAAAATTGTTTAATTATTTTATAATCGATTGAAAGTATATAGGTATATCAAGGTATAGTTTTTGTTATAAACTTTGGTAATTGTCTCAAAAGTTGCCTCCTCGCCGATTTTGACCAAATTTGGTATACGGGGTTTTTTGGGGCGCTGATTATAAATCTTTTTCGGCAACGTTTTGTTTTCGAGATATTCATCATCAAAGTTGAAAATATAACTAACCTTTTTTACACTATTCCTCCTTCTTTTTGCCCAGAATTCTTGATTTTTACACTACATTGGCACACAATATTTCACAAACACCTTTTAAAAACTCGTTTTTTATATTTAATTTATATCTTTTTTCCATTTAATTGCAAACATCCACTTACACACACCCCCAACGTGGCCGCAACCATGTATACACTAGCAAATATGGCTGCTGCCTTTGAACTTGAAAGTTTGCAATTTAATGGGAATAATGTGGATAATAAATAAAAATACAAGGTTTTAAAAGGTGTTTATAAAATATTGTGCGCCACTTTAGTGTAAAAATCAAGAATTGTGTACAAAAAGAATATAGTGAAAATGAGGTTAGTTTGGTTTTCAACTTTGATGATGAATATCTCGAAAACGAAACGTTGCCGAAAAAATATTTTTCAGATTCGTAAAAATCGGCGAGGAGGCAACTTCGAGCCAATTACCTAAACCATTTTTATTAGATTAATATAGCATATGAACGATTTCAATTATAAAATTTGTTTTAAGGTTTCCTGTTGACCCGGAGAAAAAAAAAGGTTTTCCCTACTTGGATTTGAAAAGAATATGCAGTTACCACAAATTGTCTAAATCTTTCAGATTATTTTGATCCTTGTGATATTATCACAAATAGAAATGAATAGTTAGTTAAATATTCTTGGATTAGTTAAGAATACTTTAATATTGTTACTGAATACAATAAATTATATGCAAAAAAACAGTGATATTTTTTCTCACCTTTTTCCTTTTCTCATAATCCAAAAACATTCAAAACATAAAAGTTAAAAATACCTATTTAATTTAGAAAAATGAAATTTATTCACAAGAAAAGGTCCTAAAAATAGATTTTTTATTTAAAACCAAATCACAAATTTTAATTTTCCTAAAAACTCCCAATTATATTTTGATATTTGTACTGAACTAAACATTTTTTGGTCTATTAATTTCCTCCTCCCACTTTTACAAAATGGTATTGCATGCGTTTTTAATCTTATTAGTGGATGGCTGTCAGATGATCTGTTATCCCTTTTTATGACATAAAATTAAATCTATAAAATCGGTGGATAGCGATGAAGATAAAAACACGGGCAATTGCGATAAAGTTAAAAAAACAGATTTAAGCTTTTTATTATGTATGGTTAACGGTTAACAATGCCAGTTTTCAGAAGTGTCGCTTTATATGATTAATAAAGTTTAATTATTGTATTGAACCAATAGGTTTTATTTACTTGCACATTCCTCGAAACAGAACAAAAAAGTTGTCATGGCACTTTATTTGGACTGAGTCTCATAAAATAGATATTTTTGGATAATATACTAAAAAATATATTCTTTAGTAATTTTCTATAGATAAATAGTTTTTGGAAACGAACTACGCCACTGGTGGCCCGCCACATTTTGCGCTGCTAAACATTTGCGACGTTGCCAGCAGGGATTTTTTTTATCGGAAGTCCTTTTCTTACACATTATGAATGTTTGATACACAAAAAAGCCAATTTATGAATGAACGGTTATATCTCCTTTTGCTTATATATCTATGGGTAAAGTACTATAAACAAAGTTTTGTTTCAACCCACGGGTTCTGTACAATCGTAAAACGCGGAACTCTCCGAATCGATCAAAAATGTTAACTTTGCACGGTTTTATGTCAGTACAGAACAAGGGTTGTAAAGTTTCTTTAAAAGTATTAGACAATGTTATGGTTTCAATAACACTAAATCTTGGACTTCCATTGTCTTTATTTGTTAATTGATACACAACGTTTCGGTTAGTGATGTATCTCCAACCGTTTTCAAGTGATAACTGATAACTTAACAAGGAGTGCTCGATTTTTACTATTTGTCCGCAGATATAGGTTATGTTTGGACGTCATCCGTTTGCCCATTTTGCCCAGAAAGTAGATTTATTTTATTAATTTTTGTTAAATATTCAACTTTTAAAAACTATTTTTGATATGCACTTACTATTAGAACCGTAATGTATAACATTTAAAAAAAATAAGACTTTATACCACTTGTTAACAAAACAAACAGGTAAACGGATTACGTCACAAATACCGAATTGACATTTAAATTGCCGTATATGGGCTTAAATGGGATCGAGCACTCCTTGTTAAGTTTATTACCCTTGAGTAAAGAAAGGACGAAAATGGAATGCGCAAAGGGTTTCTGTTTTCCATCGGGATCGAAACATATATTCGGAAACGCTATGCGATTATAAGTTTGGTTAGAACAGTAAAGGGATCGTGTAATACACCGTTATTCATCGGTTGGAATGGGTTTATTTGACTGGGCTTGGGTGTGACCACAGTCTAAGAACTTAAGGTGTGTCAACTCCTTACTAATCCCTTGAACTGGCCGAATCTTGAGTCGATAGTTCCATTATTGTCACAAATCGCTGTCTTAATGCGGAAAGCCTCAAAAAACGATCTGGACTGGGGGTCGTGACACGATTCCTGCCTCTCCCAGCTCTTCTGGTATGCTCACCAGTTACTCTGTAACGTTCAACCATACGCAATACTGATGTATGAAACACATCGAACCTTTTACCTATTCGGCGATAACTCCAACCTTTTTCGTGCATACAACCGCTTGAGCACAATCAACAGGCGTCATATTTCGGGATTCGCGCATTACATCTAACAGTTTATACAGAAAAATATCGAAATTTGTCAAAGATCACTTCCAACAGTTACAAATCAAACAACTAACTGCCCTCGCATCCTTGAAGCCTACTGTGGAAAAACTGTGGAAGCGTTGTGTTCGTGAAAACACTGTGTAACCACACAGGTTCCACGATGTTTTCACAGTGGAGTTGTTTCATAAGCACACGGTGCTTCCACAGTGGTGTCTCGCTGAACCCAAGGCGCAATCACAGTAAGTATTCACCGTGATTACACAATGAATCCAAGGTTTTTATACTTTAAATACACGATGAATACAAAAAAGAAAATAATATTCTAGTTTGTTATACACTATGTATATGTATATACACTGTGAAAAAGTGAAGATATGCACGATGAGTTTACTATCATCAAATTTTAGCGACATACCGCGTTGAACCCGTTTATTTGACTATTTCTTTTTAACCTGTGCTAAAGAACAGCGAGAGAGGATACGCGGTAGTTAACGGTTAGTTCGCGAAAAAATGTTTTATGTATTTTCAGTGTTTCCATTGTGTATACCCAATGGACCTAAGGATGCGAGGGTGATTTTAAAGTCGATTTATCTTACAACGATTGTTGTCGTTTTTGAAGCAGTGTATAAAGTGAAGAAAGGATCCGTTGGAATACCAACGCCATCTTAATTTACTGCAATTTGAGAGCCACTTTTGTAACAAAGATGGTCTTTCTTATCTCTCGTCTGCATGCCCCTTTCGTATTTTGTGAAAGAAAGTTTTGGGAAATATAACCTGTCATCCTTGCCTTTTTTGCCTTTTTTATAAAAAAATCAAATGGATTTTCTAAAGGGAAGTTGTCTTGTGGCCATTTCTTCGTTTTCAGAAACCACCATTCTAGAAGAAACCATTTTTGTTTTTACTCGGATAACGCCATTGTATGAACTCCCGGTGTTTCAACCAGAAGCGGTTGGTGCATTATTCTAGCTTTCTACTATTTACGAAACCTTTTGACCCGTAGCAGAGTTTATTAATCTAATAGACTCAGACCCGTAGCAAATGGGCGCGCCAAAGGTTGCATAGAGTGCCTGACGCCAACGACTTACTTAATACTAAAGGACTGCTCAGTTCCATTTAACGTACGTAGGAAAATTCAGCGGTAGCGTGGGGCAGCTGTGACGTCACCACCGGGTGCTGAATAGTTTTGTTTACATTTATTTGGCCATTTGATCGTGTGTGATTTAAAGGGTTTTCTGGTTTCTGTTGCGATTTTGTTAAACAATTGGTGTTTATTAAAGTAGTTTTAGGACTAGAGCAGACAAATAAACATTTGATTAATTTTGTTAATTGTGTGTAATAATTCGATTTAGGACAAAAAAGGTAAATGGCCACGATTCTTTGAGCAAATAGGCTTCTTGTTTAATCGTCTGTAAGGGCGGGTGATTTATTCTCGTTTAATGTTTAAGTTTAAAGTTATGTGTAAATAACCGTAAACAATAACTAGATGTGACTTTTATTTACTTTAATTAAAAATATCTATATTTTTCTTATGTTTATTGTGATTTATTGTTTCCAAATAAATTTGTGTAAAAATCTTTCATGTCTATATAATCGTTAATTTTAAGTATTCCCAACTAATTGTATAAAATGCTTTAGGGCAGTTGAAATAATAAAACTATATGTATAATGTAATTTTTCCGCTTTAAATTTAATTTATTGCAAATATAAAATTATATTATTCTTTTCTTGAATGTAAAGAAAATATTTTTAAATGTATAAGTACTTAATTTTGCTTACAATTTATTTTGCATTAAGAAACTTTTTCTTAATTCGCAGAAAATGCTATATAATGCATAAACGCCAGCACCCGTGGTGACGTCACACCGAGTTTGACCTTGGCAAACAAATTCGGCAAACTGAGCAGTCCTTAAAGGTGCATTTCCACCGGAATCGGCAAAGCCGATCGGGGCCGATCGCCAAAGCCGATCTGCAAAGCCTATCACCCTCTTTACTGTTTCCACCAAATTGACACCGGATTTGCAAGTTTTTACTTTTTTTAATTCTCTGCTGAAGTGACTTTGCAAATAGCGAATTTTTTTCTCAATATCGGTCTTATCTGCATTCAACTCCTGAGCAATTTCCATGAAGGCGCATGTCTCTTTTTTTATCTTTGTAAAATGGGTTTTTGGAATCCCACAGTACATTTCGAGAACGATAGAGCTCTATCAAGGCCAAAACTTGTTTGTTACTCCAGTTCATTATTCGAAAATGACCTATTTTCGCAGCGCAGTACATACATCCGTGACTTCCGCCAGAGAACTGGAAAATAATAATTTGACAACGCACCAAAACCTCTGTGGCGATCGGCTTCGAGTTTCCAACACTTCGATTCGGCTCGGCTTCCTTTGATCCGGACTGATTTTTGGTGGTTCGCCGTTCGGCAAGCCGATCGCCTTTTTATGACGATCGGCAAAACGTTTCCACAGATTCGGCTTTGCGGATCGGCTCTGCCGATCGGCTATGCCGATTTCGGTGGAAACGCGCCTTAAGGCCAGCCGCATACATACAACTTTTTAGTTGAGCAACTGTTTAGTCGAATTGCGTGCTTGTGCGATTTTTATGACGACCAAACAGTTTAGTCGCCGAAGGTGCGCATACACTCAATTTAGTCGCTATCGATTTATGTACTTGTTTAAATAGCCGCCGGACGACTGTTCAGTTGAGCGTATGCGCACTCCAATACATGGCAATACTCATTGAACCGTCGCGATAGTTGCGCGACTGATTAATCAAAAGGCGATCGATGTGGTTTTACGACTATTTAGTCGAACAACTATCTAGTTGCTAATATGCGCACCTACATACATTTCCATATACTTTTAACGTGCGACTAAACAGTTGCTCTACTAAAAGTTGCATGTATGCGGCCGGCCTTAGTATATAGTCGTTGGCCTTGCGTTGGCCTTACCCGGGTTTAACAAACAGATATTCTGAGGCCCGATCCTGTAAGCAAATTTTTTGACATTCCTTTTCTCTATCTCTTTCAAAACAGTGACAAACTTAGAGTTACCTTTAAATGCAACAAGAACATGTGATCCCTATTTTGACATTCTCTTTCCTTATATTTTTACAGAGTCCCAGCCCTGGTGCTCCATGTGCTCCATGTGCAGCAACACAGCCCTACTTTACTACAAGCCGTGAACAACCACTTGGCAACGCCGCAACCGGCAAGAGATTCAGATCGGTTTCCCTCGAGCGCGATGAGCGTAATCCGGGTATCGAGGCGCGTATTTTTAAATTCATTTAAGGCTCAATTCAAAGATCGCGTAAATAGTATTGATATTTCCATTAAAATAATTAAATCAGTATAATAATTGAAAAAATAAATATATTTATATAATATTTAAACTCTAAAACAAATTAATTTATGTGCATAGGTCAAGGCATAAGAACATGATGCTGTTGTAAAAGGAAACAAGTGTAATTTAACATTTAGTTAGTAATTGTACTTAGTTTTAGTTTTGTTTATTTATTTATTAAATGTGTCTAGTTTCCTTTTTTTGTTTTTTGACTCAGCCTTTTCCGATTTTTCTGTGGCATTTTTGTTATTTCTTTTTTTAACATAATTATTTAAAAGAATGTTTGAAAATATAGAGCACATCATAATGAACATATTTTTGTTCTCGTTACCACAAATACATTGCGAGCATAAATCATTAAAGCCTTCATGTTGTCTAGTGCTTAAATTAGTTAGATCACACAGGATAGCTTTTGATTTTCCATTTTTAGGAAGTCACTCTCAGTATCAGGGTCATTAATAATTTTCTCAAAAATCGCGCACATATGGAACAGAACGTCTTTAACAATTTCTGTAGGAACCTTTAAACCGCCACGTTGTAGACAATCAAAGTATTCGTCGTCAATTAGGTTTCCCTTACTTTCAACAAGAAAAGAAACACAGATGTTACAATTATTATATTTTTTTACAATTTTGTGGGCAGCATAACCGGCTATATAAATTTGTACCGATTTGTCAATTTCATATTCATTTAGGTATTCAGTTTCAAGTAAAAACAAAAATTTTTCAGTGTAATTATTTTGAGGTATTGTCCAATCAAGATCATTTTCCTGGATACAGCTGTCTCCCTGTTTTTTAATCTCAGCTAAAGAGAAATTACCATCAGCAGCGCTTCTAAATATATGTTTGAGTCTAATTTTTTTCTCAGCATTTAAAATATCATCAAAGCTAACATTGTAATTACAACCTCCGAGAAGTCTGTATTTACCAAATCTTTTTCTAACTTTTCAGTAGTAAATTTACCTGGTAAAATATACGACAAATCAAATTTTGAAAATGAATAGTCAATTATTTCTAGTAAAACAGAGGTACTATGGCAAAGTGCAGAATAGGTGTCGTTTGTAAGGCGACCATTATTGTTTTCAAGTTTATGCCAAGCTTTCAGCAGGACTTTTTCGGGAAACAGGGACTGTTTTTGAGAAGTAATGTGGTAAATTTGGAAAAATACTAGGCACTGCATTTAACTTTAGTCTAGTTTTGGTAGGTACCTTTTGCATTGACCCATCTGGCAAGCGATAATCATCCTCTCTAATAATGTCACTTTCTACAAAATGCTTAGCGCAAACCACAGAATATTTTGAGGGTGACCATGACTGTCTAGGAATATTCCTAAGCCAATGGGCTTTAAGGTTTTCGTCCTTTGGAAAGGTGAAAACAGATACAGCTGGTTCTCCTGCATCAAGAGAAGTTTTATAATTGGATTTGCACCCAGGCACACAACAAGGACTTGGAGGAAAATAATAATAATAACAGTAACTAAATAGTATCTAATAAGCAGGCACCAAGTACCTATGCAACGCAATAACAAAAATCAAAACGAACGACAAAATTCCAAAATGTATACCTACGTACTTACGGTAATTTCCAATGCTAATATTTGTTACTGTTTTTAAAAAATAACTAAAAAAATACCTTCAAAATTAAAGCCAAACACGAATCATTAAAACACACTTTCAATTTTAATTATTTTTTAAAAAGCACCACCACAAAATGTCAAGTTCATTTGCCGCCATTTACTTTAAGTACTTTATAACACCGGCACTTTTCACCCGCAGATATTCTTGTTTTTACGCAATGTCTGCGGAAAAAAACTGTCCCGGTCACTCACAAATTTCACACAGTAAGACCTTTTACAGGTTTAGTCTTTATCTTAACAATATTTTCTTTCAAAAAGTTGATTTATTCACAATAACACAACAGAGAAACAGGTCATTCAACGTAAATCATATGACTAAACAGCTGCAACCGTGTGTCGCTAGATCTGAAGGCATAGTTGCCAGATTTCCTTGTTCACGGCTTGTTAAAGTGAAGTAGGGCTGTGGCAGCAAGCTAAATTCGGAACAGACCCTACGTTGTAAAGGTCCATGATTTTTAAAAATTTCGTATATGAGAGAAAAAGTTGGGAAGGTTATGTAGATGGTTATGTAGTGTCAAAAACTTGTTTTTTCATTATATATTGGCAAATAATATAAAATTTTCATGTAAAAACGTGGTAAAACATAACTAACTTTATCGTGAAACAAGATCATTGTACTCTTATCCGTTAGCTAAAGGCATCCAGCGATAATTGCACAAAGTTCATTTTACGACGGAGAACGTAAAATATGAACATTAATAATTTTTATTGAAAGGAGAAATCTCAACTACCTACTAATATGAACTTTCATCGTCTGACGTAATATTTTACCTCTCTTTTTAACGTGTATCATCCGACCAGGAAAATAAAGGAGAGTCATCATTATTAACAAAACATTGAACAAAGTTTAAGTAGCTTTATAGCATATTTTGTAAACCAAAGTAACTAATTTTGTCTTTGCTCATTATTTGTATATGCTAACAGTGTAAAGTAGCTATATTTGTTGAAAAGGAACCATAATATGTGTTAATAATGGCTCCAAATTACAGTAAATATTTCACCAGGAATAATGCCCTCGCAGGTGCTGGGGCTGTCGCAGCAGCTTGGCTATTGTTGTTTCGAAGACAACAAAGAAGTTTAAAAGTTGAGAGGTAGGTGCTCTAAAAGTTTCAGTAAAAATTTCTTTTTTGTACACTTATATATTTAATCTTTAAGAGGCCTAAAATAACAAGTGATTTTTCCTCTTTTATCAAATTCCAACAGTCATAAAGCTTTTTGTTATAATTATTAACCTGGGTATATTGTATTAAGCTATATAAGTTAAGAAACCAGTGACCGTTTTATGTTAATTTGTTAAAAAAGTATAAATAATTTATTTGTTTTATAAAAATGTAAAAAAAATATGTTTTATTCACTTAAATGCAAAGGCTGTTAACCCATCTAAATGAATAATTCAGAAAATGATTTGAATTAAAATTAAAAAAATATGACAACATTTTCCTAGGACACCTTATGTAATGTTCATTTTTCAAGTATCTTATATTTTTTAATATGCTTCAGTAAAAAGGATTTGTAGTGACAACAGAAATAACCTACTTTATACATGAAATTTGCAAAATAAATAAGAAAATAGCAAAAGCTAACAAATACCAGATATATGTCAAAATACAAAAAGTCAATATTCTCTTAAAATCCAGCGTTTTGATAATAATAATAATACTTCGACAGGCATCTCATGCATTCTCACCACTTATATAAAACATTTTTATGAATTAAAATCCTTCCAGCAATATTTCATTTTTTACCCTTAGATTAGATTATTTGAGCAGTGATGGCAAAAATGACCTCCACCACTGCAACCTTACCAGATTTATTGTGGTTTCTCCTATCATTCTTTAGAGTACCTTGTCCAGGCCCGTCTTCTTAACTAGACTCTAGAGCAGGGGTCTCCAAACTTTCCAGCCTTAGGGCCATACTGATTACTCCAGTAAGTTCCGATGGCCAAAACCATATTATCATTGTTGCTGGTGGTAAGAAGTGAAATAGTCCACTGATGAAAAAAAAAGTCCGAAAAAGTACACAACGTTTAAAAAAGGCTGCAAATCGGACTAAAGTCCGCAAAACGGCAACACTGCATATTATTAATTTTCCTGTCATTATCTGTAATTTCTAGATTAGTCGTAGAGTACGAGCCATGAGGAGTAACGTGGACACAAGCGGAAATAGGTAGTACCTTCTATCGCTAACAGATGGCGCTAATAGCACGTACAGAATAATCTCGTTGGTTCGAGAAAGTTCTGGTGTCTTCCACTCACTTCTAGATGGCAGTAATTGGAATATATAAGAAGGCTAGTGGCGCAACCACAAGTCAGTTCCTATGACACTGTTGTTAAATAAAATATTGCATACCTCCTTAAAACGTGTTTGTGCGTGTTTAAGTTTAAGACATCTTTATAACAGTATTTTGATTTGAATTGTTGCTTTTGTGTGTGAATTAGTAGTATGGAAAAGAAGCGAAAAATTGATAGTGAATGCAGAAAATTCAAAGATCAGTGGAACATTCAGTATTTAGTAATTGAGTCCAGTAACAAGGCGATATGTTTGATTTGCAATGAAAGCATAGCCGTTCTCAAAGAATATAACATTAAACGTCATTATGAAACAAAACATTTTCAAAATTACTCAAAATATACAGGAAGTTTGCGGACAGAAAAATTCGAAGCTATGCAGCGCGGATTGAAATCGCAGCAATCTTCATTTACAAAACTCAAAACTGAACAAGAGGCTGCAACTCGAGCCAGCTTTCGTGTGGCTCTTGAAATTGCAAAACGTGGAAAACCATTCACCGATGGAGAAATGATCAAAGAATGCATAATTGCAGTAGCCGAAGAAATGTGCCCTGAAAAGGTAAATTTATTAAAAACTGTCAGTATGTCAGCAAACACTGTGGCTCGAAGGGTAGAAAACATCGCTGAAAATATATCCTCTCAACTGTTCGACAAAAATGGACATTTTGAGTGGTTTTCTTTGGCCTTGGATGAGTCAACGGATGTGTCAGATACTGCTCAGGTGTTGATTTATATTCGAGGAGTAGATAAAAGCTATGAAGTGCACGAAGAACTTCTTGATATGTATAGTATTCATGGCACAACTACTGGTACAGATATTTTTAAAGGAGTTGAAATGGCCATTAATCAAAAGAACCTTCGATGGAAATACTTGAAATGTATTACAACTGATGGAGGCAAAAACATGAGTGGAAAAGATAAAGGAGTGGTCGCTCTTGTGTCAAAGGCTGTAGAAAATGACGGTGGTTCAAAACCATTAGTCTTACATTGTATCATTCATCAACAGTCTTTGTGCGGAAAATGTGTGGATATGTTTGACGTTCTGAAAACAGTCATATCAACTGTTAATTTGATCAGATCTTTTGGGCTGAATCACCGACAATTCCGACAATTTATTGAAGAGATTGGAGAAACTGACTTACCTTATCATACTGCCGTACGCTGGCTTAGTTGTGGGAAAGTCCTTCAGCGCTTTTTTGCCCTCTTACTGAATTACAAAACAACGCATGGCTGTGGAAGTTAGCATTCTATGTTGATTTGACAAAACATGTGAACGAACTGAATTTGGGATTGCAAGGAGAAAACCAGCATCTTCCTGATTCATACACTAATATCAAATCATTCCGGAAGAAATTGAGACTGTTTCAATCACAACTACGAAGTAAATGTTTTTCACATTTTAAAACATGTGAAATATTCAGCCACACTACTGAGACTGAGTTTCCTATCGATTTTGCAATCGAAACTTTGAGTGCTTTGAAGATAAATTTTGATACTCGTTTCACAGACTTTGATGCCATTGCGAATCAAATTAAGATTTTTCAGAATCCTTTTGATACTGACATTGAAACCCTAGCCCCGGAACTTCAAATGGAAATGATTGATCTACAATGCAGTGATATAATTAAGAACAAATATCAAAACTCATCTTTGTTGGAATTTTATAAGAGTCTTCCACTGACACAATTTGATAATTTGCATAAATTTGCTCGTGGTCTGTTTTCTGTTTTTGGTACTACTTATTTGTGTGAGAAAACCTCTCCAAAATGAAGTACACAAAAAATGTTTACAGATCGAAATTAACTGATGAGCATCTTAAATCTCTTTTAATAATTGGTACAAGTAAAATTAGTCCACAACTACAAACTATTGTCAGTGGAAAATCTCAATTACATAAATCTCATTAGTATTTCATATGTCATTATGTTTGTTATAAGTTATGTGATTATTTAAAATGTATAAAATGTTAGTTGGATTCATTTCAATAATTTGTTAGTTATTATATACTGAAGTTAAATTTTCTGCATATTATACATGTCTTTACTCATTACAATTCTGTGTTTCTTTATCCAACTTATCACAAAAACAATAACAATAAGCCTACAAGAATGTTATGAGTTAGCGGAGTTAGCCCATGACCATATCAATGTAGATGTCATATTAATAATTATTCAACATAAAATTAGAATACTTCAGTAAACTAAATTTAATTTGCTATAAAAATTATTTGTTCTCTAAAAGGAGTTTTCAAGTATGCTAGCTCTCCGCGGGCCGGACAAAATATGTCCGCGGGCCGGATGTGGCCCTCGGGCCGTAGTTTGGAAACCCCTGCTCTAGAGTCTTGACACTGGCCACTCCATTTATTTCGCTGGTTTTGGCTTTTCCTCGCCAAGTCTGGAAAACCTAAGCCTACATAGTGCTTCACAGTGGCACCACACATGGACGGCTGTTTCTTCAGCCTCCTGGTCCTGTTAGTTGACCTACCCTTATCACAGCCTGTAAAGGCTTTTGTATTATAGCCGGTACCGTTGGTGCCGAGTTTTTCTTGGCGGTTCTTAGATGATTAATACATTTTTTCGTCAACATCATCCAAATATTAAAACATGCAGATATCTAAATATTGCATTTCATGGTATGTTTTAAACAACACGAAAGTGCCACCACGCATGTTATACAAATAACTACTACCTTTGAACTACCCTCAATTAGTGACATGGATTTTGAACAACACCTAAGGACACACTGTGTTCACTGGCGGTCGCCCATAATTGCTTAACTTCGTTGATCTCACGAGAAGCGGTGTTTTAAACATTTTTATAAATGAATATGCACATATTAAGACCCAAAAATACTCGCAAAAATATGTAGTTTTTAGATTCCCTAACAAAGAAATAAAGTAAAGTAAAGTAATCTTTATTTATGGCTCAAGCTGTATAAAAAGAAACAGCTTCTCGGATTTGTCATATAATAATTATTAAGTTAATATATAATAAACATATACTTTAATAAAAACTAAGTAAAATAAATAAAATAAAAGGTCCTAATAACTACACATTAAAATGACAATAAAATTATCCTAAAAATACATTAATACAAAATATTACCAAAATTTGCATTGAAAGGTACTCATACTACTCATGCACATCATAAAAGGCTTGTCCCACTAAGAAATTCTGCAAGGCATTCTTCAGGAGTTTAGTACTTTCAATATTACCGAAAAGTTGCAAAAACTTATTATAAAAAATAATTCCCTGAAATGTAGGAAAACTCTGACCGACATACAAACAAGAATATGAAATATGCAGATGATTATGAGTTCTTGTGTTAAAATTATGAATATGAGAATTTCTTTCAAGTTCAGCCTCATTCTGACTCACATAAATTATAAGGAGATATACATATATAGACGGTCGGGAGAGTAAATATTCCTAAATTCACAAATGCTTGTCCGCAGTGCGCACCCGGTTGCAGACCTAGCATACACATAAAGGCAATATATGATTTCTTTAAAAAAAGCCTTAGTTCTTGCATTTTTAATTTTGAACTTGTAATAAAAATGCATGTAGTAACAAAAACGAAGAAAACACAATTTATTTTACCGGATATGAAGGGTATTCACTATCAAATTCTAAAGGCAAGATATAGGTCTTTAATCGTAAAGCACCTCCTTTTGGTCTTCCAGTGTAAAAATCTCTAAATATTTGCTAGAAATAATATTTTGACAAGGTAGAAATTCAAAAATGATAATTTTTAAAAGTTAACTAATTTCTTTATATTATTATACAAGTATGTTTGGGTGGGATTATAATTAGCAGTAATACACCACACTCAAATTTGATTAAGAACTGTAAAATCTATTAAAAAAAATACAATAGCTGTGTTCTTTTTAAAATATTTTAAACATTTTATATTTATTTATTTAGACCATTTTCGAATAAGATGTTAATACAGGTACAAATGTCTTTAATTAAATCAATTAAACCAGATCCTTTAGGGAGTTTAGGTAATAGAGTTTCTTAATATTTAAAAATTATTGTAACAATTGCACGATTTTATAAAAGCAAATTGATATCATTTGGGTGTTGTGAAAGGTCAGGTTTTTTTACACTAATTGCTCTTTTCATAGTTTATTTTGTTTTCTGGCAATACCAAATTAGATGAAAATTATTTGGCTTATCTTCAGAATACAATATTTGTATAGTTGGATCAATTTTAGAATAAAAATTCGGTTCTCTTTGAAAGGGAAATAACACAAAATTTAGCCACATAGGTTTGGTTTGAACTACGGTCGCCTTTGCTTTTTATTATGTGCCGCTTCCCGCACGTGTCTGTAATAATAGATCATATAAAAAGCAAAGGCGGCCGACAATAAAAATTAAACCTTTTTAGATACTTTTTATGTTTTTTTTTCTTTTCAAAGGGCACCGAATTTTCATTTTAAAAATGATCCAACTATATAATATTTAGGATTTTTTTTTATGTACCTATATTATGAACAGCTAGTTTGCTCTTGTGATAATAATAACATAAAACATGAAAAGATGTATTATACAAGTTTTAATTGTATATAAAATTGGTTTTTTTTTAAATTCTTTGGAAATAAAATGATTATTTATATTTAAATTATATATTTATTATTAAATTAGTTATTTTTATTGAAAGAGCAATAATATATTTAAAAATTAATTTTTCAAAAATAATATTCAGATATATAGATATCTAAATAATGGAAAAAAGCCAAATAATTTTTATTTAAATTGATATTTCCAAAAAAACATAATAAAGTATAAAAACCTATATATAGCTAAAAAGTTTCATATCTTTTTTTTTAATATTAAAGGTACAGTGATTATATTTAGGTGGCATCTGGAGCCTTTATTTTTGAAGATAGAAAAAAATGTTTTATATAAAAATTGTTTTTTTTTAATTTTGTCTTTTAAAACTATTAGTAAAATAAATATCGCATCAAAAAAAAAATGGAAAAATATTGGCAACTTCAACTTTTTTAAATGGACCACACTGTATGTTATTCGCTACAACGAAAGATCTTTTTTTTTTTGATTTTAAATATATACAGGGTGATTTCTAAGTTGACGCTTTTTTTTAACAGTTTATAGAACTCATAAAAATAAACAACTTTTTTTAAATTACTAAAAAATAAGGAACCTACATTCATTAATTGTGGCGAATACGGTCCTGTTTTAAGTAAGTTGTTAGTTCCCAAGAAGCCTTTCGGCTGTGGTGCTTGGACACATTGAACGTGATTTTCCCGCAATGTTTTCCACGGTCTTTTTTACTTAAACCGACCTGACTGGCAATTACCAGAGTACTTGGGTCCAGAATAAGCCCGCAAAGGAAACCGTCGCGCGTACAATCTCGAAGCAACGTTTGCAGATTAACGACTTTCCATAAATTAATAAGGAACAAATCCACGTACATATTTATTGTTTTTAGATTGTGCCATTTTCGCGATTTAACAATGATTTAAAATTTATTCTCGCCTTGTTCGGGTAAGGCAATACGACTGACTCACGGCGTGATAAACGACACAAAAAACAAGCGTAAATGAGAAATAAATTACTTATTTATGCTCAGGCCCGCACTAGCCACACTTTCAAATAAATTTATATAGCTTTGTGATTTTTAGGTTTTTAAAAAAATGTTATTTAAAAAAGTTGCTTATCTTAACAAGTTTTATACACAGTTAAAAAAAAAGCGTCAACTTAGGAATCACCCTGTATACATAGATGATATTTGAGTGAACCATTTTTGAGATATTTTACCTTACATTATAAATATATTGAAAAAAAAATAGTCACATCAAGAAGGCCATGGAAACAATAAAATTGTTATGATAAATTTGACGTCTCGATATCGTGAAAAGTTGAAGTCTATCATTTTAAAATATTTTAGTTTGTTAGTTATAAATAAATTACAAAAAACTTTCAAATTAGGATCAAAAAAGCCATGGAAACAATAATATTGTAATAACGCTGAATTTGGTGAGGCTTTCTTTGGACCAATAATGTTAATTCTTTATTCTTCGATTAAACATTCCTGCTATAGTGCAGAAAGACTCGTTGGTGACTAGAATTTTATTTAAAAACTTTGGATCCTGCTGGATAGCCTAGCTATTTCCAATGCATACCACAGGTTGGTCCTGTATGTTTTGTTTAGAAAGATTCAAAAGTTAAATAAATTTATAATCTGTTCTATTAAGTTCAGGTGCCGCATCCAAGATTGATGTTTCAGGATTTTCTAAAATTATTAAAAGTAGTAAGTGCT
This sequence comes from Listronotus oregonensis, assembly GCA_019359885.1. Lineage (NCBI taxonomy): Eukaryota > Metazoa > Arthropoda > Insecta > Coleoptera > Curculionidae > Listronotus > Listronotus oregonensis. The sequence goes on from JAHBCN010017456.1 coordinate 214,020, forward strand.
AGTCCAATAAAAAAAGTATAATAATTATTCTGGAAAAAAACAAAGATAGCCAAATCTTCGTTTTCATTTCGTGCTGCAGTAATTTTTGTTTATTTTTAAGCTTTTCCGGTCACTAAACTTTCTTACTCTGTTTTTAATAGTGTTTATTGATGGTGCCCATTGTTAAAGATATAATAAGTGATATTCCCTAAAAAAACGCACAATAGCAATTTTTTTATTCTTTTGAATAGCCCATCGACAAGAAAGCAATATAAATTATTCTTAATAGTTAAAATGATAAACTTCAACTTTTTACAATATCGAAACGTCAAATTTTTTATAACAATTTTATTGTTTCCATGGCCTTCTTGATAGTAATATGATTTTTTTTCAATTCATTTATAATTTAAGCTAAAATATCTTAAAAACGGTTCCCTCAAATATCATCAATATATATAATATATATATATATATATATATATATATATATATATATATATATATATATATATATATATATATATATATATATATATATTTAAAATCAGAAAAAAAAGATCTTTTGTTGTCGCGCATAATACACAGGGTGTTCCATTTAAAAAATTGAAGTTGTCCATATTTTTCCATTTTTTTAATGTGGTATTTTTTTTACCGATAATTTTAGAAGATAATATGGAAAAAACGTACAATTTTTATATAAAACATTTTTTTCTATCTTCAAAAATAAAGGCTTCAGATGCAAATATAATCAAAGACCCTATACATACACGTGTATCTTTTACCATTCAATTAATTTTAAAAAGTAGTGTCAAAGTCTAAAAGTCAGTAAGTGTAACAAAATTTTCATTATTTATTTCCTTTTTTTAAATAATATAATACAATAATTTATGTGCTACACTCGTTTGATGATGACTAATTAGTCTGAAATAATACATATTATAACGGGCTGCCAATTTTTTAAAGTAAGTTTAATTACCATTTTCTAATAATTTTATTACAAATAGTAATTTTATTTCTATAGAACTTAAAAATAAGTTAATTTTGTTAAGAATTAAAACTTTTGGTAATTGTCTAGAGTCTAGAAAGTTGCCGCAACTTCGATTTTGACCAAATTTGGTCATGGGTTTTTTTTGGTGCTGATCACGAATCTAAAAAACCCTTTTTTGGCAGAAACGTTTCGTTTTTAAGATATCCATCATCAAGCTTGAAAATCAAACTAAGCTCATTTACACTATTCCTCCTTCTTTTGTACAGAATTCTTGATTTGTACACCAAATTGGAACACAATAGTTGATAAACACGTTTTTAAAACTTTTTGTATATTTATTTTATACCTATTTTTCATTTAATTGTAAAAATTCACTTTCAAACGCCACAATCAGGTATACAATAAGGAATTTTTAAGCAAACATGGCCGCCCCGTTTGAAAGTGATACTTGGCAATTTAATAAAGAAAAAGGTGTAAAATAAACATAAAAGTTTTTAAAAGGTGTTTATAAAATATTGTGTGCCACTTTAGTGCAAAAATCAAGAATTTTGTACAAAAAGAAGGGGGAATATAGTGTAAATGAGGTTAGTTTGATTTTTAAGTTTGATGATGGATATCTCGAAAACAAAACGTTTCCGCCAAATATTTTTTTCAGATTCGTGATCAGCGCCCCAAAAAACCCCCGTATGCCAAATTTGGTCAAAATCGGAGTTGCGGCCACTTTCTAAACAATTACCAATCTTTTAATAATTATATATTATATCTTTTCATGTTTTCTGTTATTATTGCAAGAGCAGATTAGCAAGTGATATCACTTGCTAATTTGCTTGTGCACCAATTAAACATGATGAAAATTGAAATTAAAAAAAAATCATGTTTGGACTTTTCTCTTTAGTGATGTTAACCAGCAATGAATTTTTACTTATGCATTTTACCTACCTCAAACCATACCATTTACCAAAATCTTCTGATTGTTTCCCTAAATATTTTGAATTTTCGAGAAACAACTGGTGACATATTTCACTTAATGGCAGGCCTGTGCTGGCCCGGGGGGGAGAGGGAGACAAATTCCCCTGCGCACTCGCCTTCAAGGTCATACGGCGCCCTTACGCCAGTAAAAAAATTGAGAATTTTTGTGGTTGTTTATCTCTTATTATATAACAATATAGACTTTTTTACCCCCTTTTCAATAAAGAGTTTTTGAGTTGACTTTAATAACGAGAAAAACGTTGTTCTTATAAGACATTTTGTAACTAAGTTTTTAAGTTAGTTTAATTTTCAGACTATTTAATTTGATATTAGTGCTGTATTTAAGGCTAATTAAAAGTAATACTTATTTAGCTCAATATTGAAGCTTATACTTTAATATAATAGGTTACCTGTTATGATATTTCATAACATGTAACGTATTAAATAAGACTAACGAATTTCGGATTTAGATACAGCATATTGAAATACATAAGAAACATACTTGATCGAGTCCAATAAAAAAAATTAGTTTTCATAACTGCAATTTTTAGCCACATTTAGCGTTTTTTTTTGCAATTTACTTAAAATTTGAAGGGTTTACAGCCAAATGGACTTCGGATTTAAATTCAGCGTATCGAAATACATAAGAAACATACTTGATCGAGTTCAATAAAAAAAAATCGTTTTCATTGAACTTAAATGAAATTTTTAACCATTTTTAGCAAACTTTTGCAATGTACTTAAAATTTTGAGTGTGTATGGGCCAAACGGACCGCGCATTTGGATTCAGCGCATCAAAATACATAAAGATGGATGGGTCTGATTTAATTAAGTTTATCGGGGTAGTATCTTACACTGGTTATAGTAACTTTTTATGATAGCTTAAAATTTTAATGCGTTTACTGTATTAGGCCTACTTTAGGTGTCATAAAATAAATAGTTTTTTTTTTATTTCGTTAGGTAAGTTTAATTAATTTTCCTATTTCATAATTAACAGTTTTAACTTTAAAGGAAACGCTATTTTACCGTAAATAACAATTATTTTTTTGTTTAATATTTTTTAAAACAGTCGACATATTTCACACAACTTAACTCAAAAGATACCATATCCAAAAAATAAGTCTGTAATACTTTTTTATTTTAGAAAAAAAATTAAAAAAGAAGTTGAAGAAGAGCTAAAATATCTTATAACTGAGAAAAAAGAGACAAAAACAAAAGTGCAAGTTGACAGAAAACTATTTATTCAACTGTGTCAACTGTTTAAAATTATAGTACCAGGATGGGCAACAGAGAAAGTGGAATGTTCCTTCTTATTGCAACTAGCTTGGTGGCTCGCTCTATCTGTGATTTATGGATGATTAATTATGGAACACAAATTGAAAGGTAACATGTTTAATTTACTCATATAATAATTTAAGTAACAGAACTTTAAACTTAAAATTTATAGATTATTTAGTACCTAAATTTTACAATTTATTACCAAGATATATAAAGACTATTATGGTACTCCGTTCTACACACAGCAGATAAATATTTAGTACATATTTGAGGATTATCCAATGGTCATTGACCATCTATAAATGATATTAACCCTTATAATAAAAAGAAATAGTAGATCAATTTTAAAATAATATTTACAACTGAAATCATATGAAAAACCATTTTAACAAATTACTAATTTCTAAGACAAACTCACTAATGTTACTTTTCACTGTTATTATAAAGGTAATAATGTAAAACTGTTTTAACATAATCAAGCTTACTTAATTTCTTATTTTTATAATCAGTTATTTTGTTGGATATAAATTCCTGCTTTTTTTTGCTGTATTAAGTCTATGGGGTGTATTTATTCTATTGCACTTAATTTCAAATTGAACCTTTAAAAACGGGTTAGTTCTGGTTAGTTCTAGTTAGTTTTACACATAAAATATTTTAATTATTGACACCTCCAACTAGATTTTCCAACAGTTTAGGAATATTTATAACGACCTGTATTTACCTGAGGGTTTGTGCCGAAACCGGCCATTAAAATGGTACAAAAAGGGTGTAATAGACCATAATATTCTGTGCCCAGATAGGATACACCTTACTTCTTGTATAGGAGTGACTGATATTGCATTTTTTTTGAATGTTCACAAATCTGTAGCCTTTCTTTAGTGTGATAACTCATTACTGTAAGTACAGAAGAAAAACAGAACGTATCGTTACCACAGAAGAAAAAAAATATTAGAGAAAATTGCCAACAAAAACAATGAGATTTTTAAGGTGTTACTCCTTAAACAGTATTTAATGTTTATCAAATATTTTTTAACACTGGATAAGGAGTGTTGAGCCCTATTGATGGCATATTATGATTATTTATTATTATTTCGATTTAAGGATTGTTGAGGATCGCCCATGATATTCGTGAAAATTCAAAGTTTCAATTTAGGCCATTTTATTACATTTGTAATAATTTTAAGTGTCTTTGTTTACATCTACAATGAATTGGTAAAAAAATCAGAATGACTAGTATTACAAAAAAATCCTTCAAACTTGCCATCTTTATTAAATTTTTGCCATTTTAGACGTTTTTTGATCTTTTATTTTAAAAAACTATATAATGCGCGTTATGCACTACAATTGTTTTGTCTTTAATATTACAACTATTAAGCTTATAAACTAGCATTCATTTATTTTGGTGCGTTGCGCGCATCATGAAGTTTTTTAAATTAAAAGATCAAAAAACGTCTAAAATGGCAAAACTCAATAAACATGGCAAATTTAAGGTTTTTATTTTATACTTGCCATTCGGTCTTTTTACCAGTTCATTGTAGATGTAAATAAAGATACTTAAACTTGTTATAAATATTATAAAATGGCCCAAATTAATACTTTGAAAAATAAATGACACAAAAAATAGGGTAATGTTTAGAGTGATGTCGTTTCTCTTTTTCGAGCCACTAACATACTAACATTTAGGAGTCCATTCGCGCCGCGAAAATTGGATCCAATTTGGGGTTCGGGGCATAATGTTTTTCTTAAAAACAGTACAAGTTATCAATAATTTTCAAAAACTATATGAAAGCCAACACTTAAATCTAGGCTTCTGCTGTAATAGTTTTTTAAATTTGGATTTAGTTTTTAATATATCCTTGAGTGAAAGTCATCCTAAAATCGGTTATGTTTAGATACTATTTTCTCTTAACTCGACTCATATTTCAAAAATCCGCTACAGCAGAGGCATAGATTATTTTCTTATCTTTAAAGGAGATAACGTTTTTCGGTAACTATTTTTCACTTAAATGATCAACACCATTACTTTGTCATTTAAGTGAAAAATAGTTAGCGAAAAACGTTATCTCCTGTAAAGGCTTGCAATCGGAAACATCATCGCATCGATACACCAAATTTGGAAAAACCTAAATAAAATATAATATTTTTAATGCAGCTATACGAAAATTGTGGTGTGGGAGTTTGTTAGTGTCCGCCCACCGTCTTCACGTCCTTTCGCTCGAACCGCTAAGGTGTAGCGTAAATGCACTCTTAAGGAATACCTAAGCCATGACGAAAATGACTTCAATGGTAAATATGTTCTATAGTTTTGTAGCGGATTCATGTTTTAGTTTGTTTTTTTGGGATACTCGCCTTACTACTTTTTGGAAAATGGGACCACTTTGGTGCAGGTCCCGGGGTATAACGAGCTGACTTTGTTCAGCCCTATTGACCCCTATGAACTTGCAGATCACCTGCAACAAAAAAAAAAAAGAAAACCTCCAAAAAACCCAAAAATCTAAATTATCAATCTACTTTTCGGTGGCAAGTCGGCCACACTCAAGTTAATCTTATTTGAAAAAGGATAACAGGCTTGTTAATAATTTTTTATTCGTGATGACCGCTAATTCTTATCTCTTTCTCCAGAGGGCCCTAGAAACCAAAAGTTTCGCATTCTCTGGTTTTCTTTAAAAAATTAAATGGGGCTATATTGTTTTTTAACCGGTTTTTTAAAAAGCATAAAAATACCTATATTTTAATGTAAACCGCATTTCGATATCTTCATTCGTTTTCAAATTATTTCGAAATATCAGAAAGTAGAGATAGCCATTGAACAATTTATGATTTTACTTATTGCTGTCTTTCTTTACAATTTATCCAGGCTTAGAACTGGTCCAAATTTTTTGTTGACAAAATTTGAAGCGTGTTTAAAGGCCAACGGGCCAACAACTTAAACGCGAACTGAACATTAATTTTTAAAACACTAAACGTTAATGTGTGCAATATCTGCAAACCAAAAAATAACTGAGATAATGCCTTCTTAAATGTTCAAAATGTTTTCCATCGTTATCAATACACAACTGAAGTCTTTCCCGAGTAGACGACACTGCAGCTTCCACTTCCGCCATTCCTATATTTTGAATGGCATTCCTGATTCGATTAATCAAGTCATGCCGTGTTGTGGGTCGAGTTTGAAACACTAGGTCTCTTAACCTTCCCCATAGATAAAAATCTAAACATGTCAGGTCAGGAGATCTAGCTGGCCATCAAAATAAACTACCACGCCCTATCCATTTATCCGGATATCGAATATCTAAAAATTGTCGCACGTTTACTACAAAATGTGCAGGGCAGCTATCATGCTGAAAAAACATATTCTGTCTGGTTTCCAAGTCGACATCTTCTAGCAGGAGTGGTAATTCGTTTTGTAAAAAATTCAAATAAACCCTACCATTGAGGGATTAATCAAAAATAAAGGGTCCTATTATTTTATTGCCTCTTATGCCACACCTTACGTTTACACTCGAACGTCTTTGATACTGCACTTCCTGCATCCAGTGGGAGTTTTGCTGAGACCAGTAGTGCATATTATGTCCTCCGTCCTGCTAAATGTAGCCTCATCTGTCCAAAGAATTTTCGATAAGAAATGGGGATCTTCTCTTAGCATATTAGAAAACCAGTGGCAGAAATCTAGCCGTCTGTCATAATCATCTGGAGTTAGGGTTTGGTGTAACACAAGGTGATAAGGGTGCAACCTACAAAATGAAAATTTACGATTTACGCACATATTTCCCAATCATGATTAAATAGATTCTGCTGCAAATATTATGCTTATTATTTATATCAGCTATTGCTGAATCACATGACTTTGCTAACTCATTTTTTTTGTAAGGAGATAAAAAATGTCATGTTTCACATAGAAATGTTTTAGATACTACAACTCTTTACACTACTTATTTAAACATTTTCAAAAAAAAAAAAAAAAAATAAATAAATAAATAAGACATTACCTATGTTCTTTCAATATGTTTTCCACGGTGCCATGGGCTATGCCCGAATCCATAGCAATAGTCCTTATACTAACGTGGGGATTAAACTCAATGTAAGCAAGAACATTTACGATATTCTCTTCTGTACGACCTGTTCGTTGCCTTCGATATAAAGGACGATGAATACTGCCAGTGGCACGTAAACGTTGTGATAATCGATTAAAAACTCTTGGCTCATATTGTATTACAGCATTTTGGAAACTTTTAAAATATACCGCCAGCATATCGAAACCTTCTTGATTTGTAATAGGCATTTTTGCAACACACAATTAGCGACTTATGACACAAATAACTCGATAAAAATAATTTGTTGACATTTTGGCGTAATATTTAGATTCAATTGTTTCCAGGCCTACTTGCATTGTTTCATTATAAAACGGTCTCAATGATTTGTTGTAACTATTTTGTTGCAGCTAAGTATTATTCGGTTTAAAACCCAATAATAAAAATAAAAGTGCTTTGGATGATTAACTTTGAACCTAAATTTTAAAATAATTTTTTTAATTCTTTTTATAGTACTAGAAAACAGAAAAAGCTGTTTTTAAATTGGCGAAACGCATTTTCATAAAAAATCCCATTTATTATTAATATTTGGAAGTTGGGGGAAGAATTTTGAATTTTGTAGCGTAAAAGAGTTTAATGATGCCTAGACCTCTCAATCAGCTACTTTTTCATTTTAAAATCATGAATAAATTAAGTACCTTTTTAATTGCGTCATTATGGGCTTCATACTAATTATAAATCATGAAGCGACCATACGATATTTTCCAGTAAATGATTTAATTAGGGAGTAATATGCATTCAGCATTGTCTGATAAAATACCCCGTACGAAACTTTAAATTAGGCATTTTCAACATTGCGACGCCATACCGATTGTCATTGAAATGAAAAGGCCTATTGTTTCATTATAAAACGGTCTCAATGATTTGTTGTAACTATTTTGCATTGCAGCTAAGTATTATTCGGTGACCACTTAAAATAAAAGTGCTTTGGATGATTAACCTTTTGAACCTAAATAAAATAATTTTATTTATGTCTTTTTATAGCCTACTTAGTAAATATTTCTAGATAAAAGCTGTATTGTTCAAATTGGCCGAAACGCATTTTGCATAGGAAAAATCCCATGACTTTTGAGGGTGATGTTGGAAGGGTTGGGGGGGGTGCTTTCGAAGTTTGTGCCCGTAAAAACTTTATAGCCTTGAGGTCAACTATCGTAGAAGTTTGAAAAAATTGACTGTAACCCATTTTTCATAAGAACATTGTGGGGTCCTTTAAGTTTATGCACATTATACATTTGCGCGCTACTCCATCGATATATTTTGCCCTTATAAAATAGAATTCATTCTTTATGACATGGTCAAGTTGACATCTACTTAAACAGATACAAATATGTCTATTTGCCAATGGTTTTTCTTGCATGAAATTTAAATCCCCCACAACAGAATAGCTAATACATGGTTAGACCACAATTCCTCTGCAATTAAGAAATATGATTTGGTTGTGTAATAAAAGCACCGTTCTTATCAGTAGAATTTCCACCAAATAAATAAATTCTTCAATTTTATTTTTGGAGAAACAGACTCATGTATTTTTCTTTTATAAAGTAAATTCGCATTTTATTTTTTTGTGTGACAGTTGTACTAACTGGTTTATGATGCTTTATTAATTACACTCTTATTATTATCAATGTATAATTTATTTGTAACCATAATTTGAACATTGGACAGGTGATTTCAAGATCGGTGTTTTTTTTTACTTATTTATTTTTTTTAATATCTGACGTAAAAATAAAATTCCAATTAATATTTAAAAAATGCTAAGAAAGGTTATCCACTTTTTTCGCTTTTAAAGTTTTTTTTTTAGATTAGACCAATTTAACAACAGTAACTTAACATTCGGCAACTAATCAATATTTTTTACAGGAGATGACGAAATTATTATCTGCTACCCTTTTCAAAAATTACATTTTTAACATTCACCTAGATTTATTCTTGTTTCGTACACTCCCGCTTCGTACACCTCAAAAATTTTTCCCAAATATTCTTAGTTTGTACACAAAATTAATTATTCAGTTTCCGACATCTCGTTTCGTACACCAAAAACTGAGGTAGATTCCTGTCTCTCATGGTTCATAAAATATGGTAAAATGATTAAATCTAATTTCATAACTAAATATCAAAATTTTTCTTGCTTACATATAAGATGCAGAAATATAAAATACTTATTTGAATAATAGTGATATTAAAATAATTTAATAATAATATATGATTTAACTATCTACCTAAACGGAAAACTTTACTGTTCATACTTAGCAATTTATCACGTCTGAAATGTAATTGGGGAAAATAAAAAGCCGGTTTAATTAACCAGAACTAACCATGACCGACTAGAACTAACGGGTTTTGAATTTGTCTAAATTATTCCTATGTAGAAGTTATTAACAAAATTTTAATAATTTCCAATGTGATATTTATTTGGTTGGTTATTTGGGTCGTTACAATGGTCGGTGTACGAAATGAGAAGCATAAAGTGGATTAAATATTCAGTGTACGAAACGAGAATATTTCAGGTAAATTTCTGAAATGTACGAAACCAGAAAACACCTTCACTTGAGAGGCGAAGGTAATACTTTTCCTCCCTAGTCCCAGCCACCAGTTGAGTATACTAATTATACTAATTTTTTATTTTTATGACAATCTTTAACGATTTTGAGTGATAAATAATTTATATTTTGGTTCTCTTATAAGAAAATTACTCTAAAAAACTTGAAAATATACATTAGAAACAAAAATTGAAGATAATACAGGAAAGGTAACAGAAAAATTTTATATATTCCTTAGGAGTAAAGAACCTTTAATATTTCCGCGGGGGGAAGAGTGGCACTTTCCTTATTTGTAATGTAAGTTACTCTTGTTATAATTATATTTTAAAAGTTATTTGCAGCACTCTAAAAAAACGTAGAATATCTAAGACAACCTAAAATCTGTTCATTTTCGTTTGAGAATGACTTAAAAAAACAAACTTAAGGAACTTCCCCCCGTTGGTCATTTGCGTTTGTTACCATAGTTACTGACTTTATGGACCAATGTAACACATACAATAGTTCAGTTTTTGTTTACATTGTTCTTAAACTAAAATGGTTAGATTTTAGTAATGCTACATCTGGTATACTTTAAAAAGTAACGACTTTTAGTAGCAAAAATACACTAGTATATTATGAAGAGCTAGTCTGCTCTTGCAATAATAATGACAAAAAGTATGAAAATATATAAAAGTTTTAATAATTTTTATTAAAATTTTATATGATTTTAATAAAAATAATAACTTTTTATCTAAATAATTTTAAAACATAATAATTTTATAAATATTAACAAAAATAGTCATTTTTTTATCTATGGAATTTAAAAGTAAGTCAATTGCAAAAAAAGTCAAAACCTTTATAATATATCTTTTCATGTTTTTTTTTATTATTCCAAGAGCAGACTAGCTCTTCATAAAATTTAAAAAGTGTATTTTACCAAAATTTTATACATATTTATTCTGGAGAAATGCCAAACAATTTTTCATTTAAATCGATATTCCCAGAAACAAAATAAACATATGAACATGCGTTAATTTGTTTCTTGATATGATTAATTATTATTATTTTTTTTTTGATAGTTAATTTATTGATACAATTAGAAAATGGTTAGGTAACTATTAATTCCTTAAAAGTTCTTTCTCAATTGAGAAATATGTTTAATCATTTCAGTTGAATTGTCGTAGATTTTCCGGAAAATACAAAAGCAATTACTTTTTATGTTATTGATTATTGATGACAGGATTTACTGACACCATCCATATTTTCCAAAAATAATTTAAAATTCGATCAATTACTGTATAGATTATTTTTAAGATGATCGCGAAAGGCTTGTTCTAGTTCTCCTAAATTGCAAACTGTGCAATGCATGAAACGTCTGTTGTATTTTTTCATTAAAGCGCTTAATGTTATTCCAAAAAAATGATTATATTGCATCTTAAATAATATTGTATTTACAATTAGCAAATGTTTAAAGCTACTTGCAAAACGCAAATGATCTCAAGGGGATTTATGTTTGATTAAAGAACGGTTAATATTTCCCAAAATCACCAAAATTAAATATTTCACATTTTTTAAGCTTTTAATATGACACATCACATAACTAGCTAAATTAAAAATACCACGATGTTTAAATTTTTTATTTTTATTTTACCATTTTTTAAAAATTTATTTGGCCTTTACTTTTTACAATTAAAAAAAAACTTTTTCCAGGGTTCCTCCTTAAATTTTTTTTTCAATAAAACACATGCTAGGTCCTATAATGAAAATAATTTCATTTTAATTAACAAAAAACAAAATCTGAACACAATAAATACAAAACTGTAAACGATTGAAACCTTCGAGCATATACCTACTAGACGCAGCCTTGCCGCTTGGCAGTGCAAACAAGCGTGCGAGAGAGAAAAAAACAGTATAACTTTTTTCTCTCGCTCCAACGCTTTGCGTGCTTATTAGTCGGCACCTCCCCGTTGACCAATCAGCACGTTGAAGCAGCAGAGAAAGGTTATACTGTGATTATTCTTTCTTTCTCGCACGCTTGTTCGCATTGCCAAGCGGCAAGTCTTCCTCTAAAAGGTACCTATATGCTAGAAGATTAAAACTAAAGAACGAGTAGGCGTTATTTCCAAATAAGTCTGCTCGCAGATTTGCGACAGGAGTTTTACTTTTGCGGGAATTTCCGAAGAATGTGTTGCCTTGATAAACACATGATTTGTTACATGACAGTTTTTAGGGGTTTCCTATGAATTTTGATACTCTGAAATCAAATTTGAAATTTACAATAAGTAAAACTTCTTACAACGCATCCTGTCCCAAAGTTTATGTTCTGTCAAAAATGTATATATCTCCTCGATCATTGGTTCTGTTAAGACTAGTATGTTCCTGTTTATTGCATTTAGCAACACGTTTTCGGATCATATTAAGTAGTATTGTAAACTAACGGCATATCAATCGGTTAGGTTTTCTATATGTTGAACACCTATGGAGCTATGTCATAGATTGCTATTTTTTCTTCGCAAATAATAAAGGTATTAGACCAAGGTCTAAGCATACTGTTAAATAATAAACTTTGTCATCATATTTACGTCCGTTGAAGATAGCGATGAACTTCCTATCAAAAAATCTACCAGAATTCTGGACTTTCGACTTAAATTTGTTGGTTGTTAAAGCTGACATTGTATCGGAAATGACAACCGATCCGTTATTTGACTTACCAGGCTATTAAGCACCGCCACGTCTGATTTTACAGGGCAAACTTAGTGACTTATATATAAAGACTCTGGAGTCTAGTTAAAAAGACGGGCCTGGACAAGGTACTCCAAAGAACGATAGGAATAACCACAATAAATCTGGTAAGGTTGCAGTGGTGGAGGTCGTTTTTGCCATCTCCGCTCAAATAATCTAATCTAATCTAGTGACTTAGCTCTAGATTTAAATCTGTCAAAATCGCAACCAGAACTTTTAGCCTCCAGACTAAAAAATGCAATGTTCTCCGCATTGACGTAAACATTACTTTCACTTTCGTGCGCAAGATCATCATTATGTACAAAAGACGACCACGTCAGGCAGTAATTCAGAGACGAAAAAATACTACCAATAAACCACTAGTTGATCCCACAAAGGTATTATTTCCACTTTTCCATATTAAATTGGGAATAATAAAAAAAATTGTTAAAGCAATGGATCGGAATAAAACAGGATTCTTGTATATAAAACACAAAATTTGGAGACTTATGAGAAAAATTAAAGTGGGCATATGTGTGAAAAAAGCGACCAATGGTACCCAGTATGCCCTTTTAAATACAGTAAAACTTGTGTTAACGGGCACCCTTTTATATCGGCCACCTGTGTCATCGGCCATTTTCAAGCTAACAAAAATCTGCTTTATAGGAAATCCCGTATATAAAAAACCCTTGGATAATGGACACCCGTATAAAATAGCCCCAGCCAGACAAATCTCAATTTTTATAACCTATTTCAGGTAAATCAACCTTTTTATTTTGGGCTAATTTGTATTTTATTATTGTATTCTGCAAAATTTAAAGGTGAAAATACCCAACAATAATATTTATGGCCAGGTTCAAATATCATTAGTGGCTTGGGGGATTATCTTCACATTATATTTTTAGTTGTGTCTTAAATCAATAAGAATAAGTTTATCAAGTTCGGAATCAAAAAGTGTCTATTCATGTCCCCAAAACAAAATCGTTTATCACTGAAGGAAAAAACTGATGTTATCGCGAAAAGTGAAAAAGTTTGCGAAAACTGGCTGAAAAGTTTGGTGTTGGAAAATCCCAAATAAATGATATTATCAGGAATAAAGCCAAATTAAATCGAATGTTTGAAGAAGTTGTTAATTTAGAACAAAAGGGAAATTCCAGAAGTCGGGAGGATTGGCAGTAGATCAAGTCGTCTACAATTGATTCCGCAAAGCAAGAGGTAAAAATGTTCCAATATCTGGACCCTTAATTAAACAAAAACCACTTCAGGCAGCAAGCAATTTAAAACTGGAAAATTTTGTAGCCTCGAATGGTTGAACAACTGTTACCTGCAATAAAGGCCAATTATTCTTATTTTTATGGTGGCCGTTATAGAAAAGTTTTACTATAGTTATTATTGAGTATGCGATGCTCATTTATTAATAGGCTTTACAGAATGACTGTGGTTTATTAATTAGAAAATAGACCTCTAGAAAGTGCAAAAAATTGCCATCTTGGAATAGTTTGTACTCAGTATGCCATCTAAACCAAACGAAATTACGTGTAGATCTGTAGGTCTGTTGTCCTGTTGTCTGTTTTTGTTAAAAAAATAGGAGTTTTGAAAGAATCGTACTTAGTATGCTAAATTAATGTTTTCAAAATTTATCGCGTATATATCGATTAGATGGCATACTGAATGCAATTGTTTTAAGATGGCTATTTTTGCACTTTTAGGTCTATTTTCCAGTCAATAAACCGTAGTCATCCTGTAAAACCTATCAATAAATGATCAGCGCATAGTCAATATTGCTATTTGCCATGTAGTTATGATTACAAAGACCTTGGATCACGTGGCTTAGACTCATTGATTACTATGTTAGGCTAGGAATTTACATTATGGTTTAAGTATTACGTTTATATTGATCTCATATGTGCAATGTTTAGGTTAGGAATCAACATTATGTTTAAGTATTAAGTTTATGTTTTGGATAAACGCGCCCATATTTTAATTAAAGCAAGGTTTGTTATTTTAATATAACAAGTACTTAGTTTTGGTTAGTTTAACGACCTTTTCCGCGTTGAAACTCCAATCATTTCATCATTTCATTTGTTGACACTTCTGCTTTTTCTAAAAGTACCGTGAAACGGAGTAATTGCGTGTTCGTTAAACAGCTGAGAATTTTTTTTGTGAGCTGTTCAAAAGATAAAAAAAAAATAAGATATTAGCGTTTTTCATTAATTATGCTAGACTTGAAACGTTTTTGAATTTTATTTTTCCGACTTTAGTATTGAAACCATTTTTTTTATTTTTAGTGCAATTGTTTCAATGGACAAAGATCTCTTTTATAGAAGACTGCTAAAGTTCTTTTTGACGCTTCCACTCGTAGCTGTGGTGAATAATGTTCTAAAGTTTGCAATTGGAGATCTAAAGATTCGACTAAGAACCAACCTGACGAAAAGATTATATGATGAATACCTTAAGAACTTTACCTATTATAGAATCTCCAATTTAGATAATAGAATCGCCAACCCAGACCAGCTCTTGACAACTGATATTGATAAGTTTTGCGAAGCAATCACAGATTTGTACTGTAATACTGCAAAACCATTGCTTGACATTGGAATCTATGTTTATAAATTATCCACAACGATGGGGGGAAGTACACCAGGTCTTATGTTAGGTTATTTGCTTGTATCAGGCATGATACTTACCAATTTACGAAAACCGACAGCTCGATTAACTGCAGGAGAACAGAAACTAGAAGGGGAGTTTAGGCATATAAATTCACGTTTGATAACACACTCTGAAGAAGTAGCATTTTATAATGGTAATCAAAGGGAGAAGGCCACATTACTTGCCAGCTATAAAAAGCTTCAAATACATTTAAATAAATTTCTTAGATTTAGAGTTATCATGGGTGTTATTGACAACCTTGTAGCAAAATATTTTGCGAGTATTGTAGGTTTTTGGGCAGTATCATTACCATTTATATCTGGCAGAATTGCTAAGGATAGCCATGGGGAGAGGTCTCGGTTATATTATACTTATGGACGAATGTTAGTTAAATTAGCTGAAGCTATTGGTAGACTGGTCCTGGCTGGTCGAGATTTAACTCGGCTTGCTGGTTTTACTGCCCGAGTTACTCAGTTAAGATCAGTACTGAATGAGTTAAACGAAGGAAAATATGAAAGAACAATGGTTGCAGGATCCGAAATGCTTAAGCCCAATGGAGGGAAACTTATCTTTCAAAATAATATAATTAAATTTAATAAGGTCCCGTTGGTTACTCCAAATGGTGACATACTTATTCCAGAATTAACTTTTGAGATTAAATCGGGAATGAATGTCCTTGTATGTGGTCCAAATGGTTCCGGCAAATCATCATTATTTAGAATTTTGGGCGAGCTATGGCCGTTGTTTGGAGGAGAGGTAACTAAACCCCCACGTGGAAAGCTATTTTACATTCCACAACGCCCATATATGACTTTGGGTAGTCTCAGGGATCAATTAACATACCCTCACAGTAGCGCTGAAGCTGCCAGAAGAGGCACAAAAGACGAAAAACTGATAGAACATTTGAACAGGGTACAGTTAGGTTATGTCTTAGAAAGAGAAGGTGGATTAGATGCAGTTGCAGATTGGCTTGATGTTCTCTCGGGAGGTGAAAAACAAAGAATAGCAATGGCAAGATTATTTTATCACAAGCCACAATTTGCTATTTTGGATGAATGTACTAGTGCCGTTTCAGTAGACGTTGAAGGTAGTATGTATAAATATTGTAGAGATGTAGGAATTACACTATTAACAGTGTCACACAGGAAGTCTTTATGGCAACATCACGAATATGTATTACATTTAGATGGTAGGGGAAGTTATTCATTTAAACCTATAGAAAGTGAGACAGAACAATTTGGTTCATAAATATAATTTTATATAAAAACGTAAGTGTTAAAAATAATTAGTTAAGTAACAATGTTATAAATTCACCTAATTTCTTAAATTTAAGTGTTGGTAAAGTTCTAATTACGAAAAAATATTGTTAAACATAAATTCTGTATTAGAGGACCGTTAAGAATACTGTTTTTAAAAGGTGCTTTAGACTGACATGGTGTTTTTCAGGCCAGTATGTTTCCAAGTAAAAAATTAGGTTGATTTGAAATCAATACAACTATGTTCAAAACCATTTTAACTGAACTGTATTGTATTTTAATAAGTTTTTAAAACAGGTTAAAAATAATTATCTCAATTTAAGACTTTTGTCCTAATAAGAATATTTAAATAAAAAAAGTAAGTACGCTTCATTCTGACTTCTCTGTTGTTATATTTAAGAAAGGCTTAGTTCCTAGTTTTGAAGTGTTTTACCATCATAACACCAATTTTGCTTTGTTTTTTCCATTTTAAAAAATATGGTAGCGACTTTTGTTATGATCTAAGGAGTATATGATAATTTTAGTTTTACCTAAAATTAATAGCAATATATTTATAAGAACCAATAACAAAAATATTTATTGATGTTATTTTTCGTCATAACCATATTTGCAAAAAGTTTATTTTATATATATTTTTTTAATTAGATGCTTTAAGAATTTGAACATTTTTGTGTATTGGTAAATTTTTGGTATAAGCTCTTACTTCTTGATTTCCAAATGGTAAAGGTATACACTACTTTTTAAAATTAAACATGATCATAAATAATATAAGAATCGAAACTTGCATTTCAGAATGCATCTAAAAACACTTTATTTATACATTTGTTAAAGTTTAATATATTATAAAACAGTAACGTATTTTTTTATTTATTTTTTACCATATCAAAGGATGATATAAGATAAGGGATAGATGCATAAACGAGATAGTTCATCACCAGTCGTTTCCGCAGTATCTAGAAAAAAATTCAATGAGTTCATTTTGGCAAATTTAGATCATGACAATTGTGTTTGCTTCTCATTTACCTAACAAAGATTTTGTTTTAAGTATAGTGCCAGTACATAGCCCTGGGGTACTCCTACATTAATTTAGTGAGAGCTAGAAGATTGACATATAATAACTGAATGGAAGCATTCATAAAGCATTTTTTTACATTTAGGCATAAAAATAAATCGTCAAGGATATGCCCACGCAGAGCTTAATATGTCTTGGTAAGAATCTATATTCTTTTTAAACAAAATATAACTTTTATAAAAACTTGTTAAAAAAAATAATTTCGTTTCCGACGGTGCTGTTGTCTGGGAGCAGAAAACCCAGCAGACGATAGTCATCCAAAAACTAGACCAAGTACGAAGAATGGCTTGTCTCAACACCACCAGAGCCATGAGAATAACACCAACTGGGGCCATGGAGGTAATCCTATAAATATCACACCCCTTGACATATTCATCAAGGAGGTCGTTTTGACGGCTATGTTGCGCCTCCGCACTGTTGGTATAATGCCCGACGTAGAAGTTGGCGCACAGAGACGTCGTTTTTAACAAACCCCACCAAATTGACATCAAAGGAGAATCGAATACAAACTTGGCAGTTGTGATTAACATCTACACAGGCGGTTCGAAAACAAAAGAAGGTACAGGATGTGGAATTTATTCAAGATCTCTTAACTTAAACATTAAATCGGTTATGGGTGAGCTGGCAAGTGTGCTCCAAACTGAGCTTACAGGCATTACCATAACTGCAAAAGAAATAAGCAATAGGAACATCACTGATAAAGTCGTGCTTATCCAGACGGATTGCAGACACTACTAGCCCTAAGAAGACCACGCTACACCTCGGGTTTGGTACTAGAATGTCACCGTGCCCTTGTGAACGCTTCCAACTTCCACTCCATAGGCAACCGCATCGCTGACTCGTTGGCCAGGGAGGCTGCCGGAACCAAACCTTTTGGACCCGAACCTTTCGTAGGATTTTCAGGGTCTGCGATGAGGGACCTTATCAAAAGACACTCTCATCAGCACTTTACAAGACGATGGGATGAAACAGTAAACTGTAACTTTTCTAGAGAGTTACTGAACTATCCCGACAGAGATACAGGTAAATATTACTTGGCAATGCCTAGGGCGAACCTTCGTCTAATTACAGGCGTTCGTACTGGACATTGTTAACTGCGAAAACACCTCTTTAGAATGGGTATAAGTGACAGACCTTTATGCAGAGGTTCTGAACAGGAAGACGAGATGGTGGAGCACATCATTTGTGATTGCCCTGCACTCTCGTCCAAGAGAAGATTAAGGAAATTCGTCTCGACGACGTTGTCACCTACTTTAAATCAATGGGGTGGGCGGGGTACTGAGTGAGATGTTCCCTTTAGGACAGCGTTTCTCAACCTTTTTTGACCCGCGGACCAGTAAAATTTGTAAAAAAAATTCGCGGACCAGTGATATTTTTATTTCGTAATTTTATAAATTAAAAGGACTAATCAAATGGAATTTGGATTTCTGTCAAATTACCTCAAATTTTGAGGGAAAATAGTTTAAAGTGTGCTGAACAAAAGTCTCCATGGACTCGAACGATTTCTATGGGTAGTTTTCGCGCTATGCTCTCGTGAATCCTCTAATGTTACATAATATAGAGAAAACGTGACTAAAGGATAATAATAAAATAATTTGTCATTTTTATTATTAAAACTCACACTTACACACACGCACACACACACAAAAGAGGCCAATGTACCTGTCACGTCCACGTCGTGGGCCTTGGGATTGGTGATATGACAGTTAATAGATGTTAAAGTATATAAAATATCCATAGAAATCGTTCGAGCGCATGACACTTTTGTTCAGCACACTTTGAACCACTTTCCCCCAAAATTTTAGGTAATTTGACAGAAATCCAAATTCCATTTTATTTGTGCGGGGTCCTTTAGTTATTATTTTTTTTTGTTTAATAAGTAATTTTTTTCGCGGATAGAAGAATTTGTCTGCGGACCAGTAAAATTTCTCCGTGGACCACTGGTGGTCCGCCGGACCAGCGATTGAGAATAGCTGCTTTAGGAGGTAGCACAACGAGTCTACTGAGGCCTAGGGGCTGTGATGTTTATCCCCCTTCTTACTTTTAGATTTCCTTTCCGTTAGCAATTCATCTAAATGACCAGTGTTTACGTTTTCTCTAAATATTTTTATTAAAAATTTAAATATAAACTACCAAAAATAAGTGGATTTTTATAGGGTAATTTGTTTATTGTTGTTGATTAAAATTAAATAATATAAAAAAATCTATTTAAAAATATTTTTTTGTATTCTTTACTAAATGCTTTTTTTATATTTTTGGGTTAGTCCGTTTAAAATATTAAGAAAGGAGACACTTTTTAAAGATTTGAGGGAATTCTATCACATCACTAAGTGTACCCACTCTTATTTTATTGCAGCTTTAGTGTACTTGGGGATATTTTTTTACGATACACAAATACTTAATGAATTCCCCAATAAAAAAGTTAGGGTAAAAAAAATATATTTATTTAAAAATAAACTTCTAGAAATATTATTTACTTTTCTTTTTGATTTGGTAAAAAACATTGTGTCAAATTTTACCGAAGAAAATATGTAGGGCCAATAAGGTTGTAACAAACAGACCTTGGCGCCTCTAGGATTTTCAATTTTTTTTTTGTCTAAAGGGTGAGACACAGGACCAACACCAAATATATACCAGATGCTATTGGCTTTAAGGAGAATGTGAGAGAATATGGAGAAACCATAGCCAGTTAAAATTTTTTCACTCAACAATTTTCTAATGCAAATATTTCTGATGCCTCTAATTTCAAGAAAACCACAGATATTTTTGTAAAATGTGGGTCCTGACGATAAAATTTGTTCGCAGATTCAAAATGAATTTTTGTTAATAAAGTGTTCTCCTTGAAGCCAATAGCATCTGGTATATATTTGGTGTGAGTCCCATGTTTCAATTTTTAGATAACAAATTTTCAAAATCCTAGAGGCGCCAATGCAAATAGACTATGTAACAGGCATGGCCTATAATAATTTGCTTGTATTTTAGATAAAATAAAAAACTTATCAAAAGTTGCTTGGCTACATAGTATACCTTTACAATAGAGGAAAATGAAAATTCGGTAATAGGTATTATTTATTGCTGTAATTAATTGCTGTTGAGCGCTTTCAACCAAACTAGGCCATCTTCATGACCTACACTATAAGTAAGGGAATAACTAGTTTTTTTGTATGATATTAAAAATATCTCACTTACTGGTCCAAATTCGCAGGTATTTTTAGTCATTTAACATGAATGAATTTGTTGAGATTACAAACACTTGAAGAGCGCAGAATTGCCCTTACCCTATCCTTTGGCCAAAAAATCCTTACTAATTATATCGATTGTGCAGACTTACTCGCCTTAATACATTTCAAGGGTCCGTCTCGCCCCACCAGACAATTACAAAGTTTTTCTGTAAGTTTTAGCCGAACTGATATAGGCAAAAATGAGGTGCTTAACCGCTTCATGACCTTATTTAATAGGTACTTATCCTGCAACATCGATTACTGTTGTACTCCTTATGCATTTAAAAAGAAAATCGCGCCAGTTCTTGCTACCGCTTTTTTGCCTGCACAGGCTCTGTAGCTGCTGTCGTTGTCATAATGACGGGGTGATTGGGTCGACTGAATGTTCTTTATTGTTGTTCTATATACTTCTGTTGGTATACTAGAGTCTATATATGTATGTATTTTACTGTGCTTGTTATAATATTGTCTTAGTACTATTTGGGCTTCTAGCCTGTGATGTACATGTGGAATAAATAAATAAATAAATAAATAAATAAATGAAACAAGTAGACATAAGATGTTTCTAATATTTTATTTTGGTCATTTTTTGGGTATATTTCGCCAATATTGGTACATCGGTGGCGATTCGGATAAAATTTTGCACAGATATACACCAAGGACCAGCCATGCCTAATCGAATAAATGGTTTTTGAGTGGGCGTCGCGTCGCTTTTAATTTTTTCTCTAACGCGCTCTAGGTTTTTCTCAGTTATCTCCTGCATCTTTAACTTAAGAAAGCACGCTTTACATCATTTTATTTCCAATAAAATGTCTGACAGGTATAAAAACTAAGTTAATAAAAATCATGTATACTGTGTGACTAAAATAGTATATTATATTATAAGGATTAAAAGTGCATTTTAATAATTTGCATTCGCTCGACTGCGCTGCGCTCAGCCTCGCAACTGCAAAAATTGCTCGTAAAAATAAGCACTTTTATCGTTTTTTTAACCTAGGATTAAAGTAGCACTTTTAATCCTAGGATTAAAAGTTTTGCTAAGCAACAAGCACATTTTTGTACGGTATGAGAATTGATAGCTTTTGCACCTGAAAACAGTACAAAAATGTCAACATTTTTTGACGGTTGGAAAAAATTGTCTTTAAATAAATTTTTTTCTTTTTTTTATCCTAAATCTAAGACAATTCTTTAAATAAAAAAATCGTGAAGTAAATAAATCATGTCGGATTTCTAATATAATATATATATTTTTTTATTTGGCCTATATATTCTAGTATATATTGTAAAATTTTAAATAAAATCACAATAAAATTACTATATCAAATAGTTATTTATGATAAAAGTGTTAAATGTACAATTTTAAGGCACAAATGTGAAAGTTTGCAGAATGAGCAAAGCGTTTTTTCGAGAAAATCTTGAAAAACCGAGTTTTCCCTAAACAACGCCCTCTAGTTGGTGAACTAGAAACTATCCGACACAGAAATGGACGACATTTAAAAAAAAATTAAAAAATGCATTAGTTATCATCTTTACACACCCTTATTAGAAATACGACAGAAAGTCGTTAATCAAAATGATGCAGAATTGGTTAGAGTTTTTGTTGATGTTATCAGAATTTTATCAAATACTAGCTAATTTGGAAGAAAAAATATATTTTTTAATTTACCGTTGCGGCTGCGCCACCTCGCGGTAATTTTGGAAACTTGAAAATAATTTCCAGGTATTTCTCTTGACCACTTTTACTATAATTTTTTCCCAACGCTGTGCGATTAATAATTTCCGAAATACATACTTCCTTTCTTATTTGGACACCCGGTACATAGAGGTAATACCTAGCCAATTTTTTTGCTTGTCTTCTGTTTTTCGTATCATTTAAATAATTAAATATTGTGGTGTAAATATTCAACATGCCAACCAACTTTTTAAGAGTCCATTCGCGCCGCGAAAATTGGATCCAATTTGGGGTTCGGGACATAATGTTTTTCTCAAAAACGGTATATTTCGATAATTTTCAAAAACTATATGAAAGCCAACACTTAAATCTAGGCTTCTGCTTTAATAGTTTTTTTAAATTTGGATTTAGTTTTTAATATTTCCTTGAGTGAAAGTCACCCTAAAATCGGTTATGTTTAGATAGATTTTCTCTTACCTCGACTCATATTTCAGAAAAAATAATGTGTATAATTTATGTCATTTAAGTGAAAAATAGTTACCGAAAAACGTTATCTCCTGTAGGCTTGCAATTTGCAATCGGAAACAACATCGCATCGATACACCGTAATATTTTTAATGCGGCTATACGAAAATTGTGGTAGTGGGAGTTTGTTAGTCTCCGCCCACCGTCTCCGCGTCCTTTTGCCCGACCCCTAAGGTGTAGCGTAAATGCACTCTTAAATAGAAGTATGAGAAAAGGTTAAAAAGTTTTTTTTTTGGACTAGACTATAAAATATCAAAATTAGAACTAGGGACTATAAATTATGGTCGATCATACTTTTTATATCAAAATGATTTTGTAACCTTAAAACCAACTACAAATACCCTCTGAAGCACCCAAGCCCCCTCCCAATTTTTTTGGCAATACAATTATGTCGAACTTTGCCAATACCGACTATTACAATATGTATAAAATACACTTTTGTATATTTTCTTGCTGGAGGCTGTCTCTGTATCCTGAACAACAGCCTATATATTGTGCAACGTCAAAGTCACGAATGTGCAAATTTAATGTTATCGTATTTTGTATTCTTCTGTATTTTCTTAAGTAGCACTTTGTTAAAAACTGTTAAATGAGGATACTTTATTCTTGTTAAAAAAATGAATTTTTTAACTTTTGGGACACCCTGTATACAATTTTTTAATTCCTTCCATCGACAATTGTATTCTCTCGGCAAGCAAAACGTTTTATAAAAAATGACTTCTCCTCGAAAAATAAAATTTTCCGTTTGTCCTCTTCTCCATCGCCGCTGTATTGAATTTTTACAATAGAAAAATGTTAAATCGCAAATCTTACAAGGTTACCCTATTTATTAATGCTAAATAAGATAATAGTTAGTTAGTTATAAAAATGCAGGGTTTTCAATAAAAAAAATGACTTTTTACGTTTTTTAGATTAACTTTTAATTGATCGATTTTGATCACCCTGTACTGATTTATTATCAAAATATCCACACACTTCTGCAATAGGTCTCCTGCTATAAGGAAACCAACCTCAATCAATTACCAAAGACTTTCGTATACATGAAACTGCTAATTATAACATGGGCTGTAAACGTCATTTTTGACATAAAATTTAAAATATTTCAAAAACGGTTAAAGAGGTATAGGATAATAAAAATAAATGTGTCTTTAATTTTCCCTAGAATATAAAAATACATAATGATAAAATGGGTGTTCTCATTTTAAAATAGTAAAATATGTATCACTGTACTTAACTGTATTTAACATTTTTTTGACATTAATAAGAAGGTGATATGGTTTTGACACTTTTGTATCTAATTATATATATATATATATATATATATATATATATATATATATATATATATATATATATATATATATACAGGATGATTCATGAGGAAATGTCAATACTAGGTCGTGTCAGTCCAAATAAACATAAGTTTATACAAATATGGGAAGTTCGTTTCCGAATCGTGTTGTTTGTTTTTATGTTTTGCCAAACATAATTTAAGAACAATAATGTTATTGAAAATTAAAATACATATTGTTTAATCATACATTTTGTATTATTTTTTTGAAATTTTGCTATAATAAAATCAGATGCGTCGACATTTTCTAAATCCAAATATCTCGAAAACGGTTGCTCATATCAACTTTTAACAAGTATACCTTTTTGACGTAAAAATGACAAAATAATTCTTTAATTGCTTTAAAAATGTAATACCAAAAAGTTGTGATTGTTCAAAATAGTAAAAAGACGTGTAGGTGGCTCCCCCTACAAGTAAAAGCCGTAATAAGATTAGATTCGAATCTAATTTTACTCCAATATTTACATTATCATAAATTTTATTTAAAAAATAGAAAAATTAAATAAAAATTTCAACACCCTGTATTTCAAAAACGAAGGCCTTGCGGACCCATATTTGTATAGGCTTTTGTTATTTTTAACCCCATATATATATATATATATATATATATATATATATATATATATATATATATATATATATATATATATATATATATATATATATATATATATAGCGTCATTTTATCGTTTTGACATTGTGGCCCTTGGTGTACATCTGTGGAAAATTTTATTATAATCCCAACCGATGTACGATGTCTAAAAAAACCCATTAAGTGCCTAACTATATATAGGCTAATTTTAGCTCAATTTTAATATACAAATTTGTCTAAATATGGTATTATAATAATTGTTGGTCAACTTGTAAAGTAAGTACAGAAGAAAATAAATGTAATAAAGCTTGTTCTTTATATTGGCTTTGGTTACGCGTAATTTTATCGATAAGAATCAATTAACTCCCCTATTAAATTGGGTTTTTGTTGTAAAATTTTCTAGACAATCGCAACAGAAACCACAAATTGATATATTTTATTTGTATAACTATAAATACCGATTCTAGTTAGTTGACTAATACAAAAATTATTTAGAATATTTTGTTTAACGTTTAAATATACAAGGTGTTTGCATTTATATATATATATATATATATATATATATATATATATATATATATATATATAAATAAATATAAAAAAATATTTAAATAATATTATAATATAAATATATATATTATAAATATAATTTTATTTATAAAAATATAAAAATTTATATAATTTTCTTTACCAAAGTGACCCTCTTGATGCCAATAGCATCTGGTATATATTTGGTGTGGGGCCAATATTTTACTAATTACGATTAGATAAAACATTTTGAAAATCCTAGAGCCGCTATCGATTGTTTTGGTTATTTAGAAATATTAATTTTTTTCTTTACATAAAAAATAAATGAAATATAGATATCGGATTATAACACTGCAATTTTAATCTCTAAGATTTTTAGTTGCAATCAGTTATTTAATTATTGATTTATCGTTTTTATATATTCTTTTACCTTTTATAGATTTCTTATTTTGTAAAAAATATAATTAATTGTTTCCATGGTTTTTGGGCTATTAGGCCGGCGTCGATTGTCTGGTTGACTTGACGTTTCGCCAACACGAGCCGTTGGCATCTTCAGAAGTTGCTTCCTGGTTGACAGTATGCAAACTACTGGGCTTTGCGCGGTCGTAGCTCATATTTATACGTGGGCGGGTTCCAGTCGGTTTTGTTCGTAAAGGGTGCAATTCTAGTACCCTTAATTATGGGGATCCATGTTTTGTTGATCTTAACTGCTTCCTCTTTCTTATTAAAGTTGTTGCTATGCTTTTCTATCTCTATGGCTTCTCTATTGAGTCTGGAGTGGTATGCCGATGTGGTCGCGAGTACTTGGGTCTCCTTAAACTTTATTCGATGGTCCGTTGTAAGGGTATGTTCTGCTACGGCGGATTTGTCTGTCTGCCCCAGACGACAGTTGGCTTTATGCTCTCTGATCCTGGTGTTGATCGAGCGTTTTGTAGTTCCTATGTACACACTTCCACATGTCGGAATGCGATAAATTCCTGAAGACGAAAGTGGATCTCTTTTGTGTTTGGCCGATCAAAGGCATTCGTGGATTTTCCTCGTTGGTTTGAATATTGTTTTTACATTTTCCTTTCGTAGCAATCGACCAATCCTATCCGTAACCCCCGGAATAAAGAGCAGAAATGCTTTTGCCACCGGCTGGGGTTGTTCGTTCTCCACGGGTCTGGTATTTGTTGGTTCCATTGATCTTTTGACTTCTCGCTTTGAATAACCTTTGGCCCTTAAAGCATTACGAATATGTGTAAGTTCTGCGTTTAGCGCCTCGGGTTCGCAAATACTTCTTGCCCTTTCTGTTAGAGTTTTAATGACTCCATATTTCTGAATTGGGTGGTGGTTAGAGTCCCTATGCATCCCAAGCATAGCAACACTTTAATAAATAAGAGGAAGCAGTTAAGATCAACAAAACATGCATCCCCATAATTAAGGGTTCTGAAGATGCCAACCGCTCGTGTTGGCGAAACGTCAAGTTAACCAGATAATCGACGCCGGACTAATAGCCCAAAAACCACTGGGAACCTATGGGAAGGAGATATCAGCGTTGCACCGACAACTGGAACAATTAAGGAAGAAGAAAGCACAGTTATTTAGCTTCATTGGCTTTTCTGTCTCCATGTAGAGAACAGGATGTCATACCTAAGTTCTTGAAAGCGAAACAGGTAATAAAATCTGTCCAAGCCCGAAGGATTTATAATCGAACGGAAAAAGCACTGCTCAGAGAGAGAATACAAACCACCAGAAGAAATTTAGCAGAAGTCGACACAAAACTATTGGGAATCTTTTATCAGCTAAGCAACAGACTGGGATAAAATTGATGCAATAATATTTAGAAGCATAGAAAATAAAATGCAAAGAAGTACTGACCGCCAAAAAAGTAAATTTGAAAGATTAACGAAAAACACTGGACCAAAGCAAACGCTAGACACTCGATGAACAGTTATTAATATAAGCAATCGGAATTTGTCTTCAGATAAGATCTCTGTACTTGCTAAGGGCGGAAACTTTGCCATAACTCCAAAAGATGTGCCAAAGGAAGACATTATCGCAAATCTTGAATCCGCACTAAGATCTCTGCCAGAAGAAACAGCTCAGGAACTACGCACTGAATCGGCAAGAATTTTACAAAAGGCCAAACCACCCAAGAGTAACCTGAAGCATAAGGAGTTAAGAGCTATTCTAGATCTGAACAAAGATGACAGTATCCTAGTTTTGCCAGCAGATAAGGGAAATGCCACTGTCGTAATAAACACCGCAGATTACAAGGCAAAGATAAATGATTTACTGGATCCAAACAGTTATAAGGAATTACGTAATGATCCAACACAACGCGTAATAAGAACAACAAAGAACTTAGTTCAGAAGTCAAGTCTAGAAGAACAGACAAAGAAAATAGTTTGTAAAAGTGAGGCTGCAATAGCAAGGCTCTATGGATTGCCAAAAATACACAAAGCCAACATTCCGCTACGTCCCATTGTAAGCGCTATCGGTTCACCGACATATGATCTAGCCAAACACCTATCATCACTTCTGCAACCACACATCGTACTGACTGATTCCTTTGTCAAGGATTCGACCTATTTTATTTCAAAAATTAAAGACTTAGTTCTTGAAGACAATGATATATTAGTAAGTTTCGATGTGGTATCCCTCTTTACAAGAGTGCCTCTAAAGGATGTAATGGAACATATTTAATGACAACTTCCCAGAAGATATCTCCAATTTGTTCAAACATTGCTTGACAACCACCTTTTTTTCATGGGACAACAAGATTTATGAGCAGACTGAAGGAGTAGCAATGGAAAGCCCTCTCAGCCCGGTAGTAGCAAATTTCTTTATGGAAAAGTTTGAAAAACTGGCTTTAGACAGTGCCCCTTACAAGCCAAAAGTTTGGTATAGATATGTGGATGACACTTTTGCAATATGGAGTCATGGACAAGATAAACTGCAAGAATTTCTGACATCCATGAAAATATACACATATTCGTAATGCTTTAAGGGCCAATGGTTATCAAAAGATGAATGGAACCAACAAATACCAGACCCGTGGAGAACGAACAACCCTAGCCGGTGGCAAAAGCATTTCTGCCCTTTATTCCGGGGGTTACGGACAGGATTGGTCGATTGCTACGAAAGAAAAATGTAAAAACAATATTCAAACCAACGAGGAAAATCAACGAATGCCTTCGATCAGCCAAAAAGAAAAAAAGAGATCCCTTTCGTCTTCGGGGTTTATCGCATTCCGTGAAATGTGGAAGCTTTACATGGAAACCCAAAAACGCTCGATCAACACCGGTTAAAAAAAACCAAGGGGGGGGAAAAAAAAACCGCCGTAGCAGAACATACCCTTACAACGGACCATCGAATAAAGTTTAAGGAGACCCAAGTACTCGCGACCAAAACCCCCCCCAAAAAAAAAAAAAAAAAAAAAAAATTTAAAAAAAAGAGGAAGCAGTTAAGATCAACAAAACATGGATCCCCATAATTAAGGGTACTAGAATTGCACCCTTTACGAACAAAACCGACCGGAACCGACTGGAACCGAAAGTAACCGAAGCCCCGCCCCCCCCCCAAAAAAAAATTTTTTTTGGGAAAAACCTTTTTGGGTTTTTTTTTTTTTCCCCCCCCCCAAAAAAAAAAAAAAAACCCCAAAAAGGGTTTTTTAAAAAAAAAAAAAATTTTTTTTTTTAAATAAAGTTTTTAAATTGGGGGGTTTTTTGGTTTTTTTGGGGGAAAATTTTTTTGGGGTTTTTTTGGAAAAAATTTTTTTTTTTGGGGGAAGGGGGTTTTGGGGGAAAAAAAAAAATTTTTTTTTTTTTTAAAAAATCCCCCTTTTTTTTTTTTTTTAAAAAAATTTTTTTAAAAAAAAATTTTAAAAAAAACAAAAAAAACCCAAAAACCCCCCCTTTTAAAAATTTTAAAAAAAAAGGGGCCCCGGGGGTTTTTGGTTTAAAAACCCTTTTTTTTTAAAGGGGGGGTTTTTTTTTTTAAAAAAAAATTTTTTTTTTGGGGGAAAAAAAATTTTTAAAAACCCCCCCAAAAAGGGGAAAGGGGAAAAAGGGGGGGTTTTAAAAAAAAAAATTGGGGGGAAAAAAAAAAAAAAAAAAAGGGGGGAAAAAAAATTTTGGGGGCCCCGGCCCCTTTTTTTTAAAAAACCCATTTTTTTTGGGGCCCAAAACCCTTTTTTTTAAATTTCCCCGGGAAAAAGGGGGGGGTTTAAAAAATTTAAAAAAAGGGGTTTTGGGAAAAAAAAATTAAAAAAAAAGGGGGGTTTTTAAAAAAAGGGAAAATACAAAAAAGCCCGGGGGGCAAAAAAGCCTTTTGGGGTTTGGGGGGGGCCCCCTCCCCCCTTTCCCCCGGTCCAAAAAACCCCCCCCCAAAAAAAAGTTTAAAACCAGGGGTTTGGGAAAGCCCAAAAAAAAAGCCCCCCAAAAATTTTTTTTTTCAAAAAAAAAAATTTTTTTTCCCCCCGGGGGGCCCAAAAAAAAAAAAAAAGGGGTTTTGGGGGTTTTAAATTTTGGGGGGGAAACCCCCCAATTTTTTAAAAAAAGGGTTTTTTTTTAAAAAAAAAAAAATTTTTTTTAAAAAATTTTAAAATTTTTTTCCAAAATTTTTTTTTAAAAATTTTAAAAAAATTTTAAAAATTTTTTTTTTATTTTTTAATTTGTTTTTTTAAAATTTTTTTTTAAATTTGGGAAAACTTAAAGTTTTAAAAAAAATTTTTAAAAAATAAAAAAAAAAAATTTTTTTTTTTAAATTTTCCTTTTTTAAAAAATTTTTAAAAAAAAAAAAAAACAAATTTTTTTAAAAAAATTTTTTGAAAAAAATTCCCCTTTTTTTTTTTAAAAAAAAATTTTTTTTTGGGGGGGGGAAAGGGGGGAAAAAAAAAATTCCCCCCCCCCAAAAATTTTTTTTTTTTAAATTTAAAATTTTTTTTTTTTGGGGGGGGGAAAAAAAAATTTTTTAAAAAAAACCCCCCCCCCGGGGGGGAAAAAAAAAAAAAGGGAAAAATTTTTTTTTTGGGAAAAAGCCCCTTTTAAAAAAAAATTTTTTTTGGGGGAAAAAAATTTTAAAAATTTTTTAAAAAAAAAAATTTTTTTTTAAAAAAATTTTAAAAATTTTTTTTTTAAAAAAAAAATTTTTTTTTCCCCCTTTTTTTAAAAAAGGAAAAACCCCCCCAAAATTTTTAATTTTCCCAAAAAAAATTTTTAAAAATTTTTTTTTTTTTTAAAATGGAAAATTTTTTAAAAAAAAAAATTAAAAATTTAAATTAAAAAATTTTTTTTAAAAAAAAAAAAAAATTTTTTTTTAAAAAAATATTTAAAAAAAAAATTTTTTTTTTTGGGGGGGGTTTTTAAAAATTCCAAGGGGGGTTTTAAAATTTTTTTGGTTTGGGGGGGGTTTTTTTTTTTTAAAAAAAAAATTTTTAAAATTTTTTTTAAAACCGGGGGGAAAAACCCCCCGGGCCAAAATTTTTTTTTTTTAAAAAAAAAATTTGGAAAAACCAAGGGGGGGTTTTTTAAAAAAAAAAAATTTTTTTAAAAAATTTTAAAAAAAAAATTTTTTAAAAAAAAAAATTTTTTTTTAAAAAAGGGGGAAAAAAAAATTCCCTTTGGGGGGGGAAAAAATTTAAAAAAAAGGGTTTTTGGAAAAATTTTTTAAAAAGGGGGTTTTTAAAAAAAAAAAAAAATTTAAAAAAAAAAAAAAAAAAAAAAAATTTAAAAAAAAAAGGTTAAAAAAAAAAATTTTTTTTTTTTTATTTTAAAAAAAAAATTTTAAAAAAAAAAAACTTTTTTTTAATTTTTTTAAATAATTTTTTTTTAAAAAAAAAAAAAAAAAAATTTTAAAAAAAAAGGGTTTTTTTTAAAAAAATTTTTTTTTTTTTTTAAAAAAAAAAATTTTTTTTTTTTTTTAAATTTTTAAAAGTTTTTTTTAAAAATTTTTTAAAAAATTTTTAAAAAAATTTAAAAAAAAATTTTTTCCCACCAAAAAAATTTTTAAAAATTTTTTAGTTTTAAGGGGGGAAAATTTTTTAAAAAAAATTTTTTTTAAAAAAAAAATTTTTGGCCCCCCTTTTTTTGGGGGGGGTTTTTTAAAAAAAAAAAATTTTGGGGGAAAAATTTTTTTTTTCCCCCCCCCTTTTCCCCGGAAAAAAATTTTTTGGGGGTTTTTTAAAAAATCGTCTCGGCTAAGTACGAGCTAGCAACAACTTTAATAAGAAAGAGGAAGCAGTTAAGATCAACAAAACATGGATCCCCATAATTAGGGTACTAGAAGACCCTTACGAACAAACCGACCGGAACCGACTGGAACCGAAAGTACCGAACCCCTTAACGCGTCACCAATGATAAACATCTACGACCGCGCAAAGCCCAGTAGTTCGCATACTGTCAACCAGGAAGCAACTTCTGAAGATGCCAACCGCTCGTGTTGGCTAAACGTCAAGTCAACCAGACAATCGACGCCGGCCTAATAGCCCAAAAACCAATGAAACATTAGACAATGGCCGTGAAACCCTTTCACAGAATATAATTAATTATTAGTATTAATATAGTTCACCCACTAAACAACCTTGTTTTTTACATTTTAGATAAAACATTTTAAAAATCCTAGAGCCGCTACTGATTGTTTTGGTTATTTAGGAATATTTTTTTATGTATAAAAAATAAATGAAATATAGATATCGAATTATAACACTTGTAGTATTTAATCTCTAAGATTTTTAGTTGTTTATCAGTTAATTAATTATTGCTTTATCGTTTTTATATATCCCTTTAACCATTCTAGATTTATTAATTTTTTTAAATATAATTAATTATTTGAAATTTGTAGGTCAACAACTTTATAAATAAAATTCACCCACTTAAACAACCTTGTTGGCTAATGACTTG
Organism: Listronotus oregonensis; assembly: GCA_019359885.1. Taxonomy (NCBI): domain Eukaryota; kingdom Metazoa; phylum Arthropoda; class Insecta; order Coleoptera; family Curculionidae; genus Listronotus; species Listronotus oregonensis. The sequence goes on from JAHBCN010017456.1 coordinate 246,312, forward strand.
TCCTAATAGTGTGAGGGTGTTGGGGTTCCAAATAAAAAGCATTATTTATAATTCTAGACCACGTCACGACGGATAGAAGATTACACAGGTCCACAAAAAAAAGTGGTTTGTGCCTGGGCATAGTTTAAAGAATATACAATATATAAGTTAGGTCACTTGCATAAAAACCTTTGATGGTTTGGCTTTAAAGACATCGTGCGGCGTCTCCGCCTATCGCAACCGACAAAAAAGTTTCAGGGGATATATGTGTGTAAACGATACCAATTTATTCAAGCGTTTCCTTTAATCGGGATTGTCGGGGAACGCGGAGTAGATTTTTCATTACTTGAATGATTATTACGATAATATAAGCATAATGTTGAAATAACCAAAGTCACAGTCACTGTAAATAAATTTGAAATTTTTTGTTTCTATTACCCATTAATAATTATTCCTAGAACTACAAATCGGGGTAGATATCTACCCCGAGTAAATTTTGATAAGTAAATAATAATAAGTAAAACCATAACTGTACTTTTGAATATTTTTTATATCTGTTAATTTTTTTTTCATAATCTTCTACGAGAGAAACAAAAATAGATTCTCAATTTGTTTGAATTTTCAATGTCCGAAATAAATAGACTTTTTGACTAAACATCACGATGGTATATTTTTTCTTAAAGCCATGCGTGTCCTCTTTGAAATCCCGTTGGAAATTTGAAAATTGGTTTTCTAGAAAATAGTTATAAATTTTTGTTTGACTGTTTTTAACTACTTATAGCTATTTAAATCAATTTTTAACCAACTAAATTTTAATAAAATTGAATTTGCTCTTACCATTCTCTTGGGCATTAAAAAAAACGAAAAAATCGAGTACTCATACTGCGTCAAGAACGATTTTAAGAGCAAAAATCCGTGGGATAAATGTTTACCCCGGTTTGTAGTTTAGAGGTAAAAAAAATGGGTTTATAGTTCTAGGGATATTTGATCATTACAAATGAACAAATAAATATTTATCTATATATTGCATAATATAAAGAAATTTATTGTAAACATCTAAAAAGGTCGACCAGACTTTCACGGATAATTAATGGGTCACTAGCAAAATATACACAATAATTGTTATTTGTGTATTAGAAGTGCAAAATGGAATATTGCAGCTGTTTTTATTTTGAGATAGTCCACGAAGGGCGAAGGCCTAAATACCAACGTACCGTGGGCGCCTTAAGAGTGGTAAAATAAAGTCTATTGACACGAGACCTAAATACTTGGGGATTTTAAGGAGAAGGCAAAACTTCTGGTGATAGTAGGTGTCTAGACACTCTAGGGATGAAGGAACTAACAAAGTTCGGTGCCTCTCAAGCTAGACTGTAAAAGAATGCATAAAATAGACATGTTAGCCACGATCCCAGTAACAACCATGACTCTCTCTTGATCAGAGTAAAGTTCCGTCTACTAATACTTGTGCGGCAGTGACAGCTTCCTGGTTGAGCGGAGCGATTGGACCATTTGCGAAATAATCAGTATCAACTAAGATGTACATGTTATCACGATCTGATTCTGAAAAAAGTCCAACTACCTCTATCACTATTTGTTTAAGTGGTAGTCCTACATTGTACTGCTTTATAGGTCCACGGAATCTTTGCTTAGAACCTTTGCTAGCGGCGCACATGTCGCATTTTCGGCACCATTCTTGATATCGTCATAATAGCAAACCCAGTAAAATATTTCTAGAACTTTGTCCAAAGTCTTATTTACTTCAAAATGCGCACTTTATGTTTTAATACATCCAAATAATGTTAAATACTGTAAATCATTTTTAATGCTGAAGAAAATTATAAAAATGATCAGAATATGATATGATTTGATAGTTATAAAAATTTTGAATTATATCAATCACTGTGTAATTCTAAAATAATATTTAAATTTCTTTTAACTTTTTATGATAAAAATAGTTCAACCAGTATTCATGATATTTAATCATCTCAAATCCTTTGTAGTTTCGTAAACTTTTTGGAATATGAGATGATTTTTACAGTATTAATAATTTTTAATTATCCCAAATACTTTGTAATCCTGAAATAAAATTTTAATTTGAGTAATTTTTTAGAATAAAAAATGATTTGTCCAGTATTTATAATTTTTATTCATCCTAAATACTTTGTAATCCTAAAATAAAATTTAAATTTCAGTAACTTTTTAGAATATGAGATGATTTGTCCAGTATTTATAAATTTTTAGTTATCGCAAATACTTTGTAATCCTAAAATAAAATTTTCATTTCAGTGACTTTTTAGAATATGAGATGATTCTTCCAGTATTAATAATATTTAATTATCCCAAATACTTTGTAACCCTAAAATCCGATTTTTAAAATTAAAAAGTATTTAACAGTATTAAAGATTTGTAATCCTTTCTAATACTTTTAAATCATATTTTTAGGATTAAGTAGGACTTATAAGCATTAACATTTTTTAATCATATCAAATAATTTTTCTTAATCAGGGAAAATTGGATCAATATCCGGATCTTCTAGTTGATCAAGCAACACGCATTTGTTCTGCAGACCACCCATGATTTTCTTTAACTGCAGTTCGTTTTGTTACCAAATAAGTAAATCCTTCTCGCTGATCCACTCGTGGACAGTGTTTGCAGTCTTCTTTTGATGGTCTCTTGGATAAAGCATCAGTGTTTGTATGAAGTTTTTTAGGGCCATGTTTAATTTGGAAGTTATATAGTTGTAATTTCCCCAAACAACTGACCTTCAGGGTTTTTTATTTCTAGAAGCCATTTTTTTCATGGTGTTGAATTTTATTTTTTTTTTTTAATTAGCGAATAATCAAAATTTATTCATTTTCTTAAACTCTAAACATTTACAGTGTTTATTACGGAGCATGCCGTAGTGTAAATAAAAATTTAATTGTTTTGTCAGAGACGTGCGCATACGCTAGTCTAATATTATTTTAAAAAACATCTAAACATCTGAACATGAAATATTTTAAAATACTTAGGTAACAACCTGTATAAAAAATATAAAATGTCTTCACTAAAACTTAAACATTTTTTTTAATCTACAATTTCAAATTATGCTTTCCACGCATCAGCGTGCTTTAAAAATACCAAAGCGACTTATAGTCTAGGAGAAATCGGCGCATGAGTACCGAAAACTATTCCACCTCAATTTTTTTATACGATCCCTTTAAACTGCCCTACTGATGATATAAATGCATGTTGTTAAACCGAAATTGTTTAAATAATTGCAAGGAATTGTTTTTTTTTAATCGGACAATTTTGTTCATATTCTTCATTAAAATACAAATAAAAAAGATTTCATGACTTTTTACGATAAAGTTAATATTTTTGGCGATATGAATTTTTAAAAGTTCGAAAAATCTCAAGTGTGGGTACTTTTGACCCAAGAAAAATATATATTAAGAAAACAAATAAAACATAAAATATATATTTTTTATTTTTTATACAATAGTTAATAATATCCCTAATTGAGATTTAAAATGTTTTATTGTTTATACAGGTTTTTTGATTGTTTATTAAGCGGGCTCACAAGTATGCGTCCCTTACGATACTTAACGCCGTTTCTGACTCATACGCTGCATCGGCCCCTCTGTGTCCTGAATCATTAATTATTATTTATCTTAAAAACTAGTAACTTTATCAAAATTGTTTAAAAAAGCAATGTTATTAATAATTCAATTATCTACAATTTGTTTTCATAAGTTTTTCTCCTGAAATCAATTTTACAAAAGTTATTGGAGTTTTATTTTACTTGTAAGCGCGCGTAATAAACAATCAAAAAACCTGTATAAACAGTAAAAAAATTCAAATCTCAATTAAGGATATTATTAACTATTGTATAAAGAATAAAAAAATATATTTTTTTTATTTGATTTTTTTTAATATATATTTTTCATGGGTCAAAAGTATTCAAATTTAAGATTTTTCGAACTTTCAAAAATTCATATCTCCAAAAATATTAACTTTATCGTAAAAAATCATAGGACTTATTTATTTGTATTTCAATAAAGAATATGAACAAAAATTGTCCGATTAAAAAAAAAACAATTCCTTTCAATTGTTTAAACAATTGCGGTTTAAACAATATGGCACCAGGTGGCGCCATGGCAACATGCATTTCATCAGTGGTGCAATTTAAACAGGATCGTAAGAAAAAATCAGTTTTTTTTAATTGGCATACCACATAAATTGTTGTATGGGATTCTACGAAAAATTCTGAAGCTGTTTTTATACTTTAATCTTACCTTTTACCTTTAACCTTTATAAAAACAGAACAATAATATAAGTAAAACAATAAATCAAGTAATTAATCTTTATTCAAGAACACATTCGTTACGTTGCTTCGCAGTTATTAAAAGACTACGACTAAAAAGCTAAGTAAAGTATAGATACACATCGATATTAGGAACAGGCATAAGACTTAAAGCTAAACGCAAAAACAATAACTAAAAATATCACGACAAAATATAATAACCATAAATTATATTATTTTTTTAACAATATAAAGATAAAAATAATTAACGTATTGTATATGGTAAGGTCAAAACAAGAAATTGCCGTAAAAAGTCCAAAAGTTTGAAGATTAGCTGTCCGACCGAAGAAAAAAATTGGAAATTTGCCAACCTATATTAGTAGTAACCCCAACTTACAATTAGTTTTTTTTATCACAGTCGTTCTTTTCTAATAACTTGAGATACAATTTTATACTAATAGTTTTTTAGTCATAACAAATTAGATCAGCGACTCCTTAATTTGAACCAGAGTGCTTGTTACCAAAAAAAAGTATATGCAGACGTAACAATCTCCTATCTACCAGTCAATTATAATTTTGATTAAAAAAAATACTCTACTTGTTGTTTCTTAAAACATTTGGTATTAAAATTAAAAAAAAACAAGAAAATAAGTAAATTACTAGTCTCAGATTTAATATTAGGTCTGTTTGTTAATCAGTAATATTTTACACTGTTTTACACTTTTTCTACCTCCGTAGCCCTAAAATACACCTTTCATAAGAGCGCTAACGTAAAAAAGTGTAAAATAGTGTACACTATTTCAACTAATTTAACGGTTAGGTTAGGATTAAAGTGAATGGACTTTTTGCGCCCTCTACTGTGACCGCTCGGTCTATTGTGGCTCACACCATGAAACGGTATACAAGATCTTATATTTTAAAAAATCCACACCATAAGTATATATTGTGTATTTTATACCATAAAATAATCTCAAAATACTATGGTGCATCATAAGCGGGGCACTACTTATATTATTTTGTGCCTTGGCAACACTTAGTCTTGTCAGGGGCAGGGCCGCCGGCAAGGGGGGTCAGGGGGTGCCCGTCGACCCCCTCCGGGTTTTTAAAGATAACTTAGAATAAAACAATTCCCCTCTAAATCCCTAAATTTTACAATATCGCCTGGAAATTTAAATGAGTATAATTATTGTTTAGAAATTAAAGTTGTGGTACATTTGTTTATTTGTGTTTTTAATTTAATTAATTCTATACTAGTAAATTGATGTAAACTTTTTGACCCCCTCAACATTTTTTTCTGATGGTGGCCCTGGTCAAGGGTTATCCGACGTTTCTACTGAAAAGTTTAACAGTTTAAGATTAGTCTTCTTCAAAATTTTTGTTATTTGGGCTCAGTTTGTGTTATTTACAGAGAGTTACAGATCCTGTGCAAAAGCAATACAAGATCGTTATGTGAGATGGAGTCCATTTTCGGCCATCAGCATAATACCAAATATTGCATGATCATTTAGCCGTGAAAAAGTCGGTTCTGTTCTATAGATACATAATCTGACAAAATCCTAAAAAGATGCTGTGGTTAATTGCGTAGCTGTCGTAATTACTTTTTAAAAAGTAATTCAATTACAATTACCAATTACTCTTCTAAGTAGTAGTACATTACGATTACCAATTACTAGCATGTTTTTAAAAGTAATTCAATTATCATTTAAAGCTAAAAGTTATTTAATATTTTAGCAATTGCTCTATTTAAATTACCACATACAACGTGTCCAAGATAAGGAGGGCCAGTATGGAGATATCCGAAACGGTAAGAGATAGGTGGGTAGTTTAAATTTGGCAAAGTTGCGTATTTGGCGAAGTCAAATATTTCTTACGACGTTTCATTTTCGCTAAACAATCACCAACTTTATTAATTGCATTTTTTGAAGCATTTTTAATCTCAATGACGATGATGTATAACACTTGATATTTTTCTGTTAAATAAACATATTTTCCATAAGAAACAATAAGTTAGACAAGAAACGCACATGATTTCTGATAGGGGTGTTCCATATTTGTGAAATAAATATTTAGTGTTATTAATTTTTGTAATTGGGATAATAAAAGGTTTAAAAAAATTAAATAAAAAGTCCAGGGTCGTATTTAAAAAAATAAAGTTGATGAGAGTTTAACGAAAACGACACGTCGTAAGAAATGTTTGACTTCGCCAATAAATGAAGCGCAAAAAGTTCCAATAAGAATGTTTATTTAGAATTTTTCTAACTTTTGAAATAAACTAGTAAAAAAATAAAAACGAAAACCGAAAGTTTCACTTTTTGCGTCATATTTCTGGAAATACGAAATTTAAATTCAATTTTTCAACGGTATATTATTAAGCTCCCCAATACGAAACTTTGCAAAATTTAAACTACCCACCTATCTGTTACCATTTCAGAGATCCTCATACTGGCCCTCCTTATCTTGGACATGTTGTATATTAAACAAGATACACCAAACAAATAAAATATGTATACTAATATGCATTATACGCGCACATCACACTATTCAAACTGCTTTCTCAGCAAGTTCATCATTAAATGTTCCACTCTAAAATAAAAATGTCTTTTTGTCCTACCCCAAACATCAACAGATTTTTCCACAAAAAAAAGTATAAAAACGGTGGCGGTAAGCATCAATCGAAAATACTAAATCGGCGCGGAAGCTGCGTCCGCAGGATTCAAAGCGGCCCGCCGTGTTTCAAGATGCTCTTTCTGGCTGGCCAAAATTCCGACAGTTTTTCCATAATGAAAAGTAATTGAATTTTTTGTAGTAATTCGATTATTTATTAGGTAATTGAATTAATTTCTAAGTAATTCAATTGCTTTATAAGTAATCGAATTACTTTCTAAGTAATTGGATTACTTCGTATTCGTGAAAATTAATTACGATTATATTATCCTATTAATTGATAATCCAAATACAATTACATTTTCCGGAAAGTAATTGAATTAAAGTAATCCAGTTACTGAGAAGTAATTGAATACGATTTTTCAATTAACGACTTGTGGACGAGCCGGGCTTTACTTACTATAAGGCGGTAATTTTGTCTGCGATTGCCGCGAGTGAACTACCTTAAGCTAAACTAAATTTAGTAAAGGTTGTTTGCGCTTAAAGCACTTTAAAACAAATGGTCGCCTGTTTTTCAGGAAAACCCATGTGGCAACAGAGCTTTTGGAGGAACATAGAACGATCAATTTCGAATGGTACACAACCATTTGTTTGTCAGTGATATTCTCGTCCAACAACCCACTCTACAGGGCTGCCGCCAGAAAAAAATGTAAGGGGAGTCAAAAAGATTAGGTTAATTTATTAGCTCAGAATTAATTAAATTAAAACACAAATAAAAATACCACAACTTTAATTTCTAAATAATAATCATATTCATTTAAATTCCTAGGCGAAATTGTAAAATTTAGGGATTTAGACGGGAATTGTTTTATATTAAGTAATTTTAAAAAAACCAGGGGGGATCGACGAACCTTCCCTGACCCCCTCTGCCGGCCGCCATGCCACTCTTTGAGCACTCAAATGCTTTTACGAGTATATAATATAAATAGTGCCCCTCGTACCATCAGTTATTTTGAAAATTCTAAGATGCATTTTCATAAAATATAAAATGCTGTATTTTCAAAAACAGCATTTATATGAACTTGATCTTTGTTTTAACCCTACCAAATTAATACGCCGTTTAAAAAAACAACAACTAATGTCCCCAACCTTTGGTTAACCTCTTCCATAAACTAGGTTTTTCGATGTTTTCGGGTGGCGGTTGGTCATTCTTAATTTGTTCCAAAAAGGCCCCATGTTGGTTTTGATTTTCTTGAGAAGAGGCATCTCCTATTTCCCGCAAATCTCTCATCATCTTTTTTCGTATGGTTTTTTTCATACTTAGATGCCTTTCTAAAGTCTTGTATTTGTGTTTCGTCCTGTTGTCGACATTATTATCTACTACAACCCTGGGATTTTCTTTATCAGCCTCTCTGTTGCTCATATTCCAAATATCACGAACATCTGCTATTCGTCTTTCGCTCATTGAAGCCATTTTTCATTCTTAGTAGCTGGAACAAATAAATACATAAAGTCATAGTCCGATCAAATTAGATCAAAAAATAAGAGTGAAAATACATAAATTTACATCAAGCTAAAAAAAGGTAAAATTGTTCAAAACATAATTAAAAATAACGATACGTAGAAAAAAATTGACTCGAGGTCAAAGGTAAAAAAAATGTTTTCTTTTGCGATTTTCTTCAAAACGGTAAGTTTTATCATAAAATTACCTGTGTCAAAAATTGTAGATCATATGATTATCTATTATTGAAATATCAATATTTTTTTCCTAAAAACTACCGTTACTGAGATATAACGATTCAAAAAGTTGTAAGCGTCATGCACACGTTTCCACGCCACCTCTAAGTTAGTGTACTTAGCGCGTTTTTTAACGTGCTTTTCCCAGTAGGCCTATTCCACAGGTCTGTTGTAATTATGTTTAAATGGAAACTATTGCATAAGAACAAATATTCGTAAGGGTTGAAATTTCCTTGAGAATTCGTGCATGCCAGAGAACAAAACAGTCCAACTTTCTTGAAACCACATTTAGCACCTGCAATCCTTTTTACAGTTGCAAAAAATTGTGTTTAGCAATTCTTCCGGCGCAGGTGGGAATAAAGTCTGAACTGGTTCTAATGTATTATCGACCAACTTTCAACCCTAATATTTTGGGTCTAGCTGATAACCAAGCCACATTTGAACTTAGTAATACACCCTAAAAAGATGTTGATATGAGCAGCAACTGAAGTTGGAAGAAGACAAGCTAATTGCACTTCTTTTTTATTTCGAGTGTTTTTAACAAAACATGCATATCGATACTTTTCTAAGCAGATAGGTTTTTTAGGAGCTCCGTATCATACACTAGCGTATAAATTAAGGGACTGGGTTTCATTTTACCTGATATTCTTATAGTTATACTTATGTATATTTTATATTTTAAATGTAAGTTACAAAGCACCGATAAAAAAATACTTTTTACTTACATAACAGCTACAGAGATGTATACAAGGTAAGTCTATGAAGTGAGACCCCCCGTTTATTGCTTTAAATATTCAAATTGAAAAAAAATGTTTTATACAAAAATATTTTGGTTTTTACTGCTCTATATTTTGCGAACAACGTTATGTATACAGGGTGTATCAAAAAGCCCGTACAAAGACAAAGTTAATTTTTTAAATGACTTCCTATATTTTTTGTTACATTTTTGTTTTCTACATAAAATTCTAAATATTTTTTATCTGGCATATTATATACCTATATTCAATTGTTTACGAGATATTCGCATTTAAATACAAATTTAGAATGAAAAAATCCGATCATCTCTTAATGTTGTTTTACGTTTCTATGGTTTTAGCAGTTTTTGTAGAGTAACACAACAGCCCTATTAATGATTAATAAGTAATTAGATATCACATGACAAGTAGAAATAGGTAAAACCTTAAACAAGAAAAAAACGATTTAAACATTTTTTTACAGATTAATAAAACTGTCGTTTTCACATTTTTATTAATCTCCATAGCATATATGGTTATTATGCAACTCTCAAAAAACCGCTGAAACCATAGAAACGTAAAACGACATTAAAAGATGAGCGGATTTTTCCCTTCTAAATTTGTATTTAAATGCGAATATCTCTTAAACACTTGATTATAGGGATATAATATGCTGAATAAAAAATATCTAGAATTTTATGCAGAAAACAAAAATGAAACAAAAAATATAGTGATTCATTTAAAAAATGAACTTTGTTCTTGTGCAGACTTTTTGATACACCCTGTATACATAACGTTGTTCGCAAAATATAGAGCAGTAAAAACCAAAATATTTTTGTATAAAACATTTTTCCCAATTTCAATCTTAAAATAAATAAACGGGGGCTCTCACTTACAGACTTACCCTGTATACGTGACGTACTTATGCATACAATGACGCTTACAACTTTTTGAATTGTTGTATCTCAGAAACGGTGGCTTTTAGGAAAAAAAATTGATACCTTTTTTATAAATAATTTTATGATTTACAATTTTTGTTAAAAATAATTTTACGATAAAACCTACCTTTTTGAAGAAAATCGCGAAAAACCCATTTTTTTGACCTTTGACCTCAAGTCAATTATTTTCCACATAACGGAACAATGGGGAATTTAAATATGTTATTTTTAATTATGTTTTAAACAATTTTACTCACTTTCAGCTTGATGTAAATTTATGTACCTTTGAATTTCTAGATTGACCGGAGTATCATCCCATTTTTTCGTAAAATTTATTGGCGGTTCAAAATAAAATAAAATTTTAAATGCCTTATTAAAGAGTCATCCAACGAGAACTCAACAGGGTCATTTTTGTGGATAGACGTATTAAAAAAAATGTGAAACCATCTTGTGCATTTTTCCCAAAGAATCTGAAAAAATACTTAAAAAATAATTTAAATTAAATAACATTTTCTTAATGGAATACCTTATATGGTTTCGTTTTTTAAAGTGTCTCATTTTTTTCGATACGTTTCAATAAAAAGGATTTTGTATTAATTTTTACCAACAAGAATTAATTTGATTCATATGAGAATTTTGAAATTTGAATTAAAAATAGAAAGAGGTAACAATAAATCCCTGATAAGAAAACGCTAAACAGCTATTGCTTTTTTGTTTTGTTTTTAGGTATTTATTGTTACTTTTCCGAGTTTCTATTTTTAATCGCAAATTTGTCATATATGTCACACTAGGCAATTAAGTTTTTAACTCAAATGGATTTTCCTCTCATGGGTTAGTCAGAAAAACTTTATTATGTTAGATAGATGTTAGATAGTATATTACGATAAAATTTTAAATTGTAAAAAAAAAATCCCCCACATCCTAATTCAAAAATTGTGACTTAAATTAAACAATCTAAAAATTGTTTGTTAGTTGATTTTATCGATGTCAATCAAGAATAATTTTTTTTTAGTTTAAGGTTAAAGCTATCCAAAAATAATATTGTTGAGCCTTTATCATACAGGGTGTTAAAAAATTGCTATTATTGTGTCAGAGCTAGTCCGTCCCTGGAAAACTAAATAAGCCAAATATGAAGACTTATCTAGTAACCATCATATTAAAAAAGTATTTAATTACGATATATATATATATATATATATATATATATATATATATATATATATATATATATATATATATATATATATATATATATATATATATATATATATATATATATATATATATATATATATATATATATATATATATATATATATATATATATATATATATATATATATATATATATATATATATATATATATATATATATATATATATATACATATATATATATATATATATATATATATATATATATATATATATATATATATATATATATATATATATATATATATATATATATATATATATATATATATATATATATATATATATATATATATATATATATATATATATATATATATATATATATATATATATATATATATATATATATATATATATATATATATATATATATATATATATATATATATATATATATATATATATATATATATATATATATATATATATATATATATATATATATATATATATATATATATATATATATATATATATATATATATATATATATATATATATATATATATATATATATATATATATATATATATATATATATATATATATATATATATATATATATATATATATATATATATATATATATATATATATATATATATATATATATATATATATATATATATATATATATATATATATATATATATATATATATATATATATATATATATATATATATATATATATATATATATATATATATATATATATATATATATATATATATATATATATATATATATATATATATATATATATATATATATATATATATATATATATATATATATATATATATATATATATATATATATACATATATATATATATATATATATATAATAATAATAATATATATATATATATATATATATATATATATATATATATATATATATATATATATATATATATATATATATATATATATATATATATATATATATATATATATATATATATATATATATATATATATATATATATATATATATATATATATATATATATATATATATATATATATATATATATATATATATATATATATATATATATATATATATATATATATATATATATATATATATATATATATATATATATATATATATATATATATATATATATATATATATATATATATATATATATATATATATATATATATATATATATATATATATATATATATAATATATATATATATATATATATATATATATATATAATATATATATATATATATATATATATATATATATATATATATATATATATATATATATTTTATATTTATATATATATATATAGAAAAATCTAAGAGTAGTGGAAATGCAGTCAATTGAAGGCCACTTTAAGTAATTAACTCTTCATTGTAAAAGTAAAACTTTCGGAAAAATTTTTTTCCCATCATCAGGACAATCTAAAAATAAAAGAAAATGATTCTTTTAGAGAAACCAACAAAAATAATTCTCTTTTTTACAAAGTTCTTACCATATGAGTTGAAAACATGAAACAGGTTAATAGCAATGAAGAACAAAACTTCATTCACATTCCTCTTTAAACTACATTGACTTTAACTTATTTTTTTAGCACGTGGATCGTTCCACCGTGTTACTAACAGACTTTTACGGAGTGAAAGAAATATAATAAAAAGCAAGGAATTTATAGTTAAAAAACTTACAAAAAACAAGTATGGTTTAAAACTTAACGACCAATGAGCGCTGTCAGTTGAACAAGAAGTAAAATTTTGATATAATGATTTTAAAAAAACTTTGGATTTTCCATTTTTAAGATTTGGGCCCCTCACAGGCCGCATCTTGCAAACTGACAGAGCCATCTGTCGTGGTGCCCAGGTAATTATTTATACACTGCTCACAATTAAGGTAATTATTTATACACTGCTCAAAATTAAGAGTTTGCAGATACATTATTGTTTTTTAAAAAAATGAATACCATTTAAAAAAGGTTTTAAAAAATTAATAGAATGTAATATGTATGTACCTAACACCTAACCTGTTAGGTACATCATATTACATTCTTTAAAAACCCTTTTTGTAAATATTGTTCATTTTAAAATCAATAATGAAAATTTTAAGGGTTTGCAAAATTTACCAATTAGAGCAGTATCCCTGACTTACAATAATCTGTAAATTATGAAAGATCGGCCTGTATAAAATCAAAAAATCAAATTTTCATTATATCAAATTCTAATTCCCTTATCCTCGTGTCGTTAATTTTGCTTGTGGTTATAAAGGCTTTTTATTATTTTCCCTTTTCACTCCGTAAATCTTTTTAAATTTTACGGTGAAAACAATCCACGTTAAAACTAAGTTAAAGTCAATGGGTTTTTAAGAGGAATGTGAATGGTTTTGTCTCATTGCTATTAATGTTTCATTTTTTCCCTCACATATTTAAAAATTTTTGAAAAGAGAGAATTATTTTTGTTGGTTTCTCTAAAAAGAATCGCCTTTATTTTTTTGATTGTCCCGATGATGGGAAAAATTTTTTCCCGCCACAATAAAGATTAATTACTTAAAAATGGCCCAATTGACTGCCCCCTTTCTGGTTTTAGATTTTTTTTTTTAGTCAGTCACGACTTCCTCTTTTTTTTATATATATATATATATATATATATATATATATATATATATATATATATACCGGGTGACAACGAAATCACTACCCAGCCCTTTATTTTTTTAATGAAAACATATGGCTTTCAAATTTTAGCATGATATATTACATTATAAGATGCCGATTTTGGATATTATAACATGTTTCTATCACTTCCGGTTTAACCGGAAACCACATAAACTTTGATTTTTTCAATGGAACACCCTGTATATTTTTCGTAATTTGGATTCTTCGGATCAGTTCTGATATAAAATCCATATTATATCCTATACCTATCTTTGCTTGTTTTTGAGAAAAGGGCGATTGAAGATGTCCAAACGACCCATATTATACAGTTTTATCGGAAAACAAATAAATGTTATAAAAATTTTATATGTTTAATTTAATTCTTTCTAAAGACCCTATCTGTGGAGGTAATAATAAAACCAGTTCCGCCTTTACCGGAAGTGCTGCGAAAATTGACTTTTCTAATAATGTAACTTCAAAAATTTTAATGCAACACCCTGTATATTTTTTTAAAAATTTTAATTTTACGGCTCATTCCCAATATAAAAACTATTTATTTCATACACCTATCTTTGTTAGTTTTGAGAAAATTGTTTGCCCCCATAACTGCATAATGTGCGGTCGTTTAAACATTTCAATCGCCCTTTTCTCAAAAACTAACAAAAATAGATATAGGATATAATGAAATTTTATATCAGGAATATTTTTTAGAATTTAAATTTTAAAAAAAATACAGGGTGTTGCCTTTTTTTTTTTGAAATAACATTATTAAAAAATTAATTTTCGCAGTACTTCCGGAAAAACCCGGGAAATAGTTTTAATATAACTTTCCAAATGAGTCTTCAGGAAAAATTAAATTAAACAAATAAATTTTTTTAACTTTTTTGTTTACTCATAAAACTGAATAATATGCGGTAGTTTGGACATTTTAATCGGTATTGTCTCAAAAACAAGCAGAGATAGGTTAGGATACAATAAAGATTTTATTAGAAATGATCCGTAGAATCCAAATTCGAAAAAAATATGGGGGGTTTCATTGAAAAAATCAAGATTGATGTGTTTCCCGGGTTTAAAACCCGGGAAATGATGAAAACATGTTATAATATCCAAAAACGGCACCTTAAAGTTTTAATATTCACCTTAAAATTTGAAAGCCATATGTTTTTAGTCAAGAAAAAAAAGGGCTGGATAGTGGTTCGTTTAATTTTATATATATATATATATATATATATATATATATATATATATATATATATATATATATATATATATATATATATATATATATATATATATATATATATATATATATATATATATATATATATATATATATATATATATATATATATATATATATATATATATAATATTCCCATTTCTGTAACTCCTAGGGGTGTTTTTAATGGGGGTGCAACCACCCTCACTTGATTTTTGACCACGGATTCGTAATCAGCGACCCCAAAAACCCCCTAGAGAGATTTTAAAAAATTTTCATCAGTTTTACTAGTGGAGATTATTTGGGGGTGGAAAAACTACCCTAATTTTTTCATTTTTCATGGCATATGTTAGTGGTGATGAATGTTCGTGAGGGTCTACAAACCACGTAAAAACGAAAAAATTTTAAATTGGAGCTTGTTATCAACTTTTCCACATTTTCCGGCTTATTTACTGGGCTAATAATGTGTGGATATTTTATTTAAAATTGAAGCTTTTTTGCATAAATGAAGCCAAGAAAACAGCAGCACAAGTTCATACTTGTTATTTTTATTTTAAATGCTTCATCTTCACGACATTCGAATCGCGGCGATACGAATGTATGAAAATAACCGTAAGTGTTACAGGAGGAAGATTAACGAAAGGATCAAGGATAGAATTGGCAGCAAATTGTTTGGCAAATAGTTCAGCTCTTTTTTTAGAGCTAGAAACAATTTCATCTTAAACATCCTAGCCCCGCAAATCAACCCCAAACTTTTTGGTTTTGGGGTTCTTTTTAGTATGAGAAATATAGGCCTCACAGACAATGGTGAACAGAAATAATGTTCGAACTAAGCCCACATATATTTGTAAATGAGATCAATCTTTTAGATGGTGGCCCCTAAATGCACCTCTCACCCGAAGTTCGACTGGAGGGGCATTTTACCTTCGAAATCCTTTACTTTCGGGTGTAACAAGTCCTTTAAAGTGCAAGTGGGGTGGTACCGCCTCAGGCGTGAAAAAGTTTTTTTGCCACCTGCTTAATGTTACCATTTAACTTTAATAACCATGCTACCCCTGTGGGGATTGCTTTAAGTTTTTTGAGTTCTATTGCACATCGGACTGAGTTGGGTATTTTTCAAAGGTCATTAAAATCCTATTACCTGATATATCCTTTTTTTTGGGGCCGATTGGACGACGCTCCGAAAATATCTACAAAAATTTATAATTTAAAAATTATTTATTATTTAATGGATAATGGAGATTCTATTTGATTTCCTAAAGAATAATAGTGGGTTCATTAAAAAAAAAAGACCTTGTATAATTGTTGTTATTAAATGAATGGTTGCAAATATTTGGAATAAAAGCGACTATCCAATTTAATAGGTAATTATTTCGGGATGAATCATAGTAAGAGAACTTTTTAGGAATGGAAGTTACGTAGCTTATTAAGGGAGCTTTTTAAAATAGGTTTAGTTAAAAAATAAAAATTTGACGACTTTTTCCTTTACTGTGTTAATTTAATAACATCCCCCAGCCACAATGAGAGGTAAAAAAATGGTTTTTCTCAGTTAGATAATAAACCAACACAAAAAACGACTTTTAAATATTCTTAATAACATAAAAAAAAACAAATTCTTAATAAATATTTATTAGGAATTAGAGTATTAGTTTTTTTTTTAATTTTTGCCCCAAAATTAACGACTGATTTATTCAAAAAATCAGAATATTATTTTAAAAAATGCATTAAGTATACGTAAAGCTTAAGGAAAGGGTAAAAAAGTGAGTAAATATTTTTTTTCTGACCATCTTACTAGAAAACTTCTAAAGTTTCAATAGCTAAATTTTTTTGAGATCTGCCAAAACGTTTAAAACTATCAATTGATAATTACTTTCTAGAGAATTAATTTTTCATAACCGAATAATTTCAGTTTACAAAAAAGGTAGTTGATATACATACATAAATTGTTATACTAATTTTACGTTCTAATAGTTAGCATAAACAAAAATATTAAATAATGATTTAAATTTATTCCATAGGCGTCGGTTGCGATATGAACTATGGAAACAATAGTTCTAAAAAAAAGCATTGTTCTTTTGATTTTATTAAGTTGCATTTAAGGGGTGTACCTTGTATATAATTTAAAATGAATTAAAACAGTATCCACGATTTATTAAACAATATTTATTAGATTATAAATTTTGTTTAAAACTTTATTGTTTTTTTTAATTGTTTTTATTTTTAGGCACTGCAGAAGCTACGTAATGTTTTAAAAATAAATACATATTTTATCACAAAAAAAGGCAAAAAGGTACCTTTTTTGTGCAATTAATGCATGTTTTACAGTTTATTCAGAATATTATTACAATTATTTCCATTATCATAATTGCAAGTAATACTTTAAAAAGTATATTATTTATTAAAAGTTACTAGCCCTGTTTACACAGGGTGGACCAAATTTTCAGTATGAGGTCTTTTCGTCACGCGTACTTTTGTTCTAGTGTAAACACATAAGTATTAAAATTTGGGGTAATGGTTTTATATACTATTCAAAAATCTATGTTCATACCACTGTTTCGGCTATTTCAAGAGATTTTTTAAAAAATCTTTTACATGCTACTTATATGGATACAATATAATAATCATCCGGTGGAAGAGCTTTAAAATATGTTTCAATAATTTTTTATTAACAAATAAAGAGTGTCCCAAAAGGTATGGTCCAAAGTTTGGGATCATGTAGATTGGATCAAAATAAGATAACAACTTCATATAACTTTTTGCTCTATGTCCCTTCTTTACCGAGCTATTACCTCTTAAAGGTAACAATTGAAAATCGATTTTTTATTAATAACTTTTGAACGGCTTGAACGATCTGGAATTTTTTTTGTTGATTAATTCTAGTTAATAACTGTCTTGCATTAACGTATAAACATGCCCGAAACCATTAAAGATACAGGTCCGGACTATCAAATTGTAAAAAACTTCAAAATTTTTGAGTATTGCCATATTTAACATTTTGACCTTACTGGTAGATTCCCTGAGTTTTCTATAGAAAAAAGGTATACTTTATCTTTATTATAGGACTAGGGTTTCGCGTAAAATGCATTTAAAATCATTAAGGTATACTGAGGGCTCGATAAGATATACCCTGGGCTCCCAAAAGGTGTACTTAAGGACTCCTTATAAATCTTATATCAAAATCTACTACCGGAAGTCAATTTTCAGCTGAAAATTATAAATTAAAAGTAAAAAAAAAACTTAATTTATTTTAACAAAAAAATAAATAAATAAATAAAAACAATAAAATCATACAGCAAAATAGAAACTTTATGATTATTAGTAGAATAACAAAAAACAAACTGCTACGCGTAAATTTTACTAAGGTATGTGTTCAAACAGCTGAAACAGTGTACAGCTACACATTTTCTTAATTTACTAAGACATGCTTTTTGAACCTGAAACAAATGTTAGGATTATTCCTTATTGTAGCGCAATGAAACATAATTATTTTTAATAAATCTTCTTTTTTTTACTTTTAATTTATAATTTTCAGCTGAAAATTGACTTCTGGTAGTAGATTTTGAGATAAGATTCATAGGGAGTCCTTAAGTAGACCTTATTAAGAGCCCCAGGGTATATCTTATCGAGAGCCCTCGAGTATACCTTAATGATTTTAAATGCATTTTACGCGAAAACCGCTAGTCCTATCAATAAAGATAGAGTATACCTTTTTTCCATAGAAAACTCAGGGGAATCTACCAATTAGGTTAAAATGTTAAATATGGCAACACTGCAAAAATTTTGAAGTTATTTACAAATTTAACAGTCCGGACCTGGTATCTTTAATGGGTTTGGGGCATGTTTAAAGCAGTTAATGCAAGACAGTTATTAGCTAGAATCAAGGAAGTTTAAAGGTGTATGGAAGCCCAATGCTATGGCCCATTCGATCAAAAAATGTCCAGCCCAGTATGAAAATAACTGTCAGAGTTGGCCCCGCCGATTTTGCGCAATAACGAAATTCCACGAAATAATTTAATGTGTTGCCTACTTACACACTGATAAATCAGTGTGTAGTTAGGCAACACATTATACTTTTATGAGAGCCGTACAAGTTTCGATTGTTTTGCTTTGTGTGATTATATTTTGTGGTTGCAGAAGTTTTTTTGGATTGATAAAAACCTTTTATTTTAGTGATTAGTGTCCCTCTAATTGAATAAAAGAAAGTACAATTTTATGTTAAAGTTCCTTTTTGTTTTTTCTGTATTTGTTTAAAAAAAAATTAGATTTTTGGTTTCTGATACTTACATTATCAACTTTTTGAGCTCGACATACTGTAGACACATAATATTTAACGGTTACTGTTACAATGGATACCTAGGTACCAAAGGTTACTAAACATTTTTAACCACTGTTATTCTGTCTCATGAATGTTTGTTATTAGTGAAAAGTATATGCCTAAAAGCAGTTATAAAAATTTTCACTTTTTAATGTACAACCACAATCTTAGGATTAGATTAAACTCATTTACACTATCTTGCCCTTCTTTTATCACAAAATTGGTGATAAGTACATGAAACTATCATACAATGTTTGAAATTTATTTAAAAAAAATCGTGTTTTTATTTATTTACAAAGATTTTTGGTAAAAATACAAAACTCCCAAAAATATCGACCATTCCAAGTCCGGCTCTGACCTACTATTCATTGCGCAAACTCTGCGGGGCCAATCCCCCGATTCCCGCTGCCCTGTACGCCTGGACAATTTTGTTCTACAGTATTGGGCTTCCATACACCTCTAAACTTCCTTGGCTAGAATTAATCAACAAAAAAATTCCAGATCGTACAAGCCGTTCAAAAGTTAATAAAAAATCGATTTTCAATTGTTACTTTTAAGAACTAAGAGCTCGGTAAAGAAGGGGCATAGAGCAAAAAGTTATATGAAGTGTTACCTTATTTGATCAATCTACATGATCCAAAACTTTGGACCATACCTTTTGGGACACCCTGTATATACTGATACATACTTACGGGATAGAGGAGTGAACAGGGGTGCTGGGCGGGGTTAAAACAGCAATAATCCAACAGGAGATAGAAAGTATTTTACGTCCTCCACGGAACTCTTTATTTATAACAAAAACTGCTGGGACTCGGCGCGTAATTTAAAAAGTAGGCTTTTTCTAAATAATGCATGTAATGTAAAAGCAAATAATTGGTTTTTTCTAATACGTCTCCGCATTTTTACGTCTGAAGTATAATTGGGGAAAATCAAAAGCCGCTTTGCTAACCAGAACTAACCATGACCGACTAGAACTTAGGTTTTTTGAATTTGTCTAGATTATTTGTAGAAGTTATAAACAAAATTTTAACAGCCTATGAGAAAAAACCTGGGAAATATATAATTACACTTTTTAAAAAAATATTTAACTTCTACCATATCAAAAATTATAAAAAATTTCTTATTAACTTCTATGTAGGAATACTTTAGACAAATTCAAAAGCCCTAAGTTCCAGTCGGTCATGGTTAGTTCTAGTTAGCAAAGCGGCTTTTTCAATTATATTTATATATTTGTTAAAAAAAAATATTGAAACATGTTTTTCAAGCTCCCCCACCGGATTATTATTATATTGTACCCATATAAGAAGCCTGAAAATGAAATTCTCAAAAATCTTTTAAAATAGCCGAAACAGCTATATGAAACAATTACCAAATTTGGTACTCAAACTTGGTCCGTCTCAACCAGCGTGAATCAAATATAATTTCCATCGGTGTAAACACGTCGGTCATTTTTGGTGGACCAAAGCGACAGCTTTGATCGTTGACATTTCGCGTTCCGCAAGGAAAACGTAGAATTATGGTCAACCTACAAAATATTTTTGTTGTTTTTACATTTTTTTAGGGTTCTGTATGTATTCTTCAATTTTTTCCATAACACAGGTCCACAAAAAAAGTGGTGTGTACAGGGTGTTGGACTATGATTTTCTGGCGTATTTTTTTTCGCTTAACACGAATCTAAAGTCAACATTGGGGGTCCAGCAATTAAAAATCGAGAAAAGGCGTAATTCCAGATATAAACGATTTATAAAAAATTAAAATGTCAATATCTCAAAAAATATAAAAGATACACGAAACTTTATAGGACATAAACTATGTGTTTTTACCAGATCTTTAATTTAAGTTATATAACCTTTCTGTTTAAAAGCAATATTTTTGGAGTTATAATTAAAAAACCGAATTTTCAGGACTTTTACAAGGTCCCCTAAAAAATTTTTGAAACTATTTTTTTTTATTTTTTTATTTTTTCTGCAAATTTTGAGTGATTTTGGAATTAAATAAGTAAAATAAATAATTTATAATATAAAATCCCTTATAGTTTATATAGTCGTAGTCCAAACATGCCGTGGTAGCAGGTTTTTGCCAGTAAATGTACCGTATCGGTTTTTTTGAATTTTTCTTGATTTTTTGCTGTTTGACATCCAATTTTAACTTTAGATTCTGGTTCAGCGGAAAAAAATACGCCAGAAAATTTAAGTCCGACAACCAGCACACACCACTTTTTTTTGTGGACCTGCCTAGTTAATTTAACAAACAACCCAAAAGAACTTAAAAAAAAGAGTAAAGAACCCTAACTAAAATAGACATAGGAGCGGAGCGGGTGGGCGGGGTGCGAAGTGAGAAGGGAGGCAACTGATCAGCCAATGTTGTGCGCCTTCATCGGTCGCCGCTCGCATTCATTCAAGCTACTTCTGATTTTTATATATTTTTTTAAATTACTACCCCCACTGCTCATGTGAAACTCATATGGTAAAAACAACGATCAAAACAAACAATATAATCTAGGATTTTCTTTGTCTGCCCTCCCTTATATGCAATCCTGGCTACGCCCTTGTTGCCAAACCATCTCGGGGGTAGAATTTTTTGTATATTTTGATCACAGTAATCGATAGAAAAATGATTTCTAAGCAAAAAAATAAGGTTATACCAAAATTTTTTTGATTGCAAAAATCTCAAACAACCCTCAAAGACCACCCTAATTAAAATGGGTAGTAGCCCTTTTTCAATTCTCGTTATCTATGTATCATAAATACATTCTAATATTTTAACCGATTTAAATTGCTTAGTTATAAAAAATAACATTTTCTTGAAAATAACTCGAAAACTAAGGAAGATACGTAAAAATTACTAAGGTATCAAATTGTAGCTTTTGAATTATAAATATTTTGCTTTTTTAATTTGCTGTATGACGAAAATTAAGTGAGATATAAACGTTTAAAACGCGTGTGTATAGACGAGCACTACCTTGTTTCAGCCCTTTAAACTATCCCTTTTCAAAAAAGTAAGGGTTTTAAACAGTTTTAATATATAGGACCTTACAGCTCTCGAAAAGGCCAACAAAATGTTTTTCTTAAAGAAATTTTATCATAAAAACTAAGGGAGTTATGCTTAAAAACAATTTTTGGAGCATTATAAAAGCGATTCGATGCATTTTTTAAAAAATCTGCGGTTTGGTACTATTTTTTGCATTGTAAAATTGTAAGGGGTGAATTTTTGAGAATTAAAAAATTAGATTAGTAGAAGTCACATTTTTAATTACAACTCTGTGACAATATGTTAATTTTTCTAGGGTTAACATTTTTTTTATTAAATCATAATAAGGGTTTATTTTCAAGGGTTGAAATTTATTAAATAATGTTTCAAAGAATTAGATACTTATTTTTTAATTTATATGAGCCTAATTTTATGTGATTTAAGCTTTAATATAGAAGTTTTGAAGGTTTTTGCAATAAGGGGTAGTTTTCACCCCAAAAAAATAAAAAGCGACCTTTAGCATAATAGAGATTTTGAAGAGGAGAGAAGAGTAAGTTAAGCTTTATACCAAATTTTCATGCAAAACACTGTGATAATGTATTAATTTTTTTAGGGAAAATATTTTTTTAAATAATCATAATAGGGGTTGATTTCAAATAATGTTTCAAAGAAACAAATTACTGTACTTTTTCAACTTAATGTGAGTAAAATTTTACTCAATTTAAGCTTTAATGTATAGGTTTATAGGTTTTAGCAATAAAGGGTAGTTTTCACCCCTAAAAACTAAGGAGCGCCCATCAAGACAATATAGATTTGGAAAAGGAGGGTAAGTCAAGCTTAATCCCCAAATTTTCATGCAAATTCGTGCATTTTGAAAAAAATCTCAAGTTTTGCACTTTTTTCAGCTTTGTTTTCTGGACTAAAAGCAAGTTTGCTAGTGGTACTCCAATAAAACATTTCAGTAAAAAAAAATTTTTAATTAGTTAAATTATTTCGGTTTCTTATATTACTGAAATTTTGTTAACATTTTTTTGCCATAGCGGTCAAAAAATTCTGTTAAAATATAAAATGGCGGAAGCGAACTAGTTAGGTATTCCACACTGCAATGTTAAATAATGATCTATTTAAAATTACAAAACCTTACTTTTTACGCGTTAACAGCTTTATAGATTTTGATTGTAAAGGTGACCAAATACATTGTGAAAGTCCTTTAAGTAAACTCTCAACAATAAGAAGAAAAATAATACAATGTTTCTTCGTTTAAAATGCATGTTCTTTTGTTTGAAACATGAGAGGAAATTTTAATTTAAGTAAACATCATTCAATGCTTAACATTTTTTTAGAAAGTGATTATTAAATCCACCAAACCCTGGTTAATAATATAAAAAATTTTAAACTAAAACTTACCTGTATTAATGTTTAAAAACAAAGACAACAGGAGGCTGTGTCATCTTACAATATAGGTCTATATTATGTTTATTATTAGTTTTAAACAGTTAGGTTACACTAGCGCCGTTGAACTTTACAACAGGATTTTGAAGTAAATATAGGACCTTCAAAAAGATGAAGTAAAAAACCTAACAAATTAAATTTACTACAGAAATTAACAAAAGGGCACTTCTATATAAAACTACTTTACAATTTTAAATCTATTTTGAACTTCAGTATAATTTTGTCAGTGCACTATAACGTAACAGTACCTATGAAGTCAGCAGCTTCTCAGGAGTCAAGGTAAACAAGTACTTGACCGTTTTTATAAGTAATTTAATTTATTAAAATGTTAAATATTGTGATTTCCGCGACTAATGATTCAAACTTATTAAGACAATAAAATGTAAATAAAGAGTAACTTACCCCTGCCTCTCTGCAAGATATCTTATTCTTGTTGTTGCTTAGAACCACACTATTTTCGTTTATTCTTAAGCGTGACTGAGAACTTTTACTTTCAATTTTATAGGTAGGTAGGCGATCAAGTTTGTTTCTTTTGTATTCATAGCAGCGCTTTTTTTACTTTCCTTAATTTAGATTGGTTATATACCTTAAAAAGCATTTATGTTTTTCATGAATAAGAATAAACGAAAATAGGCCTAATTCCCTAAATTATTTTATGAAGCATTATACATAATGCATAATGATTTAAGTAATAACATTCATTTAATCCTTATGTATAATCATGTATATATTTTTTTAAATAGTAAATTTAAACACGAGGGGTTAATTTTCTATATTAGTATCATTATCAAAATTTTAATCATATCAAAGAACATGCATTTATTTTACCGGTAATTATCGCATGAATTTAAATACGCGCCTTGAAAAACAACCGCTTGAATAGACCAATCAGCGCCCTCCAGCTGTAATAGTCCTCAAATAGAACACTCTTCACGTCGTAGAGACCGATAACACCCATTCGAACTGTTGGTGTAAGTGAGTTAACAAGCCACGTATAACAAATAACACGACGATACTAGGTTTCTGACCAATGAGAGCTTTCCATCTGTCGCGTCCGCTACTTAAAGAAGACATACGTTGAACGAAATACTCCACTACAACTGTTATATAAAAGAATGAGTTTTCCCAATGGGGCTAGTCTGTGATATATCCCGATATTGAATTAGTATTCATTCTGTGAAGTGTTTTTTGGCACTTTACTAGCGGTCGTGTTCGTAGTTTGACGTAAATCGGGGTACAATTTTAGGATTTAGCAAAAATGAAGTTATATTTATTATTTTCCGTAATTTCTTTGTGTGCATATGCAGCATTAGCCGACGTATACTTTGAGGAGAAATTCAAAGATGGTAAGTTTGATTTATTTTTTCTAATATTTGTACCCGCATTTAATGTGAAAATGTAGGGGATGATCAAATTATTTTTCCCCTATATTAAAAAATATATGTTCGCTACAATGCAGTGTGGCCCTTTTTCTTTATAAATTTAATATTTAAATTTAAGTAATTATGATATTTCGCCCAGAGACATTCTTAATTAATACTTTCCATGTGTTATAGATTCCTGGGAGAAAAACTGGATATACAGCAAACACCCAGGAAAGGAGTTTGGAAAGTTCGTAAGAACTGCTGGAAAGTTCTTTAATGATGAAGAAGAAGATAAAGGTAAGAATTTTGGTAAAATTTTACTTTTCGGACACCACGCCGATTTACATAAATTTTTGCATAGAGGGTTTTTTTGGGGCGCTGATCACGAATTTAAAATTCGTTTTTTCCGGCAACCTCTGGTTTTTGAGTTATTAGGCCTCAAAGAGGACTAACCTCAAAATGGACATTTTTCCAAAATTCCTCCTTCTTGAAACTGATTACCATAGAAATGGAACATACCCTGATTGGGTACTTATTTATTAAACGAATACACTAAAATTTAGAAAAGTTTATTGCATATTTTTAGTAAAAAACATCTCAAATAAATTTAGTTTTTTATATTTTGACAACTGAGTTATGAATCAGGCAACCAGTTATACATCATAAAGCTTCTTACAACATACAGAAAAGTGGATTCATTTAAGATAATTTTTACTTAAAATAGACAATAAAGTATTGTAAATTTTAGTGTATTTGTTTAATATATAAGTGCCTAATCAGTATATGTTCCCATTTGTTGGTAATCCGTTTCAAGAAGGGAGAATTTTGAGGTTAGTTCAATTGGAGGCCTCATAACTCAAAAACCAGAGGTTGCCGGAAAAAAACGATTTTAGATTCGTAATCAGCGCCCCGAAAAACCCCTGTATGCAAAAATCCATGAAAATCGGCGTGGTGTCCGTAAAGTAAAATTTACCGGTAATTTAAATTTAATTCCTAATCTTATATGAAATAATAAAAATTACTCATAATAATATTCTGTTGCAATTGTAAGTCAGCCTCAAAAGTAGAGGCTCTATACATAAATATTTGAGACAAGTGTCTGATATAATGCTAGAAGTGGAGTTTGTTTCTCAAGAATTTAAGGATAAAGGCCACTTAAGGGAATAAAGTATTTTTCCAACATTCAAGTAAAACAAAATTAACAAAGATAAAAAATTTAGTCAGGTACATTTTATTATGCTTCAGAATTACAAACAAAGTCTGTACAAAAGTAAAAAATTAATTTCCGAAAACAGAATATTTTAATAAAATAAAGGCACCAGACATACTCTCTTTATCTTCACCTATTTTTTATCATGAAACCACAAAAGATAAATAAGCTTCATTTATATATTCACATTATTTAAAAGATGGTTAATCACAGGCATACCAAACCTGATATTCTTAAAGACTTATATTTGTTTTATAAAAAAAATTATGATATCCCATTTATAAAGACAATGAAATATAGTATCCAACTCATATACTGACTGATTTGACTGTTATTTTTATTTCAAATAATTATGTTATGATGTTATATATATATATATATATATATATATATATATATATATATATATATATATATACAGGGTGTAAAAAGTATGATGCTCATCATTTTAATGGGCGACAGTGGAGCTCAAAATAAGTCGAAAAGTTTATATGACATATATGTCAAAACTTGACAGATTTTTTTCTAAACGATGTTAAAGTCATGCACTTTGAAAGCAGTTATTTCTGTAAACCGTAACAATTGGAAACTTTTGTCTTAATCGCTTATCAGTAGATTCATTTGATAATAAAATAAACTTAATTTTAAATATTTTAGTCTACAAATAAAAAAAAAATTATGATTTTTTAACAATTGTTCTCCCAGTTAAAAATTAAAAAACAATTGGCAACAGAGCGATACCTTGTGCGAAGTCAGTCGTACAAAGAAGCTCCCGATCCGCCACGATATTTTGTTTGTTTTTGAATGGAAAAATATGCCGGTATGTTTTAAATTCAAAACAAACGTATTGCAAGTGTACCTACTAAAGACTGATGAAAACGGAATGTAGCGACCGAGAAATCTTATTCTTTAGCAAAACAAAAAGTGTTGTTTTAAAGCATAATTAGTTGTGTTCTTAAATGGATATTAAGCTTATTCTTATGGTGAGTACAATTATTTTTTAATTACAAATAAAAACCAAACAATTATTGATTGTTTTTTACTTAAATTTAATATTAAAATAAAGTGCAGGAAGTAATTTTTATTATTTGTATGTAAATAAATGAACATCTTAAAAAAAAGTGTAAACAGTATTTACAAAAACTACAACAACGTTCAAGTGGAGACCCGCCGCTTCGACGAAACAGACGCGGTGTTGCCATGTTTTTTAAAACTTGAAAAGGGCATATTTCGAAAACAATTAACTTTTGACTCATATGTTCTTGGCTTTTTCGACTTATTTTGAGCTCCTCTATCGCCCATTAAAATCATGAGCATCATATTTTACACCCTGATATATATATATATATATATATATATATATATATATATATATATATTTATTTATCATCATCATGAAGTTACTATAGATGTTTTTCTATGCACCATCCCATCAAATTTAACCATATTTAAGTAAAGATTTAATTAAAAAACCTGTACAATTTTTTGTTTTTAAAACAATGTTAAAATATAAAACTTATGTTTTAATTTAAAATCCTGTTGGCTATATACTTTGTATAATCCATCTACCTTAAATAGCAATAACTAAGCTTCAGAGCCGAGTGATCTTAACATAAACCTGTTTCACATTTAACACAGAGGCATTACTATCTCCACAGCTAATTATCAGTTTTTTTTATCAAGTAGACAGATTTATTCTGTTCAAAACCCGAAATATTTTAGTCACTTAGGGATCGTCCGGTTTCGGTGAACTTTAGCTCCATTTTTAAACAGCAATATTTTGATATAATTTTTTTTTCACTTATTTGTTACACCATTATAAAGCACATAGGGTCTGAAAAAATTAATTTTTCACTCACATTATCACAAAATAAAATAATTTCTTTATTTCCCATATAAAATATACAAAAGTAATATGGCTGACCAACATGAAAAAAGTGAGAAAGAATACATACAAAAAGAGATGATACGATGTCATTTTGTTTAGGATTTCTTCCTTAAAAAAGCAATGTTGCCAGATGTTTTCTAATAATTTGTTATTATTGAAGGTTGTTTTTTTCTATTTACCAGAAATGAAGTTTTTTTTATAAAAACAACAAATTACAACTAACCAACAACAACTTTCAAACTATTACCTAGTTGTGGTTAGTTTTTGGTTAGTTGTCGTTAGGTTTTCCTCATTAAATTGTAAAATTTCTTTATTATAAATGCGCCGTCGAACAATTTTTTTTTGATCCGGCAACGTCGCAAATTCTGACCTTTTACTTAACCTAAAAACATAGTGTTTTTTCGACTTTTAATTTCATTTTTCTCTGCAAAAATGCATTTTTTCGGATTTTTTCTTTTGGAAATCTACTAAACAAAATGTGTTCTTTTTATCTGTAATATTTATTTTTTCAAATCGAATGGAGCTAAACGACACCGGACCCGGATCGTCCATTAATTACATATGATACATGGTGAGGTTTTAGGCTAACCCCCTCCTTACCTGAAATTACGTGTATTTTTTTAGTACAAAATGTCTCAAAAATTTTAAAATCGCTCCATAAAATCACAGAATAACCGGCACGCCGAGCCGGGAGATTGTCGCGGCGGGCGGGGGAATCGTTGCTTGGCAACGGGGCAAGTCAAGCTCACACGCCGCTTTTCGGTTGTTTAGAAATTGCGCGTTTAACGACAGAATAAACACACGTGATATCTTACTACACCCTCCCTCTCCTTCCTTGTGATATTTCGTGATTTTTTTTTAACTCCCCCTTTTGAGCCTCACGTGATTAATGGACGACCCCTTAATAATGGTAACATTCAGTGACATATGCGTTTAGGGGTTTTCTCGAAAATTTAATTATTTTTGGAAAAAAAATACCTATATCATGTCATTAAATTTTCCAATTAAATAGTTGGGTGGTACATTTTGTAGTCAGTATATGCTACTGGTAATATTATGTGTTCTGTTTGTTTACTTAATAAGTTTTATTATATAATAATGATAATTATTAGAAAATTCTAAAATATGTTAAATAATAAATAATGTAGAGATATAATTATAAAGTAAACCTAATTTAAAGTCAATTACTTCTGACTAAATATTAACTTTCTTAGATTAATTTATTATTCATAATATTGTGCACCTAATTTAATATATTACAAAATCAGTTAATAATTAGAAAACTGACCAATGCAAAGTTTAAATTTAAGGGTATTTTTTTAAAATGGGTTTTTAATGAGTAAAACTCTAAAATGAAAATACAAATTTTGGTACTCACATTGCCCAAATAATGAATATTGACATGGTTAATGTGTAATAGAGTATGCTTTAATTATATGGAGTCTACAACCCGACAAGTATTGAATAGTACTAATTAATATATGCTACTAATTTAATATATTACAAAGCAGGTAATAATTAGACAATGCAAAGTTCAAATTAAAGAGTATTTTTAAAAAATTGGTTTTTAATGAGTAAAACTCTTAAAAGAAAAAACAAATTTTGGTACTAACACTGCCCAAATAATGAATATTGACATGGTTAATGTGTAATAGAGTATGCTTTAATTATATGGAGTCTACAACCCGAAAGTATTGAATAGTACTAATTAATATATGCTACTAATTTAATATATTACAAAATCAGTTAATAATTG
The DNA here is from genome assembly GCA_019359885.1 of Listronotus oregonensis. Taxonomy (NCBI): domain Eukaryota; kingdom Metazoa; phylum Arthropoda; class Insecta; order Coleoptera; family Curculionidae; genus Listronotus; species Listronotus oregonensis. Next base: position 276,633 of record JAHBCN010017456.1, read on the forward strand.
GACAACTGACCAATGCAAAGTTCAAATTTAAGGGTATTTTTAAAAAATGGATTTTTAATGAGTAAATTCTTAAATGAAAATACAGATTTTGGTACTCGCATTGCCAACATAATGAATATTGACATGGTTAATGTGTAATAGAGTATGCTTTAATTATATGGAGTCTACAACCTGACAAGTATTGAATAGTACTAATTAATATATGCTACTAATTTAATATATTACAAAATCAGTTAATAATTAGACAACTGACCAATGCAAAGTTCAAGTTTAAGGGTATTTTTAACAAATGGGTTTTTAATGAGTAAAGCTCTTAAGTGAAAATACAGATTTTGGTACTCGCATTGCCCACATAATGAATATTGACAGTCTACAACCTGACAAGTATATCAATGATAAGAGTAAATTGTATATTATAAATTACCTAATTTAGATAAATGAAGAAATTTAGCCTCTGAGGTGTATTGGTATAAATTATTATATAATAATGTAGGTGGCATTGCCTATTTATTCAAACAATAGTTTTTTTGCCTTACATTAAAAAAAAAATAAATAGTCCTCAAATTATTTTAGAATATAGTTTTGGTCTACTTTTGTACTTAGATACTTCAAAATCTTAAAAAATAAGTTTAATTTGACTACACTATGGACATAACATAAAATAATTTAAATAAAAATAAAACTTTAATTAGTTGGCTGGTTCTGCTTTTAAGGTTTTCATAATTACTAATAATTCTTACTTAAAACATTTTCATCTGTATATCAGTACATGTGCCTACTAGTGATGTAACGAATGTCATTTTTTTAAACATTAGCGAATGCGAATGCAAATATCTACTACCGACATTCGCGCATGCGAATATTCAGTTTTTGTTTGTTTACATTGCTTTATATATTTTTTGTCTTATAAGTTCTAATGAAAATTTAATTGTTAAGCTATATTGCCCAAAGTAAATAAAAAAAATGAATGGATTTTGATTTTATTAACCTACTTTTATATTTAAATTGTTTTTTTTTCTTCTATGCATATTCGCAAAACATTCGCAGAAATTATGCGAATAACCGCGAATGCGAATATTCGTTACATCACTAGTGCCTACTACATGCGACCCTACTTCAAGGCATATGTGATAAAAGTTACCCAAAAAGGTGTTCGATACTAAAGCAAATATTCATTTTTTACTTTTTTGCTTTTATGGGGAGGGTCAATTTTCCAGGCCACTATCAGCTGATTAAAAAAAACTATTTATTTTAATATTTTTGTATTTTTCTAAATATGAGTATTGATGAAAAATGGTAAGGACTCTTAGTGCTGAATGATGACATTTTGCCCACTACTGTTTAAAATAGAGGTTGACTTAATTAGCTTGATAATTAACTAAAAGAGTTAAACTTACCTGGTTATGGCTAAATAAATATAAAAAAGTTTTATTTATAGTTTGTGATAAATAAAATTAAGTAAAATATTGTGGGAAATTATTATATGCAATAAATAATATGCTTTCCTCATTTAAGATAAAATATACAGACTTTAGTTAAAAATACTTTCACATATTGGTTCAGAAATTTACCTGAAATATTCTCGTTCGGTACACTGAATTATTTGATCAATTTTATGCTTCTCGTTTTGTACACTGACCTTTGTAAGGACCCAAATAACCAACCAAATAAATACCATATTGAAAATTATTAAAATTGTGTTAATTACTTCTGTGTAGGGATAATTTAGACAAATTCAAAAGCCCTTAGTTCTGATCAGTCATGGTTAGTTCTGATTGGTTTTCCCAATTATATTTCAGACGTGATAAATCACTAGAAGTAGGAGCACTAAACTTTTTCGTTTAGGCCGCAATTTTGCCATGGCAAACGTGGTGATAATTTAAACAAATTCAAAAGCCCTCAGTTCTGGTCGATCATGTTTAGTTTTGGTTAGTTAAAGTGGCTTTTTATTTTCCCCAATTTTATTTCAGACATAATAAATCACTAAAATAAAACTTTAATTAGTTGGCTGGTTCTACTTTTAAGGTTTTCATAATTACTAATAATTCTTACTTAAAACATTTTCATCTGTATATCAGTACATGTGCCTACTAGTGATGTAACGAATGTCATTTTTTTAAACATTAGCGAATGCGAATGCAAATATCTACTACCGACATTCGCGCATGCGAATATTCAGTTTTTGTTTGTTTACATTGCTTTATATATTTTTTGTCTTATAAGTTCTAATGAAAATTTAATTGTTAAGCTATATTGCCCAAAGTAAATAAATAAATAATACCAAATGATAAAGTGAAGACTGATAATGTGATTATGAGGTTAAGTTACTTTTTCTTGTAATAAAAAAAAATGAATGGATTTTGATTTTATTAACCTACTTTTATCTTTAAATTGTTTTTTTTCTTCTATGCATATTCGCAAAACATTCGCAGAAATTATGCGAATAACCGCGAATGCGAATATTCGTTACATCACTAGTGCCTACTACATGCGACCCTACTTCAAGGCATATGTGATAAAAAGTTACCCAATAAAAGGTGTTCGGTACTAAAGCAAATATTCATTTTTTACTTTTTTGCTTTTATGGGGAGGGTCAATTTTCCAGGCCACTATCAGCTGATTAAAAAAAAACTATTTATTTTAATATTTTTGTATTTTTCTAAATATGAGTATTGATGAAAAATGGTAAGGATTCTTAGTGCTGAATGATGACATTTTGCCCACTACTATTTAAAATAGAGGTTGACTTAATTAGCTTGATAATTAACTAAAAGAGTTAAACTTACCTGGTTATGGCTAAATAAATATAAAAAAGTTTTATTTATAGTTTGTGATAAATAAAATTAAGTAAAATATTGTGGGAAATTATTATATGCAATAAATAATATGCTTTCCTCATTTAAGATAAAATATACAGACTTTAGTTAAAAATACTTTCACATATTGGTTCAGAAATTTACCTGAAATATTCTCGTTTGGTACACTGAATTATTTGATCAATTTTATGAATCTCGTTTTGTACACTGACCTTTGTAAGGACCCAAATAACCAACCAAATAAATACCGTATTGAAAATTATTAAAATTGTGTTAATAACTTCTGTGTAGGGATAATTTAGATAAATTCAAAAGCCCTTAGTTCTGATCAGTCATGGTTAGTTCTGATTGGTTTTCCAATTATATTTCAGACGTGATAAATCACTAGAAGTAGGAGCACTAAACTTTTTCGTTTAGGCCGCAATTTTGCCATGGCAAACGTGGTGATAATTTAAACAAATTCAAAAGCCCTCAGTTCTGGTCGATCATGGTTAGTTTTGATTAGTTAAAGTGGCTTTTTATTTTCCCCAATTTTATTTCAGACATAATAAATCACTAAAAGCAGGAACAGTAAACTTTTCCGTTTAGGTAGATAGTTACAGCATATATTATTATAAGATTATTTTAATATCACTATTATCCAAATAATTTTGATATTTAGCTATAAAACTAGTTTTAATTTATTTTACCATATTTTATGACCAATCAAAGACAGGAACCTACCTCAGTTTTTGGTGTACAGAACGAGATGTCAAAAACTGAATAATTAATTTTAATAAGAATATTTTGGGGAAATTTTTGAGGTGTACGAAACACGAGTGTACAAAACAAAAATAAATCATAACACATCCTCAATAAGAATTAATTTTCTTGTTCTAAACGATTCTTTTACAATATGTGTGCACAAAAAGTTATTACCTGCTAAACTTACTCTAACTTACTACTTTTTTTAAAACAAATAAGTCATTCATAATTCAGATTAAGTAAGATGCCAATTATTGTAAATTATTTTTCGGTTTAGGATTATGTGCTTATAAAACGTTATTTATTTTTATCTATTTAGAGGACAGAAACTTAAATTTTCTTTAAACGGAATAATATTCTTTATATAAATCAGTGTTTTTTCAGTTTGTGTATTACATTTTTTAAATTTTTGAAGGTATTCAAACATCCCAAGATGCTCGTTTCTACGCCTTAAGTACTAAGTTCAAGCCTTTTGGAACTGAAGGAAAAGATTTAGTTATCCAGTTTTCTGTGAAACATGAACAGAATATTGACTGTGGTGGAGGATATGTTAAAGTATTTGATTGCTCGCTTGAGCCCGAAGATATGCATGGAGAATCTCCCTATAGAATTATGTTTGGTCCCGATATTTGCGGGCCTGGTACCAAGAAGGTTCATGTTATCCTAAATCATAATGACAAAAATCATTTGATTAACAAAGACATTAGATGCAAAGTAAGTTAAGGATTATTTACTTGCTTTAATTTTTTAAAAATTTATTTTGAACAAGAATCAGTGCTTTATAAGCAGTTTTACATTTCTTTAATATTAAACACTGCTTTAGGTTAAAATAATAATTTGTATACACATTGGTAAAATAATTTATCGTGTATAATTTATCATAATTTATTATCAATGTTACCAATGGTAACAACCTTACTTAATAAACCGTTTTTGTAAAATACTTTTTTGTGATCTCTACCTTTTCAAATAAAAAATGTTTTCCCTTAAAATATTTTTATCATGGGAGTGGAAAACAACCCTCTATGTTAATATTTTATTATAAATATCCAAAATATTCTATAGTTTTTGCTATTTTCAAATTTGTGAGTTGTAAATTCAACAATACCTTTGCGGTGTGTGTTTTAAAAGGACTTTTTCCTGGTTTTTTTTTGCCAGTTGTAAAATTGTGTCTAAAATTTTTCACTATCCTATATAATAAAACTAGAGATTGTGTTAATTATGCCAATTAATATTTTAAAACGTTTCACATTTTAATTTTCCTGGCATTTTTATCTGCCAAGTCACCAATTGAAAGTTTAAAAAACATTCTAAAATTTTGACTTCTAAAAATAACTCTAGACACTTTCCTAAAATATAATGAATTTATGTTTATTTATTTTATGTGCACCGATTAAAACCTTTGCTAAAACTAAATGTTTTACCTTAATGTAATCTGTTAAATGGCTTGTGTGTTGACATGTTTAAATCCTAATAATAAGAATAATTTTTTTTTTTTATTTCAAATAACATAGATTTGTAGATAAATAAAATGAAGTTAAAGGATAAAGAATTATCATTAAAAAATGTATTCCAAAAAAATGAATATAATGTATGGTTTAATAATAACCGGTAACTTTTTAAATTTTCTATGATTTTTTTAAGCTTGTATTATAGTTTATATATGCAAGTCAATCTATACTCAATGTCCATGTCTTCTGTACCTACTTTTTTATAATAATAAGTAGCAGGTATACTGCATTTCTGTTCAATAAACCAATTATAAAGCACTGGTATCTTCTGATCTACATGATAAAAAATATGTTTATTTTGGTGTGATATTGTTTTGATATTAGAATAACGTTATTTTTAAAGAATATGTCTACTATTGTCAATTATGTTTTTAGGATGATGAATATACCCATGTTTACACACTAATCATTAAGCCCGACAACACTTACCAAGTCCTTATTGACGGCGAGGAAGTACAGAAAGGTGATCTCGAATCTGACTGGGATATTCTTCCACCCAAGAAAATTAAGGTAAAAATTATTTACTTACTTTTATTAACTTACTATTTTTGCATAACAATTTGTATGCTTTCCAATAAATGTGTGTGTTGTAAAAATAGCCACAATTGGCTATAAAATAAAACGGTTGAACTTCTTTTTTATCTTTTTGCTGGTAATAAATTCACGGTCGCTTGTATCGTTTGGTTTAGAATGTTATCGGGAATTTCGGGTTATTCAGTATATTTTAATAAATTACCTACAGATAATTTATAGAATTCGATATATCGAGTCTATCTCAAGCTGTTAACCAGATAATGCAGGTTAAAGTAAGAAAAAAATCTGTTTCTACTATTAAAAATATCAATTAGTGTTAGATTGTAGTCGAACTCCATATGCAATACTATTTTATTCCATTTAAAAAATTATTATATTAAATCTTTATGAGTTACCATGTATATGCTGTTTTTTTTTTTGTAAAGATATGTGCAGAAGTAAATAAAAGATGAGTAGGTTTTTTAAATACTGAGAGTATTTAATGATATTTTTTTTATTTTGTTAAAATCAAATAAATTATTAACTCCTGCATATAAGTAAGCCTGAGCTAGTTGTTTTATACCAGCTTGGGGGGACAAATATGCTAAACAAACAGCTTGTCTTTTTTTAAAGCCTCTGTAACAGATCTTATGTTACCAGACCAAAAAGTCACATACATTTCATACAAGAAACTATACCATAAAGCTTATTTTTTAATATTTAAGTACATATATTTCTTACACCCATTTATGTTCACTTCATGAAATATGCAGTAGACTAGTCAATTTTATATAATACACAAATAAATTACTTCCTGTTGTCCTTAAAAAGTAATTAATTTGTTTTAATAATGCAAAAAATTTAAAATGACCATCATATAAAAAATTTTGTAATTAAAACTAAAAATGATTAACTCTTTATCACATTATGAATCAATTGGATCCTAATTTTTCAAAAGTACAAAACTTGTGTCAAGTAGTTAGTACCTTAAAAGGTAGTTTTAAAAAAACTATATTATAATTATAATAGGATGGACGGACACCCCTCCTTAGATTCAGCAGTCAATTCATGATAAATAATATTTAAACAAAAAAACGTAAATTAAATTATTTCAAGTATTATTTAATTTTAATTTTTATTTATTATCAATGGTATACACCACTTTACATGTCTATATATATAATTATATATTTTATAGATTATTGTAATATTATAATATTACAATAATCTAGGAAATCTAAAAAGCTAACTTACTTATCTAAGTAAGGAATTACTAATTATCAAAAGAAGAATATTTGGAAAATAAATTTAAAAATTGAAAAAGAGATTCTATAAAAATATTTTTTAATCTGGTTTTTACATTTTTACAGGACCCCAATGCATCCAAACCTGAAGATTGGGACGACCGTGCAACCATTCCTGACCCAGATGACAAAAAACCAGAAGACTGGGACAAGCCAGAACACATCCCTGACCCAGCTGCCACCAAACCTGATGACTGGGACGATGAAATGGATGGTGAATGGGAACCACCAATGATTGATAACCCTGAATACAAAGGTAAGAAGAATATATTGACATACATTTTTTACGTTTTGTTATAAATAGATCTTTTTTTGCTGTTTAAAGTGTAAATTTATAAGGAATCTGTTTAAATTGTAAAATACATTTAAATATACTGTGCTTCCACAGGCATCAATTATTTTTTGTTACACAATTTTCACTTAGTTTAAAAAGGAATGTTAATGTTAGTTATGGCCCTTACATTTCTAAATTATGCCAGTAAATATGGAATTAAAGTGTTAAAATTTATATTGCTTATTTTAATTTTAGGTGAATGGAAACCAAAACAAATTGATAACCCAGCATACAAAGGCGCATGGGTACATCCAGAAATTGATAACCCTGAGTATTCCCCAGTACCAGACCTATACAAACAGAATGAAATCTGTGGTATTGGTTTCGATTTATGGCAGGTAATACATAGTTTTATTTTGTCTTGTGTTTTCATTAAGCAGAAAAGATGCAATTTGTTTTTTATAGGGAAATACAGCATTAAGTATAAAAACTTTTACTATTTTACATAATTCTTAAGAATATTTATTTATTTATTAATTTTAAATTGATTTGTCATCGAACAGAAAACTTGAAGGAATGCAGAACAAATTTAAAAATTAAATTTTTACGCGATTTGCATTTTCAATTTATTTTTAAAAAACCCTTTAAAAGGGAATATTTTAAATATCTAAATAAAAAATAAAACATAATAAAAAAAAGGAAAAAAAAAAACCCAAAAATTTTAAAAAAAAATAGCTAAAAATTTAATTTTAAAATTTAAAAGTTTTAAAAATTAAAAACAAATAAACATCTAAAATTTTAAAAATTTAAAATGGAAAAAAAACCGGGAAAAAATTTAAAAATTAAAGTAAATAAAAAATCAACCCCTTAAATTATTAATAAGTCCTGAATAACCATGAAAAAGAAAAAACTATAATTAATGAGTGGCAGTTTCACAAATAATACCACTAGTGTTCTTTGCAGAACTCCTAAATGTATTTTGGATAATGTAAGGAATCAATCCACCCAGATGGCTTTATAGAAAAAAGAGAAAATAATTTTTTCATGTTTTTTAAACTCTTAATTCTAAGCAATAGTGGACAGATGGAATTATTAGTATTTTGGTAAGGAAACCTTTTTTGTATTGTTGATGAGGTAGTCTGAAAGACAGGAAGATTTGTAGCCGTTGATCGACTCAATGAATATGTATGAAAAATAGCATTTTTTAATTGCCCAAGTCAAATTTTTTTATTCGAGTTATGAAGTTTTCAACCTATAAAGGATTTTGACTTAGGCGGAGGGAATATTCTAAAGTTAAAAGTCACATAATATAAATGCCAAAAAGTCAAAATAATCAACATCGTTTCAAAACATTTATAAAATACAAACTATCATTTTACAGAATTAGTAATACTATTTATTATATACTCATACATTGTTTTTTGTGAAAAAATGACGTACATTTTCGGCAAGTTCTTAAAGTCGGTTACACTTTATTTTTATTTTTTTCGAGCTATAGAGGTTATTACTTTCAAATTATCGAGTTGTAAAATCAAACATTGCTATGTTAGAGATACAGAGATCTAGTTTATTTTTTTGAGTTATGAAGGAAAAATATGTACTGAAATGTTGTGTAGGGGCTCACTGACTATTTCTACTTAATGGAGGTTTTTGACTTATGGAGGTTTGACTTGCAAAGGCCCTAGAACGCATTTTATACTTGTTAGGCACCTTATTTATTATTATAGAATACAGATTAAAATAACTTAACTAAAAATTTAATTTTTTCCAGGTTAAATCCGGAACCATTTTCGATAACGTCCTAATCACCGATGATGTTGAATACGCTAAAGACGCCATTAAAGGTTTAAAAGAAACCCAGGAGGGTGAAAAGAAGGCCAAAGAAGCTAAAGACAAAGAAGAAGCCGAAGCCGCGAAGGCTGAGGACAGCAATACTGAAGAGAATGAAGATGATGATGACGGAGATGATGAGGAAGAACATGAGCCACAAGTAGAGGTTTGTTAAATTGTTTTTATGCTGTTTTAGCACATCTGAATATAACTCTAATAAATTGCAAAAAGTAACGATTTTTAAAATAAACTAACAAAAAGTTTATTTTACTCTGTTTTATACAAACATTGACACAATTATTATTGTAGAATGAAAACAACTGCTTTAATTTTCTTGATTTTTCATTTATCTGTGTATCAAATTATATATAAATAATATTCTTTTTTTAAGAAAAATACATTTGAAAATCTAACAATTTCAATTTTATTTGTAAACAAAGTATTAAAAAACTTTTTATTTTGTTTCAGGAAAATCACGATGAACTGTAGATGGTTGTGTAATTAATAAGTATGAAAAAGACTTTTTTTATATTGTTGCAGTGTGCAGTGTTTCTTTAATGGTGTGTACTGTTTTTTGACTGATTTTTGTTGTTAGTTAACTTTTGATGCTAGATCCTATTTTGTCAAAAAAAACTATGTATTTGAAACTATAAAGTTAATTTATAGCCGTCACATTTTTCGTTGTACAAATTTGAAATAAATTATTGTATTATACTTTTTTAAATATAGTTTTATTTATAAATAAAGTTTATATTAAACTTAATGTATTTGTTTTTAATATATCACCTGCTAACCACCTACACCTACAAATAGGAATACTTCCTAACTTTAAAGACAGTTGCGGTCGAAAAATTCCGGACATTTAGGTTAACATTTTCTGTCAGATTTTCGAAATCTGGGTTTCTACTTTAAAGGCCTTAGGCCATTAAACTGGTAAAAAACTAGTTTTTTTTTAATAAGTAACGTTTTTTATCAAAAAGCAAAATAATAAATATCAATGGACAACATATCAAAATTAATATAATATATTTAGAGCAGATTAATTTTTAATAAAATTGAACTCTTCCACAAAAATTGACCATTTCCATTTAATAGGTATATAGCATAATTCATTTTTAATTCTAATAAAACAACAGAAAGATAAAAATATCAAGGATCAAACAGACCTAGGAAATTATGTTTGTCTATATGCTTCCACAGCTTTTTGTAATGGATGTTTTTCCAAATAAGTGACCAGTCTATTATCTTTTTTCGTTTGATATGTTTTTCTGCCACTTCCAGAATCTATTTAGGAAGCCGCTATTTTGTCACATCTTAAACGGTACTTTTTGGTAAATTAATTTTCTTGGATATTTGCCTTTTCAAATAACAATCAATCTTGCTCCTTGTAGTTCGTTCAGTCTATACATTTTATTAAAAATTATTCTGTTCTTAATATATATTATATTAACCTTGATATAACTAATTATTTGTTGACATTTTTTGTCACTTCGACAATTTTCAGGTAAAGTTGGGGTGATATACGTTATAAAATACATAATGAAAAATCGTATGTCCGGAATTTTTCGCCCGCAACTGAACCTACCAAAAAATCCATTGATTGATATTTTTGCATACCTAGGTTTTTTTACACCAACTTACAGTTTAAAAAAGCAGTATATTTATGTCTAAAGAAAAAATATTACTTTGTGCCAATACGGAATTTTGACAAAATAAAAATGCATAAAAGAAGCTTGTTCGAATATCAATGCTTAAAAGTAGTGATGTAACGAATATTCGTTCGCGAATATTCGAATATTTTTGCATATATTTGCATTCGCAAAATTTCTGCGAATATGAATATCAGAAAAAAACAGTTTGAAGATAATAGTAGGTTAATAAAATCAAAATCCATTCATTTTTTGTTTTTTACAAGATTAAATAACTTAACCTCGTAATCACATTATCAATCTTCACTTTATCATTTGGTATTATTTATGTATTTACTTTACTTAAGGCAATAAAGCTTTACATTTTTTTATTAGAACTTAAAAGACAAAAAATATATAGTGCAGTGGAAACAAACAAAAACAAATTCTGTTATTTTTTTATCAGTTTTTAGCGCCAAATTTGAACAAAACTGAATATTCGCATTCGCGGATGTTCAAAACATGACATTCGTTATATCACTAGTTAAAAGCATTATTTTTATTCAATTCGGTAGTAACTTTGTTTTTAAATGATATTCGCGCTTACTAGACTTCATTCTTGTAAATAATAGTAGTAAATGCAAAAAAGTTTTTGCTGTTTTCCTACAAAAGTATTCATATACTGCTTTTCTCCATAGTTGGGCACAATAGATAGAAGATTAAATATAAGTTAATATTTTCACCCTCCATATTTTTAGTTTTTTAACTATAAAATAGACACAGTTTATGGTTAAATCCACAGGATGACCAAGCCACAGGCAGATTAATATTAATGGAACATTTGCGAAAAACTAAGCTCGGATTCATCATGGTTTTTTGTTTTTAAAGATGCCTTTTTTTACCTGACCATAATGGAGAAAAACTATATAAGACACACTTTTTTTTTTAACCTGATATACTGGAAAATTAAGTTTGGCCTTATAGAAGATTTTTATTACCTTTTCACTTTTGGAAATCTCAACCAGCTAGGCATGTTTAGTATAAAAAGACGTGCTTTTTCCTTTTTTATTTACGTAGGTGCTTAGGATCTGTTTTATTGAATCATGAATATATTTTTTTCGAATATCTCAGCCGCATTAAAGGATTTTTTAGTTTTTCTTGCACCAAGTTAAAGATCTTTGAAGCGCGAATAAAGCACATTTTTTTTCAAAATTTTTGGAAGGAAATTTAATTTTTTTATGCTTTAAAAATGTTTATTTTTTAACAAAGCCTATTAACCCACGTTATGATAAAAAAAAATATATGTGATGTATCTTTAGTAGATCTAGCTTCATAAATTTTTTCATAATTTTTGAAAGGACGATAGGGGGTCAAAAAGTAAAAATATTTTTTTAGAAAAAACTTTCAATTTTATATATTTTTTTATTTTTGCGAAGAATAGAAGTTTTAAATAACTTTTCAATTAAAAAGATTTAAGATGAACTAGTAAAGGCAATTTTTTTAAATTCGTCTTTACCAAGTCATCCCCCAAAAAGAAAAATCTTTATGATTCAATTTAAACAGTTTTTGAAGACACCTTTCTAAAAATGCTCCCTTTATGATTTATTACCGCTTACATTTACCAGTTTTCAAATTAAAACCATCTAAAAAATTAACATTTTTTTATCATTTTCGTAGGTGTAGAGTTGCAAGTTCTTTATACCTATAATTGTTTTTGATATTACACAAATGTTAACTGGGCTCGTTTAAGATCTTTTCTAATTGGCTTTCCAAATCCTCCAGAACAAGGCAAATTATAAGTAAATTTATAAATTTCGCCAAAAAGTGATCGAGCTTATTATGCTTTGAAAAAAATAATTCTGAATTAGTCGGTAAGCCAACTGTTTTTGAAAAATTGTACCAAAAAAGTTTATTCATAATGATAGCCTTTGAGCTATCAGCTTGATGTGATGCCGTCCATCAAGCTAATTTGCACTTGAACAAATAACATCAATCATCAACAAAAATTATTTGGCTTTTTTTCCAGAATAAAAAAGATATATATATATATATATATATATATATATATATATATATATATATATAATTTTATATATATATATATATATATTAAAATATATATATATATATATATATATATATATATATATATATATATATATATATATATATATATATATATATATTATTTAAATTCTAAATAAATCTAATTTATAAACAAAAATTCGGTTAATTTAACGCGGAAAAAATCCCTGATGGAAGCACAAGGAGCAAAAAAATGTCAATGAGGAAATTGGTAGTTTAACAAGAAAACACTCTGAACATCTAAACCTCGAAGATCTAAACACGATAATATAGAAAGCAGCGTTGGTAAGCAGTATAAAATTTGTAATCCTTAACTACAACCAGCGTTTGCGATTAGGGTTGCCAACCGTCCTCAAGCCTGGAGGACTGCCCTTCTTTAAACTTAAATGCCCTCCGTCCTCCTTTCTGTAGTCATGTGTTGCCAATTTTTAAAGAAACAATTTCAAAATTGGAGGGCTATGAAACTATATGTATCGATCTTTTTAAAGACTTAACAGAATTTAAGTTTAAAATAAGGTCTCTAGATAAGATAAAAGGTTTTTTGGTTTTTGATGTTATAGGAACCTGATTAATCGTTATTTGAATTAGGATGAAAAAGTAAAAATAGAGAATAATTTTTATTTATTTTATGATAATGTTTTTAACTATATTGAAAATAACTTTGAATATACGGATAATAATATATTGGTTAAATTAGAAAATCTCTCTTTAGAAGCCGATTCAGAAAAGTTTCCTTCCTTTAATCTTTTTGTCAGTTTGATAGAGGAATTAAATTTACAAGATACCTAGACAAATTATTTGGCAAAATTATATATGTTAGTGAAAAAATAAATTTAAACAAATACTTGGCTTTCTTACACAACTAGCCAAAATTCAAAATACAGGTCTTAAAAATGTATTTGTAACATTTTTTTTTCACTAAACATTCCTGCGACTTCTGCATTTCCAAACGTATTTTTTCTTTAACAAACATTAAGTGGCGGGAATTAAATAAATTTGAACTGCTTGTCTCTGCTAATTTGGAGAAAAGCTGGTTATAGAGTTTTATCCAAGACAACATTTCCTGTTAATTTATGGAAAACCTAGTTAAAGTATGTTGTTTTCCTTTTATAATTTTTAAGTGATTGTTTTTTATATATATTTGTGTTAATTTCTAGAAAACCCTCTAACTATGAGTGGGTTCGCTTTTAGGTATAGGTTTGTTTTGTATAATCTTATCAAAAAAAAACATAAATATTCTACATCTGCAATAAGGGTTATCCGTTAGTGATCTGACCGAAACTAGGGGGTCCCATGGATCTTGGGGCCCCCTAGTTTGGTGTGTCCAGTGGGAAAGACTGGCCTGTTCATACCTAGAAAACTCCTGATATAAAACGGTTGCGCCGGTAGGCTTCAGCTCTGTAAGAATAAATACCTTTTGTCATATATTTCTGTATACATGTTTTTTTCTCGGACGCTTTTTTAACAGGTGAATGCACTTGGGCTTACTTAATTAGTTCCATATTTTTATCGAAATTAAGGCAAATCTTTATAAATAATTTATTAAGTATAAAACATTAATAGCATTACTTAATAAATTCATAAATGTTGTAATTCCTAACTAAAATAAATCAATTTTTATTAATCATAAGAGACTCCAAGGTAAATTTTAAATTCTACCGCCAAATCAATCAACCAATCATAAATGGCCATTTGTACGGGATCACAACTTTTCGGATAGTCATTGGACAACATGTTTTTTTCCCTACGTCACTTGGCGTGTTCGAATGTGATTGGCCAAGCCGGTAAACTTTAATAATTAATGTCAAAGTGACGTTTCTCATTTTCAGTTTAGCATTTGTGCCGTTCGTTGAATCTCTTTTTCTCCGGTGTTTAGACCGGCTAAGAAAATATTGAATGTATTTAGTGCATTGAAAGCAAGCTGCAAAAATGAAGCAGTTTATATTTGTTTGTGTAGTGGCTTTTGCTTTTATTGGTAAATATTTTTTTAGGTTAAAAAAGTACCGTATAAATTTTTGTTGGCATTCTACTTTTTTGTTAAAAGAAAGACAAACTTTTTTTTTTTTAAATTTTAGGCTTAACAAGGGCCGAATTAGAAGCAGTGAATACTCCAAAGGTTGAAGAAAATTTGGGTGCAAGCAAGGAAGGCTCGAGAACCGGTAAGTAGTTAAAAATTTTGTAGAAAATAAAAATATACATCGAAACAATTTAATTTACAAATTTAAAAGAATTTTACATCTGACCACCCATTCAAATTAATGTTTTAAGTATTCCTTACCTTTATTTTTTTTATTTAAAATTTTCTGTTTTTAAATAACTTGATAAAAAACAGTTAAGGCAAACTGTACGGAGCATATATGGGACATTTCACACTAACATACTTGATAATAGTAAAACAAAATCATGAGAAATTCTAGTGCGATAAGTCATTATTTCTCTTTTATATTTTTTTTATTTATAAAAAATTGGGTAAACAGACTTTTTAATATATAAATAGTTTAGTATTTTTATTTTTTTTTTATCTTCAAACAATTCCCTAGTGTAATTCTCTAGGATAGCATCGACTGGGTATCTAACAGCTTATAAAAAGACACACAGTGAAAGTTATTTAGAAAATTTACTTGAAAATAAGTCATGTTAATAGCTTTTCTGCTTGACTAGATGTAGCTTCATTTTTTTTAAATATATCCTTATATATTATCCTAGTTTAACTCGCTATAACCTGATCAACTGGGTCAACAGCTGATAGTAAAAGTTATTGTTTATTTACAAACAACAAATTCAGCAAAGTTTTATACTATATACCCAACAAAAATAAAATGTGCATGTAATTTTGGAAAAGAACTAAATTATTTAGCAATACCAATACAAGCTCTTTAGGTTTGTAACTAATTTTTTTTCTGTATAAAACTTTTATTTTTTTAAATATGCTATTTACCTACAATAATGTCACAAGCACAAGCACAGGTTTTTTTTCTGTATAAAACTTTTATTTTTTTAAATATGCTATTTACCTACAATAATGTCACAACAAAAATAAAATGTGCATGTAATTTTGGAAAAGAACTAAATTATTTAGCAATACCAATACAAGCTCTTTAGGTTTGTAACTAATTTTTTTTCTGTATAAAACTTTTATTTTTTTAAATATGCTATTTACCTACAATAATGTCACAAGCACAAATAAAAGTATTTAACTAAAACTTATTATTTTAATGCTATTTAATTTTGATTTAAATTTTAAACATTTTTTGTATTGTACTTAATGTCCATCCATGTTTTTTCAAGTGAAGAATATTATACAATATCTAATGGTTATTTAGAGAGCAAGTAAAAACAGCAAAAGTAATTTTATAAATATATTTTTTTTAGTGCTTCTCGCCTAACAGTAGATACATAGTTTATTCTTATTAGGTATTGAATCTTGGTTTCTTTATTTTAGTTTCTTATTTTGGCATAATTCATCAAATGCTCTCGAACAATTACATTTGTCCTTTTATGAAAATTAAGTCTTCGGTCTGTTGGATCTGCATCTGTTAATTTTACTTGATACCAGCCATATCTAAAAATAAAGATATTTTTCTTATAAATTGTTATAACAGAATAAAAAGAATAAATAAATATCTGGTCTAGTTTTTATCTGTTGTTAAAATATTCTCCTTAATTACTGTAATTTTGATATTAGCAGAATTTAAGTCCTACAACAGAAAAAGTATCACATTATTTTTTAAGTATTATTTCCACCCAAGCGTTTCCAAAACGACGTTTTGGAGTTCCTAATTATGAAAAACATGGTTACTAATTCCTTCAGTCTGTCATTCTATTGGAGTTATAGCTCAAAAACACCTTTCATGAAAGATACAATTTTGCATACAGTTTGGGCTTATGCCGACCTGGAAAACAAATATTTAGTCGACACTTATGTACAGGGTGACCCAAATTCGAGCCTTATCCTGGCCCTCTTTAACAGATTTATTTTTGTTTGTTACGCTCGCGCTTCGTACACCTTAAAAATTTCCTCCAAATATTCTTATTTTGTACACAAAACTAATTAATAAGTTGCCGACATCTCGTTTCGTACACCAAAAACTAAGGTAGGTTTCTGTTTCTGATGGTTCATAAAATATGGTAAAATAAATTTAAACGAATTTTGGAACTAAATATCAAAATATTTTTTGCTCACATACACTCATGGACAAAAATATCACATAATCTTGAAATTTGCCATAAGACGCAATGCTAATTGTTTGTACCAAAAATATTTATATAGCCACCTAGAAATCATCAAAAAGGTAAATAAAATGTAAACTGTTAAAAATGGACAATCTCACCGTTGTGTATCATTGCAACATTTGTTGTGTTACTGATAAACCCCACAGAGTGTTTTTAAAAAAAGGAATGCAATAGTAATTAAATGGCCATTATTGATTCAAAAATGTGCAACACTCTGTGGGGTTTATCAATAACACAGCAAATGTTGTAATGATACACAACTGTGAGATTGTCCTTTTTTAACAGTTTTACATTTTACTTATCTTGTTTGATGGTGGTAATATAAATATTTTTGATATAAACAATTAGCGTCTAATGGCAAATTTTAATATTATGCGATATTTTTGTCCATGAGTGTATAAGATGCAGAAATATAAAATATTTATTTGAATAATAATGATATTAAAATAATCCAATAATATGTTTTAACTATTTACCTAAACGAAAAAGTTTACTGTTCATACTTTTAGTAATTTATCATGTCTGAAATATAATTGGGAAAAATAAAAAGCCGCTTTAATTACCCAGAACTAACCATGACCGACCAGAACTAAGAGCTTTTGAATTTGTCTAAATTATCCCTATGTAGAAGTAATTAACAAAATTTTAATAACTTTTAATATGGTATTTATATGGTTGGTTATTTGGGTCGTCACAATGGTCGGTGTAAAAAAAACGATAAGTATAAAATGGATTAAATAATTCAGTGTACAAAACGAGAATATAACAGGAAAATTTCTGAAGTGTACGAAACGCGAGTGTATGAAAGTAGAAAACATCCTTTGAAAATATATGAGATACACGGTCGGTTAAAAGCAAAGGTGCGGCATTTAGCGCCCTTCATTGTAGCTTTAAAAAGTTTAGCAACACTCAAATACTTCCAGAGACATTTGGGAAAAATCGTTTGTTTTTAACATTTCTGAACTAATATGTTAAAAAATAAAATAAACTGTTATCTTTAAAAAAACTAAAGTATTAGTTAGGTATATCAGTTTTAATTGAATTAGTTTAATCTATAGAGTAACACTAACTTTTAATGTCCCAAGACTGGCTTAAACTGTCTATTTTTAATTTGAGTTTTTAGATAAAGGTAATTTATATCTGTAATTAATAAATTGGCTAATCCAGATGTTTTGTTTTATTAATTATATTTATGATAACAACCAAAAAATAAGAAAGAAATAAAAACAAAATTATTAATTTCAATTTTGGGAACTAAAATTAAATATTTACATGCCAAGTAATGTGAAGGATGTATGGAAATAAATTTGCGTATTTCGGAACTTTCTACATCTTCTGGTTGTTTTGATGAAAAGTTCACTTCTTAGTGCAATTTTTGATAAATTGTTACTATTTTTTGATTTGGATTGGCATCGTTATGTAATACGCTTATATCATAAAAAGTAGCACGGAAATTTTTTTCTCATTGCCTAAAAAATAATGCAAAAGTTTGTTTTCGATTTTTTTGTTCTTTAAATTAACAAAAACGATTTCTATATGAATAATTTAATGTCATAGCTTTCCAATAATGGTATTGGGTTAGGAACATTATTCTAGGTGTTTCAGGTGTTACAGCGGTTAAGAACATTATTCCCAATTTACGTGTAGAAAATAGACTTTTTAAATTAAAACTATCATTTTGGATCAAAAGATATACGAGGGATCGGATAATCAAATAGAATATATGGTGTCCCATTTAAAAATATATCAATATGACCCCTAGCAGTTTTATTTGATGTTCAGTTATTCTTTAGTCGTCGCTTTCGGATTCCGGGGTAAAAATTATAAATGATATCTATTTGAGTTTTTTTTATAAAAGTACAGGTAGAGTAAAAACAACGTATTCTCTAGTCCTCGTTGAATAACCCTGTACATGGCGCACCAAATTCAAGCCTCATTACTGGGATCTTGGAAACTGTAAAAGAGGCCGTAAGAAGGTTTAATTGGGACAAAGTTGCGTACCAAAATGCTGTGATGTTTAAGAAAATTATTTTTGGGTTTAGAAAACATTTTTTATTTAATAATAACGTACCTACATACCTTCACCTATTATAAAACGTTCTTGAAATATTGTCATCCACCTTTTGTAAACATTAGTGATCAGTTAAGTTAATTTTGGTGCAGTAAACCTGTTTTTTAGGCTATATTGAAACTATAGTTCTGTCTACTTTGGTGCGCTAAACCTTATTTTTTAAAAGCGTCTTAACTTACAGGTACACGCTTTTAAGTCATATATTTTTCATTATAAAGGTATAAACGTTTGTCATTTGGAGAAATTTCACGAGTCATCCCTGCGTGATTGAAATAATAAAGTATACTGGATTTTTTTTTGCAACTATTAAATGCGCAAGAATTGTACTTTTTTGAACTACTTGATTAAGAGTGAAGCAATTTACAAAGTTTATAACATAGATTTAAAAATAAAATTAAAACAAAAATGACTTAATTCATCCAAAATTATCAAATACTCGAAATGTCAAGATAATTAACCGAACTTCCCACAAGTTATAAAATCTATTTTAAAAATAAAAAAATAGGACCCTTGAAAACAGAAATTCTTCGAAAAATATGAAAATATGTGGTTTTATATAGTCTTATAGCCACTCTTGATAATGGCCTAGTATGTTGCGATAGTTATTATTGCAAACACAATATCGCAAAAAACAATCATGTTTTTTTTACATTTACCTTTGGTTTTCTGTTTTGGGTAAAAACCTTTTGTCCAAAACTTGCTCGCTCGTTAGAATTTTGAAGTACTTATCAATAAGTTCTTGGCTTATTTTTTCATTTCTTGGATCGTAAAATTTTAGGGAAACAATAGGAGCTAAAATGTATATTAATTTTAAAGTTAATTGTATTTTTCAATATTTTATTATGCAATACATCTAGATGCATTTTATATAGTAAAAAGCCTTATTGTATTTTAATTAGGGTTAATTTTTTAAAAGATTTAAAGATATATACGGCCGATATTATATTAAGCATGCATGTGTACAGGGTGGCCTGTTTATCTTGGGATACTACCTTATCTCATAAAATATACAAGATACAGAAAAAAGTTTGATATAAAAGTTTCTTAGTTTAATTTACGTTTTAACAGTATTTTACTTTTATATATACAGGGTACTCCATTTACCGTGGACACGCATCAACTTTCTTAATTTAAATGGGACACCCTGTATATTATTGCATCTTTTGATTTTACGTAAAATTCTAGACACATTTTATATATAATGTCCTATACTTAAGTCTTACCGTTTTTGATATATTTTAAATTTTATATAAAAAATGACGTTTGCGGATTCTAAAATAATTATCAATTTTTCGTAAAAGGAAGCTTTCATTATTTAATTTCAATTAGATTTCTTATTGAAAAACCCTACTTTAAGTGATTTTTATAATATTTTGATGACCGTTTATACAGGGCATTTAAAAAATAAGATTAGAAATGAAATTGAGAAAACTGCCAAAATCAATTTTTTTAAATATAAACCCCCAAATTTTATACTTTTATCTTATTTAGCATTAAGAATAAGGGTGAGTTTGTATAAAGTTGCTTACTCCCAAATTTTGTAGTTTTTGAAATATTGGCTATATAATATTTTTCTATTGCAAAAATGTTATAGTCTGCTATATGGCTATTTAAGTTTTATTAATAGTTGAAAATGACAGCGTTTAAAAAACAATCGGGTACTATAGAATTTCACTTTTTGTTAATGAAGGAAAAAGTTAGATGCAAAAAGTAATTAACTAATTCCAGTCTTTAATTTATTTAATTTCATTCTTTCATATTTCACACATTCTGTAGTAATTGATTGTTTTTTAAACGTTGTTAGGACCAACTATTAATAAAACTTAAGAGCCATATAGCAGACTATAGCATTTTTGTAATAGAAAAATATTATATTGCCCATATTTCGAAAACTACAAAATATTGGAATAAGCAACTTTACACAAACCCACCCTTATTTTTATTGGTAAATAAGATTAACGTATAAAATTTGGGGGTTTTCATATGAAAAAATTCATTTTTGGCAGTTTTCTCAATTTTATTTTTAATCTCATTTTTTGAATGCCCTGTATAAACAGTCATCAAAAAATTATAAAAATCTTTTGAAGTAGGTTCTCTTTAATAAGAAATCTAATTAAAATTAAATAATAAAGGTCCCCTCTTACGAAAAATTGATAATTATTTTAGGATCCGCAGACGTCATATTTTATATAAACTTTAAAATACCTATGTCCAAAACGATAGGACTTAAGTATAGGACATTACATATGAAATATGTCTAAAATTTAACGTAAAATCAAAAGATGCAATAATATATAGGGTGCTCCATTTAAATTAAGAAAGTTGATGCGTGTCCACGGAAAATGGAGTACCCTGTATATACAAAAGTAAAACACTGTTTAAACCTAAATTAAACTAAGAAACTTTTGTATGGAACTTTTTTCTGTATCATGTATATTTTATGGGATAAGGTAGTGTCCCAAGATAAACGGGCCACGCTGTACATGCAGTTTAAGGTGAATGTTGCATATTACCTATATTACATAAGGACACGCTAAACGTTGTGTTATGCTTGCACTGTTTTATTCTTGGTTTTTATATTATACTTCTTATCCACTAATATCATGTAACAGCATGCGCCTCGTTTGACAAGTACAGTTTACTTGTCATTAAGGCCCTCCTAATATCGATATTGACCAATATATTGAACGTGTAAGAAGCACATTAAAACAATTATATTGATGGCAGTAATATCAAAGAAAAGAAAATCAGTCCGATTTTTATTGAAAGCTCGTCAATATATTTAATTAATAGTAATTTAAGATGCAATACTAGTCCAGCAACTGAAGACCTGAAAGTACCCAAAGCTGTAAATAAATCTGTACAGTTTTTATTTGTGGCGCAATTCTTAGGTCTTCGCGAATGCTTTCGAACAAGAAAAAGTTTATCACGATTCCGACGTAGGAACCCGCTGAAAATGGCCCCCCAAAGTCCCAAAAATGGGTTTCCCGCGAATATCTGCCAAAATTTGGGAATTAGAGAATTTTTGTTCAGACAAAAAATGAAGATCACCTCGAAATCTACAAAAATGGTCCTTACCATTTTTTTGCAACTCCAATATTTTTTGCAAAAACGGCCGTGGAAAAATCCATAACATTCCACACTGGATAGATGTGGTAGTTGGATAAAAAATGCGGATGGGCATAACAATTTTTTATCAAAACGCAAGAAAGATGGTGAATGAAATTTTCTGGGATCATTGAACACTTGCTAAGGTCTCAATATAAAAAATAAATGTTAATAACAAACCATTTTTCAAAAAATATCAATAAATTATTGAGATACTCCCAAAATATTGTAAAAAAAACTTTTACCCCTTTTTTAAATATTCTAGAATAATCAGAATGGAACCAAACTCATATGCAATGATAGGTACTGGTTTTCCCATTGCAATGAACTTTGAATGATTAAAAAATGTGCATTTTTGCCCGAGTAATGGAACAATTCGTCCACCCGCTTATAAGTGAATCCATGAAGATAGCGGCATTTTAGAGGTAGAGCGGCAGCTGAAATAAGGGGATTTTTGGGTCCCGTTATCTCAAAAAATAACGATTTTTCGAAAAAAATTATAAGGCGATATTCATTTTTTGTCAAAACAAAAATTCTCCAATTCGCATATTTTGGCAGATATTAGCGGAAAACCCATTTTTCGGGCCTTGAGGGGCCATTTTCAGCCCTTTCCCACCTGTTAATGTTGATAAACTTTTTTTCTCGAAAGCATTCCCAAAGACCTAAGAATTGCGCCACAAGGGAAAACTGTACAGATTCATTTACAGCTTTGTCCCTTCATTTACTGGACTATACAGCATATTTTAACTAAGTTTACACAAAAAAAATGTATATAAAGAAATGTTTAGTCTGCCTTCTTTTTCAGAGGGAAACACTTTTTGCATATTAAACACTCAAGGTGACTCCTAATAAGCGTAAAAGCGTAGTGTAACTGTCATAACTCTAAAGTTTGATTGGTTTATTTTTACTTTAACGTTACGCTGTCAGGTTACGCCAAAAAGTTGATTTATACTCAACTTCTGCGTAGTTGCGCATTATTTTAATCAGTTACTACTTATCATTATTATTTTTTTCATCCCTTTAAAAAGATATATGTTTAGGACGTCTTTTTTAACTTACAGATCCAAATTTTAAAAGATATTAATATTGAAATATCATAAGGAGATCAATGTTTATTTTATGATTAAATTAATTTCATTATAAATATCATCATTTGGTTTACCTGTTGTTAAAGTTTTTCCAATTTTTATGTTGGACTGTCCCAATACATGTTTGTCTATGAAACACAATTTAAATGGTTTAGGTTTGTCTTGTTTTTCTTTCTCGTCATTATTCTTTTTTGCTTTTGGATTATCCATGTTGTTTTGTCAATACACGCTTAACAACTAAACAACTTGTCAGAACCGCGTACTTGTTTTTGACTTATATTCTTAATAATATAAACGACAAATGGTCAGGGCCGCCGTCAGAAAAAATGTATAGGGGGTCAAAAAGTGTAGGTCAATTTACTAGTGTAGAATTAATTGAATTAAGGATTTAGATGGGAATTGTTTCATTTTAAGCAATTTTTAAAATCCCTGGGGGGGTAATATATAAACTACAAATGGTATTACAGTTACAAAATGGCAGTTTTATTCAAATTCTGTGATAACGTTAGATAAATTAAGTACTCCATTTACCACAAAACCTTGAAAATTCAGTTTTGCCTGTAGGAACGGAGGTAAATGGGGCGCAAAAATATCTCTTTTACCTGCACGTCTGTAAGGTTATGTTTATATCATAGGCAAATGGGGCGCCAACCCTTCCCGAGAGGGGGTGTGGGTCAGGGCAGGTAAGAATTCGTATAATTGACACTAACAATTTTTATACTACTTAACCAGTTCAGTTCTCATTTTAATAGTGAAGAGATAGTGCGAAAATGTCGGTATCAGTAATTGAAAGTGTGAGTGGAAAAGTTTTAATAGCCTACGAAAATTTTACATTTTCCAAAGACAGAGTCTTAAAAAGTGGTGAGACATCGTGGAGGTGTAGCCGCAAAAGGCTGAATTGTAAAGCCAAAATTTATACTCTTGGACCTGAGAACCTAATCACAAGAAAAGATGACGTTCACAACCATAAAGCAGACGAACAAAAATTAAATAGGATGATAGTTTCTAATACGTGCAAAAGAAAAGCTCAAGAAGACGTTTCTGAGAGGCCTTCAAAAATTATTTGTAAAGCGTTGACATCCCATATGCCATCATCTCTGACGACCACTGATGTCAGCTACATAAGAAAAAACATTTACAACTGTCGACGCAAAACATTACCTGGTCCACTCCCAAAAAGTATGGAAGCAGTACATGAAATTCTCAGCACATACAGTGAAGCACTTTTAACAAACAGAGGTGAAGATTTTTTATTTATTAACGATATTGAACATAATCTTATTGTGTTTACGTGTAAAACAAACATTGATACATTAATCAAAATGGATATTTTGTATATGGACGGAACATTTTCCTTTTGTACCAAGTTTTTTTCCCAATTTTTTACCATTCATGGACTACATAATGGCCACTACATTCCGTTAGTATTTTGTCTGTTATCAACTAAGACTGTTCAAGCCTACAAAACATGTTTTTCGTTACTAAAACAAACAATTTTTGAAAAATATTCTTTCTCTTTAAATCCAACTGAAATATTTGTTGATTTTGAAAAGGCCATCCATACAGCATTCCTGAGCGTGTGGCCTAATATTAAGATTAGTGGTTGCCGATTTCACTTACACCAGTCGTGGTACAGAAAGATTAAATCAATTGGATTAAGTTCAGAATATAAATCGAAAACTGAAAGTGGCTAAAAAACACTTTTGGATTAACTTATCTCCACCCAAATGAAGTAGAAGACAGTTTTGTTTTTGATCTTATGTCTTATAAACCACAAAATGACGTTCTTGACAAATATTGTGATTATTTGTTGGAGACATACAGGGTGCCACAGATTCGAGTGCATGCATGGGGATCTCGGAAACCGTAAGAGATACGAAGTCGGTTAAATTATGGCAAAGTTGCGCATTTAGGTGCCTAACAACATGCCAAATAGAAAGTTGTAAAATTCCGATACTTCCGGAGATATCCGGAAAAAACCGAAATTTGCTGATTTCGTTTTTATTTTTTTCTGACGTTATTTAAAGAGATATGAAAAAACAAAAGACACTTTCTCATGGCTATTTTAGCTCTACAAAACAGCGTTGAGAGATTTTCCGTACGACGTTTCGTTTTCGTTAGACCATCATCAACTTTATTTTTAAATACGGACCTAGGTTTTTATTTTATTTTTTTGAACCTCTTATTATCCCAATTACAAAAATGTATAACACTTAATATTTATTAACAAATATGGAACGCCCCTATAAGAAGTTATGTGCGTTCCTTGTCTTACTCATTGTCTCTTATGGAAAATATGTTTATTTAACATATATACATCATTGTAATTGGGATTATAATTGCTTCAAAAAAATGCAATAAACAATTGAGTGCCGCATTTAAAAAAATAAAGTTGATGATGGTTTAAGGAAAACGAAACGTCGTACGGAAAATCTCTCAACGCTGTTTTGTAGAGCTTAAGAAGTGGCCATGAGAAAGTGTCTTTTGTTTTTTCATATCTCAAATTAGCAAATTTCGCTTTTTTCCGGATATCTCCGGAAGTACTCGGAATTTTACAACTTTCTAACCGGCATGTTGTAAGGCACCTAAATGCGCAACTTTGCCATAATTTAACCGACTTCGTATCTCTTACGGTTTTCGAGGTCCCCATGCATGCACTCGAATCTGTGGCACCCTGTATATATACAGGGGTCAGGTATAAATTGGGATAATAAGAGGTTCAAAAAAATTAAATAAAAAACCCAGGTCCGTATTTAAAAAAATAAAGTTGATGATGGTCTAACGAAAACGAAACGTCGTACGGAAAATCTCTCAACGCTGTTTTGTAGAGCTTAAGAAGTGGCCATGAGAAAGTGTCTTGTTTTTTCATATCTCTTTAAATAACGCCATAAAAAAATAAAAACGAAATCAGCAAATTTCGGTTTTTTCCTGATATCTCCGGAAGTACTCGGAATTTTACAACTTTCCAATCGGCATGTTGTTAGGCACCTAAATGCGCAACTTTGCCATAATTTAACCGACTTCGTATCTCTTACGGTTTCCGAGATCCCCATGCATGCACTCGAATCTGTGGCACCCTGTATATAGATGAAAATGCTACATTTCCGCCTTCTGTGTGGGCAGAAGAAAATGCTTCAATTACAAGGACAACGAATTGTTGCGAAACATTCCACGCAAAATTTAACTCTTCCTTTTATTCAACGCATCCGTCTATATATGTCTTTCTTGAAAAGCTTAAGGAATGTCAGATTGATACATACATCAAAATACAAAGTTTACATTTGACTAAGAAACTTAAAGATAAAAATGTTAGAGCTAAACTAGAATCACTGGAAAAACTTGTGAATAAATATAGGTTAAAAGAAATAAGTAGACTACATTTTGTAAAATGTACTTCGTATTTGTCAAGTGTATAATATGTAAATATTTTGATGCAATAAATGTTTTGTAATTAATAAAATTGTATTACTTTAAAGAAAACATTTGCGCCCCGTTTACCTTTACGATTTTATTGACCCCAATATCCCTGCGCCCCATTTACCTGTTCAATAAACCTTTCGTGAAGGCCTTGCGCCCCGTTTACCACCGCCGGCCTGTTGCAAAAATCAGTGTATTTGTCCAATATACCCAAGCTGGAGAAATAAAATGGTAGAAAGCAATTATAACTGATACCAATGATCGATATATACATTTTTGCTGATACATAACATGTAGAAAATTTATTAGTTTTCTATGACAGTGCTTAGATAGCAACTTTTTACTTTCAAAGTTATATATATATATATATATATATATATATATATATATATATATATATATATATATATATATATATATATATATATATATATATATATAGTAATAGATAATATAATATATATAATTATATATATATATATATTCTTATATATAAAAATATATATATATATATATATATAATAATATATATATATATATATATATATATATATATATATATATAAAAATATAATATATATATTATAATATATCACTTTTTTTTGGCTCTCTCTAAAACTCAACTATATTAGGAAAGAATATGTCAACATAAGAAAGAAATAAATTAGACAGGCGGGTCATTGAAACACATTACACCATTATTTAATTATGTTTACGGGATTAAAACATTTTTTAATATGAAAATAAAGTAATAAAAAGGGATACAGTGTATACTAAGATACTTATATTTTACTTACTTTTAAACACTGTATAAAAAATAGGCTTATTCACCAGATAGATCTGCATTGGTCCAAGTCCCAGAGTGTATGCCCCAAAAAAGCCTTTACAAATAAAAAAAGGGTTTGGTGATAATTTGGTCATAGAATATATCTTGTACACTGTATAGTAAAATCACCATATAATGCTGATCATAATAAATAATACAGTTTGGTTTTCTTTCTAGATGATGACGTTGTCAAAAGGGAAGAAGAAGCGATCAAACTTGACGGTCTTAATGTTGCCCAACTTAAAGAACTTCGAGAAAAATCTGAAAAGTTTGCTTTTCAGACAGAAGTCAATAGAATGATGAAACTTATTATAAATTCGTTATACCGAAACAAAGAGGCAAGTATTATTTGAATTATTTTAAAAGGTCATTGCAACCAGAATAAACTAATAGTAAAAAAGCATTTTTTAAAACAAGCTTTTATTTACATGTTCTAGAAAAAAGAAATTAAAACTTTAAATAAGTCAAACCCATCAATGTATTACATTACACAGTTTATATGATATAAAAGCTTGTCGCGAGATTTACCTATTTAATAAAAACAATATATAATATTCTTGTTAGAACTAGGTACTTATTTCGGATTAAGTTACATATTTTATTATTGTTTATCTACACATGTAAATCTTGCGACAAGCTTTTATATATATGAATTGTGTAATGTGACAAATTAATGGGTTTAATTTAATTTAAATTCTTTTTAGAACATGTAAATAAAAGCTTGTATTTTAATATCTTTTTTTACTATTAATATATTTTTGTATTTTTTATTTATCGCTGGACATGTTTCTAGGTCTGTTTACCACTAAACTATCCCTAACCTTTGTCGAGTTATAACTCTTTAAAGTTGGTATGGCGGCCATCTTGTTTTTCGTAATTTTTTCATTTGTTATCGAATGGATAACCAGAACATATCATACCGAAAATAAAGTAACAATTTCACCTGCCCAAAAAAAAAGTGGTGTTTGCTGGGTGTCGGAATAGGATTTTCTGAAGTATTTTTTTCCGCTAAACACGAATCTAAAGTCAAAATTGGGAGGTCAAACAGCAAATAATCAAGAAAAGGCGTAATTTCAGATATTTACGATTTTTTTTAATTTAAAAAGTCAATATCTTAAAAACTATAAAAGATACACGAAACTTTATATAACATAAACTAGTTTTAAAAGATTTTTAATTTAAATTATATAACTTTTTCGTCTAAATGCAATATTTTTTAATTACAATAAAAAAAACGGATTTTTAGGATTTTTTCAAGGTATACCTCTGGAAAAAATTTGAAAATTATTTTTATTTTATTTCTGGATTTTTTCTGCAAATTTTAAGTGACTTGGGATTTAAACGAATAAAATAAATGATTTATTTAAAAAAAAAACAAAAATAACATTAATAAAAAAATATTTTTTTCCTATTTTGGACTGAATTTTTTGTCAAAATTAGATTTTCACAGGGTTGTAAAAAATCATGATTTAAAAAAAATCAAAAATCGCGATTAAAAAAAAAATCATGATTTTTTTGTTTTTTTTTGTAAATAGCACAATCGAAGTTTGTAACGTGTCCTTATTCTTAAACATTCTCCTATCTCCTAATATTTTTCGTTTTTATAAACTCTTATATTAAATATTTACCGCGAGAAAGCACTTGCACTTTCTTGAAAATTCCTGTCAGAACACGCAGATTTACCGGTCTACATAAAGGGGAGGAACGCGGACGGGCGTCATTTCCTAGTTAAGATCTGTGCGCGCGAGCATTGTTTTTACGGCTAACTGAAAATTTTGATATTGTGTAAAATATAAAATATAGTTTTTGAATATGTCGTTTCGAAGAAGTGGTAGAAAGAAAGACCTTATCTGTCAGTTTTTCAAAGAAAAATCGGGGAAAGCGGAGGGAAAACCGGGATGTCGCGCTACATGTAAAAAATGTAATTTGGAAATGCAAGGATTGGTGGAAAGGATGAAAAAGCACTGGGAAAAATGTAAAAATGTAAATAATGAAGACATCGATACTATCGATACTTATAGTGACTCGTCATTCTCGTAAACGTTATCACAATCACAATCAGTTTTAACCGTAAGTACCTTTTTATTGTTTGTAAATTTTTAAAAATGGTGTTGAAATATTTTTCCAATTTTCCATGTTTGAAAATTTTTAAAAACTTATTTTTACAACAATGTGATCAATGTGTTGGTTTCTGGTGCACTTTATGTGTCACAGAATTTCACAATTTTTGAAAATGCTTTGGAATTGATACGTTTTTTAACACTAATCACTATTTGCAACAAAAAATTCTTGGATGAACAATATTTTCTGAAAAAAATACATTTTTTTTAAATTTTTTTTCCAAGTAACTATTAAGGTATGTAACTATGACAACACAACACCTTTTATTTCTGAAAAAGTGGCTCATTCAACGATTTTTTTTTTTGCTTTAAATTAAATCGATTCTATTTGACGGGCTCTATCAAACCAAACTAGAAAAATTATAAAATTCCGTGACACATAAAGCGCACCAGACCCAATGTGTTTTCTTAGATACTTTACATACATCTATCATCTATGGACAATTGAAGCCTCATATTGTTTTTTTAATGCAGGTACAACGTACTTCAAGCATAAATATGTCACAAATTCAAACTGAACAAAACTTTCAGCAAGCAAGTACGTCGCACTCAGTTTCCCCTTCAATCCCAGCAAACAAAAAAGAAAAGAATGTAATACTGACAATACTGACATTACTGACACAACTTCTTCTGGATCTCTGATGTCTTTTGTTGTACGGACTAGTAAGCCTGCCAAAAATGAAATTGATAAGCAGATTGCCAGAGCCCTCTATGCAACTAATAGCAGTTTCATCTGCCTGGAGCAATCCGAAGTTAAGAAAGCTATAGCACTACTGCGACCTGGATATGTACCGCCCAGTCGAAACGATGTGTCAGGCAGACTGCTTGATCAAATATATACCGAAGAAAGAAGCGCAAATGCTATAAGGGGTTGTCTAGAAGTAACGTTTGTCTTTCACTCGATGGATGGTCTAATGTGCATAATGAACCCATAGTATGTGCAACAGTTACTGCAGAAAATGGCTCCTCCTTTCTATTCGACACTGTAGATACAACTGGGCATCCACATACATCCGACTACCTAACAGAAATTGCAGCAACCCTTATAAACAAACTAAAAACCGAGTATGATTGTACAGTGAGTAGTTTCGTGACAGATAATGCAGCTAACATGTCTGCAATGCGAAATGAAATAAAGGCATCTGATAAATTCAATGTAATAGCATATGGCTGTGCTACACATATACTAAATTTATTATGTAAAGATTTGGAAATCGTTGATATAAAAGAGCATGTAGTCCAAATCGTAAAGTACTTTAGGAACAATCATTTTGCATCTGCAACATATGCCAAAGAAGGAGGCAAAAAACTAGTCATACCTAGTGATGTTCAATGTAACTCGCTTGCAGACTGCTTGCAAGTATTTACCGAATCATGGCCCATACTTTTTAGAATCAGTGAAGAACACAAAGAAAAGATTGACAGTATTATCAGGGAAAAAATTTCAAACATTCATTTAAAGAGAAGTGCTGAAGATTACCTCAAAATTCTTAAGCCAATTTCCATTGCCATAGATAGGTTGCAAAAGACCGACGCCACTATTTCAGATGTTGTAGAGCAATATAAAATATTAGAAGATTACTTTGAAGAAACTAATCTGACATTACATCAACTGCAAAAATTTAAAAATTGATATAATATGTGTATAACCCCGTATCATTTTCTGGCATTTCTTATCGATCCAACGAAAACACAAAGTTTGACATATACTGAAAAAAATATTGCATTACAAACTGCAAAAGAACTGTATCCAGATAGTGGTTTATTACCACTAATCATCAAGTTTCTTGCCAAATCAGAGCCTTTTAACGATATTATGTTTCAAGATGATATCCTGAAAAGCGTAAAACCTATTGACTGGTGGAAATCACAACGAAACGCAGATATTATTGAAAAAGAACTTCCCATAATTACACAACTGCTCTGTGCAGCTGCTTCGTCTGCATCAGTAGAGAGGATATTCTCAACATTTGGTTTAGTGCACTCTAAACAACGCAATCGATTAGGTACTGAAAAAGCTGCCAAACTAGTATTTCTTTACAAATATTACAATTAAATTTGTTTTTTGTTTTGAATATTTTCTGCAATAATACTTCTATCTATGTGTTCTTGTGTTCTTGTAATAAATTAATTTACTACACTAACGTAATTTATTTTTGTTTCGATTTTTCTTCATAACCCAAATTATTTTTTTATAATTTTTATTTTTGATTTTAATCATGATTTAAATTTAAAAACATCAAGTGATTTAAATCGTGATTAAAATCAATTGATTTAAATCCTTGCAACCCTGCATTTTCATTTATATCTCCTTTATTATTTATCTTATCAAAAATGTTTATATCACTTTTTTATAGATAATTTGAAAAGCTTTTTTTTTTGTTTTATAAAATTTTTGTAGCTCTTATATTTTATATAGTTGTAGTCCAAACATTCCGTGGTAGCAGGTCTTTGCCGGTAAATGTACCGTGTCGGTTTTTTGGAGTTTTCTCGATTTATTTGCAGTTTGACCCCCGATTTTGACTTCAGATTCGTGTTCAGCGGAAAAAAAATACGCCAGAAAATCTTAGTCCGACACCCAGCATACACCACTTTTTTTGCGGACCTGTGTTCTTTAAAACAAACAAATTTCATAATTTAAAAACAAAATATAAATTAAAATGGTCAGATAAGTCTTTTATTGAATATGTATTATTTAATTATGGGCAAAACCCTATACTAAGATTTTTCTTGGAACCTTTTTTTCTGCAAAATCAGTAAATTTGCCGCCCTTAATATTTGCCGCCCTAGGCTTTAGCCTACTCAGCCTTTGTCTAAATCCATCCCTGCCAATATCTTTGGGAGACCTTCATATTGGATTAAGAATAACGTCATTTTATTTTTCGCATTCTTCTCAGCAAACCCTTTCATTTGATACCCACATCTTGGATGTACGTAAAAAATAACTAGTTCTCCATCTTGGGCTGTCCGCCATATTGTATTTAGAATGACGTCATTTTATTTTTCGTATTTTTCTTAGCAAACCCTTTCATTTGATACCCATATCATGGGAGTGCATAAAAAATAACTAGTCCGCCATGTTGAATGTAGAATGACGTCACTTAGCTAACCATGCATTGTCCTACAAACTAAACAATGCAAAATTTCAGCTTAATCAGTTGAGAATAACTGCTTTAAAATTTAGTTGCAACGGTTGACCGAAACAAAAAAACATACAAGAAACATTGCAAGTTAAATAAAAGCTTGTAAAAAAGTGGTATACTCATGATATTTATTTTATACGTGAGAATTACCTTGTACCCGAGCCTGAACCAAAGTCACCAGCAATTGGTATAAAATATTAAATAATAAAAATATAAATCACTACTACCTTTTTAACAGAAACAATGAATAAAAGGTTATCAAGCGAAATTTAAATTTATGAGTACTCCAGTCCAAGTTTCACTTCTCAGACTAAATCTCGAAAGTATAAATGGCTGCTTGGAGTCGCAAAGTTTTTCGAGTGGCCGTTTATACCTCCGAGTTTCAGTCCGAAAAGGATAAATTCCACTTTTCATATTTATGAACTCTGAGAGCATTTTTCTGTTGTTTTGGTTTGTATCTTGGGTACAAGTACACGAAAGCTTAAAATTTAAATACCAATGTACCATGGGTATCTTAAGGTGTTTTTGTATATATAACTCGCTCGTATCGTAGAGTTCGGAATCACCATTGCAAGTGAAAAAACACAGGTTATGTGCGACATGAAGCTTATTGTCACATGATGCTACACTTTCTTGACACCCTTCTTCCACCTTAATGCTTGACCTAATAGATGGCCCCTTACTGTAAATACTACACATATCGCAGATGTAATTACTACTTATTGAAGAATTGCTGCTCTGGTAATTTAATTTTTTATTTTTTGTTTTAGATTTTCTTGAGAGAACTTATT
This sequence comes from Listronotus oregonensis, assembly GCA_019359885.1. Lineage (NCBI taxonomy): Eukaryota > Metazoa > Arthropoda > Insecta > Coleoptera > Curculionidae > Listronotus > Listronotus oregonensis. Next base: position 310,135 of record JAHBCN010017456.1, read on the forward strand.
TCTAACGCTTCTGATGCTTTGGATAAAATCAGGCTACTTGCTCTCACTGACAAATCAGTGTTAGATGCGACGTCAGAGCTTAATATTCGAATAAAAGCTGACAAAGACACTGGTATGCTGCATATTACCGACACGGGTATTGGTATGACTAAATCAGATCTGATTAATAATTTGGGAACCATTGCAAAGTCTGGCACTGCAGAGTTTTTAGGTATGTATTGTTATTTATACATTGATAAATTATAATAGATCATCTACACACACTGGTTGTACTCATTCTAATTTTTAAGAGCAAATTTTCATGTTAATGTTTCTGAAACTTTATTTTATAAGTGATCAGGCGCACTACGCTAAAAATATCAATTTATAGACTGGTTGTGTATTAATTAATTTTTACCTAATTACTAGTTAAAATTGGATGCGACTGCTCGGTCTATTGTGGCTCACACCTTTTTATATTCCTCCCAATAGGATCAGACTTTTAATGAATCCGATATCAGATTGGGAGAGAGTTCTTACATCTCCTCTTACTCGTGTCGCTACCGGACACGAGCACAATATGTGTTCTGATGTGTTCTGGTGTCACTGTCTCCTGGAGAGTATGACGAGCAGACGATTAGATACGTCATGCCCTCCTCTCCCGGTCTAGTGACGTGGGTAGCTACCAGGTCCTTGTTACAGGAACCAGATGTTCTTTCTGAGGCCGCATCTCCGGCCTTACCCTATGAAAACGGTCCTATCCGCTTTCTGTTTAAAGCCAGGGAACCCTTTTCCTTATAAAGGCGGTTCTGTCCGCCTTCTGTTTGGATTTAGGGATCCCGTCCTAAGCACCTGTTTGTTCGGGATGGATTAGCCCTTCCTCGTGAAACAGGTGCCGGTGACTTCAGGGGCACCTTTTGAAACGGATTCACCCGTTTCGGTCGGGGCACCTTTGTCTGCTTGTGACCTTGGGTGGCACCTTTCGAAACAGTTTTATCCGTTTCGGTCACCGCACCTTTGTCACTTTTTTCCTATGAAAGCTGTTTGCATTACCGCAGTACGGCTAGATACTCTGAGAGGTCGCCCTGTATCTCAGAGGCACCGTTGGAGACATCTGTTTAAGGCACCGGATGTCATTCCCTCATCAGCACGGTATGCTTACACCTTGAGTTAAGCCTTGTGTTCATCTTAGCTTTTGATCCCGTTGCATACGCTAGCCAAAAGAGTTGCCGAAAACCAGCAACTCTAGCGCATGTTGCAAAAGATCCTACTGGGCCCAACCACGACAACGACGTGTGAACACAGCGGTGGGTTACAGGGGATACCACCTCTGAGAAACACCCAGTATAATGGTAACCAGATCAGATCAGAATGTAAATAATTAAATTACCAATGCTTTGATATCCGCATGTAATTCAGGTGTTTTGTTTTTGATTCACGTCAGCTAAAAATGCATTTATGAAAGGACTGGATGTTACCAATAGTGTTGTAAATAAAAATATTAGTTGTATAACCTAATTTTTAGTGATGGAACGGACGTCCGGGTCAAGTACCGAATCCGGCAAGTCCGGCCGGATTTTTCTGAAAAAATCCGGCTGTCCGGCCTAAAATTTTTTAATGTTATTAATAAGGAAATATAATTTAATAAGTCATTGGAAATATAAATAGAGGGAAATAAAAATCTTGGGTAGAAAAAACAGATTACATTTATTAACTAGAGAATTAGTAAGAGAATTAGAGATTACAGGTAATCTCTAATTCTCTTACAAATAAGGAAAAACACTATTAATAGTCAAAATGTATCTTTTTCAAATTATGATGATTAAATAAAAGTTTTTCAGCATTTTGACTGGTTAATCTAGAACGCTTTTTTTCATCCATTTTCCGCTTTTTTTCATAAATGTTGCCAATTTCTGAAAAAGACCTTTCTGAATACACACTACTTGCTGGGGCGCTTAAATATCGTTTAGCAACTTGGGCTTTTTTAAGTGTGGTTTTTAAATAAGGATGACATGATATTACTCTAGTTGAATACTTTGCCTGTCAATTATCTTTGTAAGAAAACTCTTAGTTTACAATATTTCCTTGGTACTTTATTATATTTTATTGACATTTAAATGTAAGTAGCACCGATTAATGTTTTATTTTTATTTTTTAAGGAAAAAAGACATAGAGTTCGGCGCCGGACTTCCGGCTTCCGGTTCGCTGGTCGACCGGAAGTCCGGAGTTCGGTAGTCCGGTGAAACATGAGTCCGTTCCATCACTACTAATTTTTACAGATTTTTCCTCAAATTTATTTAATAAAAGAAATAAACTTATTCTTAAAAAAAATTGCCATTGTTTTTTATAACCTTGCGCCATCTCTCAGGTAACATACGGATGCCATTGCGAAAGAAACTTGTAGGTTTTGATGCGATAAAATCAACATCGTCCAGTGTTTTAAACTGTACATCTACTTAGGCGTGCTGCATTGACCGAAACAGATGGTAGTCGGATGGGGCCAGTCAGGTGAATATGCCGCGTGCGGGAGAAACTCCCATCTGAGTAACGCTAGCAACGTGAGGTCGAGTATTGTCATGCAGCAGTATGACTTTCCTGCATCCTTGCCCAGTAAATGGCCTTTTCCGATTAAATTCCTCACTCAGTTGATTCAATTGTCATATGTAGCGTTCCGCAGTCATCGTCTGACCATTTTCAGCAGTTCATAATAAAGCACACCCTTCATCTTTAAACTTGCCAGACTATCCAAGGCGCAAACGGTCACGAAGGTAGTAGTTACCACTTTTAAAACGTTTGTACCAACAATTGCACGTTTCATAAGACACAATGCCATCACCAAGGACACTACAAATTGATTCCCGTGCTTAAGCAGCATTTTTTCCTTGTTGGAATTTGTATAAAATACAGTGTCTTTAGTAATCGCGGTCGTAAACTCTACTATTCTGAGAGGTTATGTAACTCGCGTGAGCCTGTCATTCGGTGTTCTGAAAGCTTATGTTCAATTCTTTCAAAACCAAAAAAGACCGCATAAATATTTTTATTTTAAATATAATTTTTAACTCGATGAAAAAATCTGTAAAAATTAAGTTATACACTATTGAAAAGCAATACTAAGGATTTGCCGCACATAGCCGCTTGTTGGCGCGCGTGAGCTCGTAGCCGCTTGTTTTCGCTTCCAGTGGACGACCAGCCTTAATGGTAATACAATAATAATGATGATGTGTTGATGACATCGATGCCATGTGTAATTTTTTCCTGTTTTCTATGTATTTTTAATACTTTAACTTTTATGTTTATTAATGTATTTTGTTTAACAATTCCACTCATGTATAAATAACCTCATTTGAAATATCAAAAATTGAAATTTACTATCAGATAAAAAGCAATTGTTAATAATCGTTATCTTGGTTTTAAGTTTGTTTCATTCGCGGAATTGCCTTAATACCATTCGTGCTCAAATTTTGAGCCGGATATTTTTGCCTAGTTTTGAATACTTGCTTTTAAAAATTTAACTCAACCTGTTTCGTTAAAATTACAAAATCAAGTACTATTCGAAACCAAGCAACAAATATCCGGCCAAATTTGAGCACTTAGTAAAACTCCTAAAGCCGTTATAAAAATAAAAAAAGATGAATCTGTTGATAAAAAGTAGTAATCCATACATTTAATGTTTAATAAATAATTTTCTACAGGCGGTAAATAAATGTTTCATATTTTTTACAGGAAAAATGCAAAACGCCGAATCTGCTCAAGATTTAAACGATATGATTGGTCAGTTTGGTGTTGGCTTCTACTCTGCGTTCTTAGTTGCCGATAAAGTTATCGTAACTTCAAAACATAATGATGATAAACAATATATTTGGGAGTCTGACTCTGCTAGTTTTAACATTGCTGAAGACCCACGGGGAGACTCCTTAAAAAGAGGTAAGTAAATAATTTGACCCCTTTAGCAAGTACAAATTTGTTTTAAAAAGTTTTTTAATGAGGACTTTAATGCATATGTAGTTATTATGAATAGACGCAACCATTCTGCTTTTTTTTAAAAATAGAAAAAAAAAAGATTTAAGTAGAATTAAGAAAAAAATCTGTTTTAAATTAAACCCCCAATTTTTCCCTTCTTATTCTTTCTCAAATTCTTTTTTCAATAATGTAGCATAAACCAAAGCACTAAAAGAACAATATTCTAAATACAAGCGTGAATCTAATAAGAACATACACATTTAAGGTATGAGCATAATGTTTTTCTTATGCATTTTTTTTAAGGCTGGGTAATATGTTTTTGTCTAGATAATAAAACTCTTTTTTTCTTTATAGGTAGCACTGTAAGTCTTGAATTAAAACCAGAAGCCAAAGACTTTTTGGAACATGAGACTATTAAAAAACTGGTCAAAAAGTATTCTCAGTTCATTAACTTCCCAATTTACTTATGGACCAGTCACACTGAGGAAGTTGAAGAGCCTGTTGATGATGAAGCATCTGAAGAATCCACTCCAAAACCAATTGAAGATGAAGAAGATGCAGCAGTTGAGGAAGAAAAAGAAGAAAAACCAAAAACCAAGAAAGTTTCCAAAACAGTTTGGGATTGGGAACTGCTTAACGACAGCAAACCAATCTGGACAAGAAAACCTTCAGAAGTTGAAGATAAGGAATACAATGAATTTTATAAAGCTTTAACTAAAGACGATAAAGATCCATTATCTAAAATTCATTTTGTGGCTGAGGGTGAAGTAACATTTAAGGCCTTACTTTATGTTCCTAAAGTGCAGCCATCAGAAAGCTTTAACAGGTATGGCACTAAGACTGATAACATTAAATTGTATGTACGCCGTGTGTTTATTACTGATGAATTTAATGACTTGATGCCATCATTTTTGAACTTTATCAGAGGTGTTGTTGATTCAGATGATTTGCCTCTTAATGTGTCTCGTGAAACTTTGCAGCAGCACAAACTTATTAAAGTTATCAAGAAAAAGTTAGTCAGAAAAGTATTGGACATGTTAAAGAAAATTCCTGCTGATGAATATGAGAAGTTTTGGAAAGAATTCTCGACAAACATTAAACTGGGAGTCATTGAAGACCCAGCCAACAGAACTAGGCTTGCTAAACTTTTAATGTTCCTCTCATCAAACAGTGAAAAAATGACTTCCCTTGCAGATTATGTGAGTCGCATGAAGCCTAAACAAGAGAAAATATTTTACATTGCTGGCTCTTCCAAAGATGAAGTTAAGAAATCTCCATTTGTTGAAAGGCTACTGCGAAAAGGTTATGAGGTTTTGTACCTCACGGAAGCTGTAGATGAATATGCTATTTCTGCTATCCCTGAATTTGAAGGCAAAAAGTTCCAGAATGTCGCTAAAGAAGGATTTAGCTTAACTGAATCAGAAGGAGGAAAAGAACGTCTTGAACAACTCCAGAAATCATTTGAACCTCTTACTAAATGGCTTGCTGATGATGTGTTAAAAGAATATATTGCTAAAGCAACTGTATCAGAAAGGTTAAGTGACTCACCCTGCGCATTGGTTGCCAGTATGTTTGGCTGGACTGGAAACATGGAAAGGTTAGCTGTTTCAAATGCACATCAAAAGGCTGATGATCCACAGAGGTCATACTACCTTAATCAAAAAAAAACTTTGGAAATTAACCCAAGGCATCCTTTAATGAAGGAGTTGTTAAAGAGGGTAAGTGACGACCCCAGTGACCCTAATGCAAAAGATATGGCACTAATGCTCTTCAGGACAGCTACTTTAAGGTCAGGATATATGCTAAAAGAAACTGATGATTTCGCGCTGTCTGTAGAAGTTATGATGAGAAAAACATTAGGTGTTCCTCTTGACGAACAAGTTGAGGAAGAAGAAGACATTCCAGAAGACTTAACGCCCGAGGAAGAAGCTGAGAATGGTGACATTAAAGATGAAGATGTGGAACATGAAGAATTATAATTTTAGTTTGTATGTGTGTGTAATAGATTTAATTATTTGTTGTTGTGAACAACTATAAAGACTGTCTACTTTTTTGTAATTACTTTAAAATAAAGTGTCCTATTTATTTTATATAGTTTGTATAATGTAAAGTTGCACCTCACCCAATGTGATTTATTTTAAACATTATTTATTTCATAAAATTGCAGAAAGAATAATAAATATTTTATATAGAGAAAAACGGGTATGTGTTTACATTTAATTGAAATATATCTTTTGTCACTTTGCACATATATAAAAAAAACTATATTTTTCTGCAACATAAAGAATACTTAAAAACTATTCCTCAATTATCTTTTTTATGTAATTTATATCTATTTCTTTTATAAATAAATTATAATTAATTTACTTCGGCATTTTCCACTAATCCCAACAGCTCAATTTCCTGTTTACAAAAATCATTTGACTGAGTTGAGTGTAAATTGTTCTTTGGAATATCTCAAGCAATCAACAAGTTTTAAAATGACAATTGTTATAACCTCTCTGCACCACTTTAAATAATTTTACAAAACATATCCTCTCTTTTGTATCCTAATAAAGGATAACGAGTTTTAATGGGCATTGTATCCTTTCCAGTACGCATTTTTTTTTGTAAAAAATATTTAAGTACTTTAAAGGTTGGATCAAAATTAATAAAGTACTAATTATTGATATGAGAATTAAAATGAAGAATCACTTGGTAACAAATCCCATTTAAGAATAAGGGTTGGAACATGTCCTCCCTAAGGACTTGAGTCACGGGTGAAAATATGCAAAAAATATTTCCTTTTTGTAATTAAATTCGACCGGTTCGAGCGATATTTACGAGAAATTTGGGGTGTTTTGTTTTTATTGGCACACTCTGTATATAGTGTGTAATGTTTGTAGTCAGCTCAGAATTCACTGTTATAAAGAGTGACTTAAAACTTAACCCTAAAAATTAAACATGCTACTAAAAACACTATAACACTTTAAAATAAATTATAGTTTAAAATAGTCCAAAGACAAAATATCCTTAAACCAGAACTAATCTAACGACTCCCGTCACCAAACGGGCAGCTAAGCAATAATTAGATACTGCTCTTTGACAATCGCTACAAGTTACATATTATTTCAAAACATGTTTTTGTTCAATTGTTTTAAAGATTTTGAACGTTAGTTAAAGAATACGACCTTAATAATTGCATATTAAATAACACAGCTACACAAAGAAAAAAAATTGTGCTACTGGATACTGACTTTGGTATCCTTATTATTTTTCAACGCTGAATTCGAATCCGAGGTCAGAATTTTCCCAGGACCCTCAGATGTTGCCCAAGCACACTCCAGAGGGTCTAATTTCTAGATTCTATGATAATTTAAAATAAATATCTTATCCTACGTTTTTTGGTATTCTAAAAATAAATCTGGGAGGGGGGACAAATGGAAATTTGGGTGCGCCAAAAACGAATATGAAGTCAAAATTTATGTATTGCCCATATATTTCACCCCAGCAACCCTTCGGACCCCCAATCTTCCCCCCCCCCAAAGTGTAAAATTTCAGAATGTATAAAAATTTAAAGTGAATATCTTATCCTACGTTTTTTGGTGTGCCAAAAACAAATATGAAGTCAGAATTTACCTATTGCCCATATTATATTTCACCTCAGCAACCCCCAATATTTTTCCAAAAAGGTCAAAATTTCAGAATGTATAGATATTTAGTGTGCATATATGATTAAGTGCTATTCTTGCATTTGAAAAATTTTAATTCAGCGACATCAAAAACCTCTAAATATAAATTATGCAATATTATTTGTTGTATTAAGAGGCTAATTTAGCCCTAAATAGATTAAAATTATAAGGTCCAGTGACGTCCCGGGGGGCATCTTAGCGAATAAAATTGGCAAAAAAATGTACGCCACTGCCTTTTTTGCAACTTTAATATTTGTTGCTTGATTAAGCGCTTAAAAATACAACTTTTTCATCTCTTGTATTTTTTTCGTATCTCACTTCGTTTTCGAGAAAAAAAATCGGTTTTATTGCATGCCACTGAACGTTTTAGTGCAACAACAGCTACAACAAATGTTGGAAATGTCCACCATCCATTTCTGTATACCTTCTCACTCGACGAATTATTGAACGACGAACTCAAGCTAAGATTCGAGGTCTATTTCTTACTTCTTCGCAAACATTTACAATTTAATTTCTTAACTCTTCTATTGTTTGTATGGGAGTGGCGTAAACCAGAGTTTTAAGGTGTCTCCATAAATAAAAATCTATGGGATTTAAGTCAGGGGAGCGAGGCGGCCATTGAATTGGTCAACCTCTTTCAACCCATTTTTCCCCAAAGGTGTTATTTAGATGAGTTCTAACAGCTATACTAAAATGAGGAGGAGCTCCATCGTGCATAAAAGTTATTTGATTACGTACAGGATCTTTGATTATATTTACGTGGCTTCTGATGCCTTTATTTTTAAAGACAGAAAAAAATGTTTCATATAAAAATTGTAGGATTTTTTTCATATTATCTTTTAAAATTATCAGTAAAAAAATATCGCAATAAAAAAATGAAAAAATATAGGCAACTTAAACTTTTTTAAATGAAACACCCTGTATATTATGCGCTATAACAAAACATCTTTTTTTTTCTGATTTTAAATATATATACATTGATGATATTTGGATGAACCATTTTTGAGATATTTTAGGTTAAATTATTAATCAATTGCAAAAAAGTGTCATATTAGTATCAAGAAAGCCATGGAAACAATGAAATTGTTATGCTGCTGAATTTGGTGAGGGTTTTCTCTGGACCAATAATATTTATTTTTGTGATTTAGTAGAGTGCTAAACTGAAGAAAGACTTGTCAGTGAATAGAATTTTATTTAAAAACTTTGGATCCTGCTGCATAAACCTAGCTCCTTCCAATGCATACTTAGGTCGGTCCTGCATGTTTTGTTCAGGAAGATTCTGAACGGACATAAATTTATAAGGATAAAATTTGTAAAATTTTAAGGTTAAAATAAATTTTATAATCTGTTTTATTAAGTTCAGATGCCGCATCCGAGATTGATATTTCAGGATTTTCTAAAATTATTAAAAGTATTTAGTGCTAGTCCAATAGAAAAAGTATAATAATTATCTTGAAATAACGAGGATATCCAAAACTTTGTTTTCATTTCTTGCTGCAGTCGTTTTCTTCATTTTAAAGCATTTTTGTTCAATAATCTTTCTTACTATGTATTTAATAGAATCTATAGATGGTACCCGTTGTTAAGGATATAATAAGTAATATTCCCTTTGCACTGTCGTCACATTATTATTGTTACCATAAAAAAGACGCATAATAGCGATTTTTTGTTCCTCTGAATAGCCCATCGACAAAAAAAGCAGTACAAACTACTTTTAATAGTTAAAATGATAAATTTCAACTTTTTACAATATCAATACGTTAAATTAAGTAAAACAATTTTATTGTTTTCATAGCTTTCTTGATACTTATATGACATTTTTTTAAAATTTATTTATATTTTAAGCTTAAATATCTTAAAACTGGTTCATGCAAATACCATCAATGTATATATATTTAAAATCAGAAAAAAAGATCGTTTATTGTAGCGCATAATATACAGGGTGCAGGGTGTTCCATTTAAAAAAGTTGAATTTGCCTATATTTTTCCATTTTTTTATTGCGATATTTTTTTAATGATAATTTCAAAAGATAATATGGAAACAAACCTACAATTTTTATATAAAACATTTTTTTCTGTCTTCACAAATAAAGGCTCCAGAAGCCACGTAAATATAATGAAAGACCCTGTACATTTAGAGGAATTTCTTTCAGCAGTATAATTTCCAGCGTTTAATCTTAAGGGTTAAAAGAAGGGACCAATTTTATTGTCACCAACAATACCCATTCACACATTTAAAGAAAATTGTTCCTGGTGACGACATTGTACGTAACGATTTTCTTCACTCCATACCTGAGAACTGGCTCAAGTCGGGTACCCGGGGGTTTTTGAAGTCGCTGATCACGATTATGATATTCAAATTGACCCACAGCCGACCTGGTGCTCAGAAACGCCAATGAACGTCATCTCCGTGAAACTCCCAAAATTCACGCGGGGAAGGAGAAAAACTCGGCGTCCGGGGGGTTTTTAGGTCGCTGAATTTAAATATGGCATCGGCGAACACCCCCCGGATACCTGGTGCGTCCGAACATAGACCTGGACGTCATCTCCGAGAATTTTCCTGACAATATCGACAAAAACAACCCGAAATTCATTGAGCGGGGGTTTTTATGGCGCTGAATCCAAATTTCACGTCGAAAACTATCCCCTGAACACCTGGTGCACCGGAACCTGGACCTGGACGCCATCTCCGAGGGTTTTCCTGACATGATCGAAAAAGCCGAACCGAAAAACTTCAAGGGGAGTTTTTGGGGCTCACATAATCTAGAATCAACAATTCCACACAGCTGTTGCAGTATTGACGCCGGTCTCTAAGACATCTGATTTGGTTTACATTCATAGTAATGACATCGATGTCATCGGGGGTTCGGAGGGCCGTTATCTACATGAAATTCGAATTAGCGCCCCAAAAAACCCCCTTTGAAATTTTTTTGGTTGGTCTTTTTCGATCATGTCAGGAAAACCTCGGAGATGGCGTCCGGGGCCAGGTTCCGGTGCACCAGGTGTTCAGGGAGTCGTTTTCGACGTGAAATTTGGATTCAGCGCCTTAAAAAACCCCCGCTCAATGATTTTCGGGTTGTTTTTGTCGATATTGTCAGGAAAATTCTGAGATGACATCCAGTTCTATGTTCGGACGCACCAGGTGTCCGGGGGGTGTTCGCCGATGCCAGATTTGAATTCAGCGACCTAAAAACCCCCCGGGCGCCGAGATTTTCTCTTTCCCCGCTTGAATTTTGGGAGACTTCCACGGAGATGACGTTCATCGGCGTTCCTGAGCTCCAGGTCGGCTGTGGGTTTTGCAAGCAATGCAAAAAACCTCATTCCGATCCGACCTGCGGAAAAAAATCGAGAACTTTTTTGCTTCATTGCCTCGGCTATGTAGGTTTGTATGCATATTACTTGACAAAACAAATTTTGTCGGTATTGACTTATTCCTTCCAGTCGCTATTACTCGTAATGTTTAGGAGATTTTGCAAGTTTTAAATTACACCTATTTAAGTGCAGTAAACCTTATTTTTAAAATAAACCTTCAAATAAAAGTTTGGAAGTACAAGATGATATATTTAAAAGACAACATATACAACTATAAAAAAAAATTAAATGTCTGCTTCAAATTCCGGTCGTCCTTTCGTACCCAAATTTGTAACGGCATATAAACTTCCTGCTCCGGGTTGCTGTTCCTTTTCTTTTGGCGTAAGCCATCTTTTTGCTGTAGTTACGAATAGTATATCCAAGTTAGGCCCACCCCAAGCAACTGATGTTGTATATTGAGCTGGTATAGGTATTCTCCTAAGCAAAGTACCTGTCGTAGGGTTCACCTGAATTACTGATCCGCCCGCATAGAGAGCTATCCAAAGATTGTCTTCTTCATCTATAGTCATTCCTAAAAATTAAATATCTCGGTCAATTCTAATTCATCTGGTATCAATATCGTTTTTTGAATTTGCCAGTATTTGTATGTAAATTTAATTTTCACAGATGCCAAAAATTACTCTGTCCAAAATATAATGCTTGTCAATAATATGACAAGCCAAAATAATATAAAATATTATATCCATCTACAAAAGAGCCGTTCGCCTTATTAATGACCCCACTTTTACCATAAAGCATTCTTTTCTTGCCCACCGACGAGCTTTAGGGGATCTGTCGCTCTATTATAGGTATTTTTACAGCTTCTGCTCCGAAGAATTAGCCAATATTATTGCCCCCGTAGCACATGCATATAACAATTTTATCAGACTCAAAATTATTTAATTATTTAAATTTTACTTGATTAAAAAGCTCTTTCGGACTATTTTTATGACGTTTTTATCTCGTGCTATCCCTTACCTTAGAGCATCGTTGGAAACGATTTAATTATTGATATGGAGTAGGGTGAGACGAATAAATTATTGAATGGAACTCTAATTGTGCTTAACAGTAAATTAAGCTTTGTTAAGAAACACATGATGGCGGTGCTAGGCAGGCGCGTGCTGAGCGATTTTAGAGCCCGGGAAACTCTTCATCACTTGCAGGGCCCATAAGGCATCGCCGAACAATATTGACGCGTAGGAATACTTTTAAAAAATGTATTCAAGCCCACTAGATATTAAATACGTACATAACAACAATACACAACAAAGTTTAAACAAATATACCGGGTGGTGCGTTGCCGAGCGGAACAACGGAAATCCCATGTAAATTTTAAGGGGGTCAGTTATTGGTTCCCCTGTATATTTTACAGAAAAAATGTAAGTTAACTTTTTGAAGAAACCAATCTGACAAGCCCTCGTGCCAAGTTTCAAAAAATTTTAATAAGCGAATCTTGAATTATTCATTTAAATGTAATTGCAAAATTACCAAATTTTCGGTTCAGGTAAAACCAAACAGATACCAGTAAAATGAATATTGTCCCTGGCATGAGAAAAAGTGTCAATAAATTGGTGACAGTCGGTACTAAAAAAAATATGAATTATTCAATTGACGAAAAAGTATTTATAATTAAGTGGAATTATGCGGGAATCAGTTTTAGAGCAGTATCTGAAATGTTTTCAGTTTATTTTCCCACCAAGCCCACTCCGTCCATTTTAACTATTAAACGTATTGAACGTAAATTCGAGTCCAAAGGTACCGTAATAAATAATTGTAAATGTTTAACTCAGGCAAAGATTGATACTACTTATAATATTCTTTGGTAAAAGGTAAATAAACATCATACAACCGTATTGCGCACTTCGAAAAAACACAAATATTATTCGTATAAATTCGAAAAACATCAAGAGCTGCAGGTAGGAGATGAAGAGCGAAAAATGGCATTTTGTTTTGAAATAATGGAAATAACGATAGGAATTTTTTAAGAAATATTTGTTTTACCGATGAATGTACATTCACCCTTAACAATGAACCAAATGTTCAGAATTGCAGGTACCGGATACTTTGACCAGGCAGGTCACCTGATCTTTCACCGAATGACTTCTTTCTGTGCGGTCACTTAAAAAGTGTCATTTATAAAAGTGTAAAATTTGAGAATCTAATAAACCAGCTACAAAACGCTATTTCGTTAGAATGTAATAAAATTTCGCAATATCACCTTAGCAACGTTAGAAATGAATTTTATGATCGGTTGGGATATTGTTTAGCTGTTAATGGGGGATGTTTGAACAGTTGATTAATTAATGTTTTTATGTAACTCTCTATTATTTTTAAAAAAGTTATTGTATTTTATTTCATTTTATTTTTTCACACCTAGTAAAATATTAAGAGTTCAGTTCTCTCTTTTTTCGGATCTATTTTCGATCTTTGAGTTAAACATTTACTATTATTTATTGCGATGGCTTTGGACTCGCTACTGCTATTGGTTTAATTAAATTCTAGTATGATAAAATTATTTTTTTAATGATCGATAGTAATAATTGTTAATAGTTAAACTTAATTATTACATTAAATAAAAGGTATGATAAAAAAAGAATGTCAACGTGTCTTTTACTTTAAATGTAATGGTTGTGAGATTGATGAAACGGAAAAAAACATTTCTTGTGTTCGGCTGTACGTCAGATTTGACAAAGCCTTATAACAAATTGTTTACTGGTGGCTGGTGTCTGTTTGGTTTTACCTGAACCGAAAATTTGGTAATTTTGCAATTACATTTAATTGAATAATTCAAGATTCGCTTATTAAATTTTTTTGAAACTTGGCACGATGGTTTATCAGATTGGTCTCTTCAAACGGTTATCTTACATTTTTTCTGTAAAATGTACAGGGGAGCCAATAATTAACCCCCTTAAAATTTACATGGGATTTCCTATGTTCCGCTAGGCGACGCACCACCCGGTAGAATATAAAATAAAAAAACAAATAAAGATTAATAAACAAAAAAAAGAAGATAACTAAAAAATAATTAAGATGAATATTAACACCACTGTTGATAACTATTAAACAATTTGCTTTTTTGGCATAACCTGTTAATAACTACATCTGCAGAAATATTTGTTTTTATATCAGGTTTGCAGGTCATTAGAAACGAGGCTTTCGAACCCTTCTCTTAAAAGCAACCAATTATTTATATATGCATTTAGCAGTGTCATAAGCTTAGGAGGGCGCTTCGAAGCAACCTTACAGGGCCCCTAGGGTAAGGAAGAGATGTAGTAAAAGAAAAAAGTACCGTTCCGTAACTGCTATAAAAACAAACTGTAGTGGCGCAAATGAAACATGTATTGGGAAATCGCAAAAATGTATTTTTTGATTAACTGGTTACTGTCCAAATTGTACGAGCACGTTTTAAACTAGTTTATTTTTAATCGAACTTTTTACCCAAAAAGATTATATTACCCAACTTAGTTTTGCTCTTTAAACAACAAATTATAAGGGTAAATAGTCATATTAATTAAAACATTTTAAAGGCATAAACATTTGCTTTTACTTTTTTAAAAATCCAGTGTAATATCTATCTTTCCCTTTTATAGTTTTCATTTATTATAGGAAAATTCTTACATTGGTTTTCACAATTTAAAAAGTATTGTTTATTCTTTTTATGCAACATTAAAACCGGAGTCTTTAATAAAGCAAGATTACGCAGAAGAAATAATAGGCCAGCAATGATCCATATATATGGATCATAGACGCCAGGTATAATGATAAAACGCGACACATGGACCCAGTTCAGTAATACAGGGTGTCCGGAAATGATGATGAAAATTTTTTAGGGATGATTCTACATAAAAAGATATGAAAAAAAGTTCATATTAACATAGGTCCGAAAATGCTTCAGAGGGAGATACAGGCCCTTAAACATGATGGTGTCATAAAAGTATTTTTTTAAATTTTTTAGGATCTACTTACAATACAGGAATTAACTTCTACGTATAAGTTAAAATGACTGAAGGTCACTTTTTGATATTATCAGGTGACCCATATTGCAACCAGTGGCGCGGAAAGAAAGGGGTGGTGAGTTATTTAGGGTCATATTTTTTTTCGCCGAGTGTACTGCAGTCGTCCTTTTAAGTCCGTTTATCTCGAAAACCGTCGACTATACGACTTTATACCAGGGGAACCTTTTTGACGTAAAAATGTTCAAAGAAACATAATTTATTTAAAAAATAGCAGCCACGTAGAAGTTAATTCCTGTATTGTAAGTAGATCCTTAAAAATTAAATAAAAACCACTTTTATGACACCATCTTTAAGGGCCTGTATCTCCCTCTTCAAGCGTTTCCGGACCTATGTTAATATGAACTTTTTTTCATATCTTTTTATGTAGAATCATTCCTTAATATTTTTCATCGTCATTTCCGGACACCCTGTATTGTCAGTGGGAGGTTATAAAGGATATTTTTCTTTTTTGATAGTAATTCAACTTAAAAATAATTTAAAAAATCTGGCAACTAAGGCAATTTTATATTTGATTTAGCGTTTAAAGTTCAAAATTAAAACCCTTACCATCTGGGTATCCTAGTCCTTTGCCTTTGGTACTAAACACCACTTTTCTGTTTGCAATATTTCCAGTTTCAGCATAATAATCATACTCAGCAATCTCTTCAGCAACTGTATCGATGTAATAAAATTTTGTACCATTATGGTTCCAAGCTAAACCGTTACTGATACTAACCCGGGGAATCATTATGGAAGGATTTGTTAGATTTTCTTTGGAAAACTTAAAAAGAGCTCCTGCATTGGCGTCCAGTTTTCCACCTGGTGGTTCATAACCCATGGTACCTAAAGTTAAAGAAAATTTTTAAGAAATCATTAAAACGGTTGCGCTCTTTTGAGACCAACCTGCAACAAAAATGTAACTGTTTAGTTTTACAAAAATGGGTGGTTAGCTCTATTCCACAAATAATCGCTAATTAAAAAAGCAGGGGCTAACAAAACAACGGTTTGCTAAAATTATTGGGTCTAACAAGAGCTAAACAAAACTAGTGCCCACGAAAGGCTTATATTACCACTTTGGTAATTGTCTAGAAAGTTGCGGCAACTCTGATTTGGCATACGAGGGTTTTTTTGGGGCACTGATCACAAATCTAAAATTTTTGACAGAAACGTTTCGTTTTCGAGATATTCATCATCAAACTTGAAAATCAAACTAACCTCATTTACACTATTCCTTCTTCTTTTTGCATATAATTCTTGATTTTTACAATAAATTGGAACACAATATTTTATAAAAACATTTTAAAAACTCGGTTTTATATTTGTATTTTATACCTTTTTCATTCAATTGCAAATAACCTTCACTTTCAAACGCCGCAATCATGTTACCAGTTTAAAGAAACACCTTTAACCTTAGCCAAAAAAAGCGTTCCTTTGTTATGGCGTTATTTTGTTACGCGATGTATGATACCATGCAGTAAAATCTCTTTCTTTCTTTTTTTCGTTATAGCGATTTTTTATTTTATGCCCCCACGTATTTATATGGTATTATTTTGTTAGTGTTTCCATAATCAGCGCACAATAAAACATTTACTTACACTATGCATGCTTGTCGACAAATTTTATCAATCGAAAATACTAAATTCAAATCGGCCCGCCGTGTTTTAAGATGCTCTTTCTGGCTGGCCAAGAACTTTCAAGGTTTGTAGAGAATTTCTGTTTGCTCCAAAAAGCTTGCATTTTTTTGGAATTTTAATTCCGGTAGTTTTGCCATAAAGAAAGGTAATTGAAATTTTCGCAGTAATTCAATTATTTATTAGGAATTACTTTCTAAGTAATTGAATTACTGGGGATTCGTGAAAATCAATTACAATTACGATTACATTATCCTATTAATTGATAATCCAAATGCAATTACCTTTTCCGGAAAGTAATTGAATTAAAGTAATCCAATTACTGGAAGTAATTAAATACGATTTTTTAATTATTTTAATTGAATTACCGACAGCTCTGATTTTGATAAGAGCGCTTACGGAAATAAAGTGTAAAATAGTCTACTATTTTTGAATAACAAACAGACCTTTCTTTATAACGACATGTCATCATCAACAGATTTCTATTCAAAATAAAATAAACTGATTTTACAACCTCGTAAGCAAATAACGATACTATCCTTTAAATTATTCTGCGATATAATTTTATGTTGGCAATAAAAATAAAACAATGTATAGTTTATTTTAATAAATCCGATACTGGATATGTCAACTAATTGCTTTTGGGGAAAGAATTGTAATAAATCAATCCGCTCCGATTACCCAAAGAATTGTTAATTAATCAATTTGTCCCAAAGCGGTCCCTTCTTGCCTTTTTGGCAAGTAACTGAAAGAGTATTTGGTATGTTTGGATTAAATAAAGTTATTTTGGATGGAACCTTAAGACCATATTGGCACCTCTTCTTGCTAGCCACATAAAGAACATAAATATCGATCTTAGATGGAACGGCTTATTTAATTAATAATCTGGTTACAGTGATTTTTTATCGTACTAAAAATTAGTAATTTAATAAATATTTTCGGCGATTGTTTATTTATGAGTATTACTAATGTATGCAAAATCATGCATGATTATCCCCCATGAACGCATGATTTTCTATTAATCAACGATTATCGTATAGGCAACTAAAAATACACAAAAAACATTTATGGCGGCTTGCACAAAAGCTAACAACGGTTTAGAATGTTTAATGAAAGGTCAGATTTTGACAGGTTGCCTACCACAGGTTGTTAAACATTCTAAACCGTTGTTAACTTTAACTCAGGCATTAACTGACAATTAATGATCTTAACCCTTAATGTTAAATAGCCTCGATCAATAATCGACCTTATTAATACTCTTGGTGGTTAAACAGCTATTACAGTCAATAAATAGAAAAAAAAACTTACCGATCCACAACCTCCCTCTGCTGTCAGCTTTTCCATCATTAAACCGATTCTTTGGTTTGTCGTTTTGAACTGTGTGTAAAACTTGCGGTTCTGCTGTCCTATGTACAAACTAATTTTTGAGAGATTTCTATTTATTCCGGCAATTAAAACATTGGGATCGTGTTTCGACAAAATAATAGGGGTTATATCATTGCCTAAAAAACACCTCCATTTAACTGTTTTTGGTTAAAAATCTTGATCACTTAAAAATTTAAACGTTATTTTGCCTAATTTGAAGCTTTCTCTTTTCTTCTAGTAAGCTTACCAAACTAGGTACAAGGACATTCAGCTTTTTAATTTAATAGTTAATTTTCAGACACTTATCTTTTTTTTTTGACTGAACAGAACTTTTAATATTTTTTTTACTCTTGACCTTCCAAAACTAATAATAAAATAAACTTTTAATTAATTGATTGGCAGGTTTTCTTCTTTTGCCGGAAAAATAAAACAACTAACTTGTTGGTTTTGGTTAAATAACTAAAGTTGCATTTTATTATAGTCCAAGCGGCCACCGTCGTTAAAGGGGGTCAACCAAAATAAGTTCAAAAATAGACTTTATTCCTTTTTGGATATTAGACAAGTAATAAACCAACGGTCTGGCGTTCTGTAACTTGTCCAACTTTTATTTGGAATTTTTTTTTTTTGTAAAATTTATGTATAAGACATAAGTACAATTTTACCATTTAAAGGAGTTTTATTCAGTAGAATTAAAAATTGACACAACTGTTTGCCAGACCACCCTTAAAATATTTATTGCAATGATAAATTTTCTATATAAGGTATAAGAAAAAATTAAACGTCAAAATTTTTGATTTTTATCCCTCTTTTGAATAGAATTGGTCTGCCACAGTAATACTTGACAATAATTCTGCCAGACCACGATTTAAAAAATCCTTTGTTGCTAAGCTCGATTTTTTTTTTTGTTTTTTAACATAATTGACATTGAATAAAAAAAAATACATTCTTTATATACAGGGTGTCCCGGAAGTAATGGATCACAGAGCAACAGCAGATTCCTTAGGTCGAAATAATACAATTAACGTAAATAAATTCTTTATATACAGGGTGTCCCGGAAGTAATGGATCACAGAGCAACAGCAGATTCCTTAGGTCGAAATAATACAATTAACGTAAATAAATTCTTTATATACAGGGTGTCCCGGAAGTAATGGATCACAGAGCAACAGCAGATTCCTTAGGTCGAAATAATACAATTAACGTAAACTTGCTTTATCCCAAAGTTGATAATAACTAAGATACAGGGTGTCAAACTTTTAGTTTGGTTTTCGTTTTTTCGTAATAATTTCTTAACTAAATGACATACCGGTACAAAATTGGACATTTGGGGGTTCTTTGAGGCGAGAAATTCAAATTCGTCCATACTTTTGATGTTGCTAATAGAGGGCGCCAGCTGCGGCCTACCCCACTTTTTTTGATGGCTTAACTTTTTTGGGCTTAGTATATTTACCTGTTTATTAAAAACGAGTTACCATAATTCCCTCCGAGTCAAAAATACATTTAGGTCTCTAGGGGCAACTGTTTTCGAGATAAAAGCACTTTAAAGGACCCCGCAACTTTCCTATGGAAAATGGGTTTTGTCCAATTGTTTTCAAACTTTGCAAAGTAATAGTTCTCAACACGCTGATCAAAAGTCTTTTCGGGCACAAAACCTGAAAACCCCTCTAACACCCCTAAAATCACCTTCAAAAGTACCTAAATCCCCAGGGACACTTTAAGAAGGAATCTAGCCACCTACAATACAAGGCAAACATATACACTTTCACTGCCCATACCAAGATCTTCTCAGGTTCATGACTCGATCGTCTTTAATGGGCGACAGCTTTTTAACCATTTGCCTGCTCGAGTGAGAAAGATCTATGATGGTAGAATATTTAAGCGTGAAGTTAAGAAGTTGCTTGTTGCGAGAGCCTATTATGATGTTCGAGAATATTTTGACGAGCAATTTTAACACTATTTGAGTATTGTGATTTTCGGCCTTTAAACAATAGTCACAAGCCAATGTGTCGTTTTAACTGTTTTTATTTGTTCTGACTGTTTTTTTTTTGTGGGAGAATTTTAACAATATTTAAGGATTGTGATTGTTAGTTTAATGTTTTAATAATAGTTGTAAGTCGACTTGCCGTTTTAACTAACTTATTCTGACTATATATATTATTTATTTAAATAATTATTATTGTTATATGTTATGTTTTATTTTAATTTTTAATGTTTGATGGATGACTTACTACTATTTTATTTTATTTTAATTTATGACATTTGCAAATAACTTAACATGTTTATTTTTTATGGCTATGTTTAATTTGTATGGGTTTTATTTGTGATATTTTATTTGTGTTAGCTTTTTACACTTTTATTTAAATTCTAGTAAAAATGTTTATTTTTTTTGTCAAAAAGATTGTTTCCATCTTCAGACAAAAAAACATTTTTTGAGTTTGAGTTTAGTTTTGTTTTTGTGATTTCTTTAATGAATTTTAAAATTGTCGAATAATTTTTTTTCTGGCACTAAAAGTAATATTTTTCTCACAGTTACTAGCTTTCAAAATAAAAATTTTTCATGCAATGAGGAAAATCCACAAACAGGAGAAAAACACTTTTTCTTTAGTGAAAAAGTAATTTGCTCTCAATGGCTTTAATTGAAAAAAGGCCTTTATTCCACTTTTACATAATCTAGCAGCCTGTGGGTTTGGGGTCGCATAGCAACGAAAAAAAAAAAATGTATCATGCATGGCCAACCCCCCCAAATTTAAATTTAAACCGCCTCAAACTTACTTGTTGCACAAATACCCATTCTTTCAAAATGGAAGAGGGTGTAGGGAAAAGAATCTGTGTCATGTGTTATACGTAATAAAAAAATGCTGGAAAGGTTATTATGTTTCGGGACAACTTTAAATAAAACTAACCAGAACTAGGTAAAAGTTTGGGAAATTGTTGTTTGTTAGTTCTGGTTCCATAAAAAAAAACCTTAATATTAAAAATTATTAAAAAATCTGTCAACATTGCTTTTCATGAAAGAAAAGGCATTGTATCACTTTTATTTGGGAAAGTAAAGAAATTATAATTGTTTTTTAAAAAAAACGTTCAACGTAGCCCTGTTTATTTTTTGTACTATGTTTTCAAATTATGAAGCATCCGCAATTTTTTTTTCAGGTTTCAAAAATGATGAACTTTTTAATTTACTGTTTTTAAAAAAAAAACGAATTCCTTATTTTTTTTTGCGCGCCGGCGTCAAAAACCGAGAGTAACACTATATATATTTTTTTGGGGGATTAAATTTAATTAAAAATTTTTTAAAAAAATTTTGATTTATTCAGAACACTTTCAAAATTTTTTTCCTTAAAAAAAATTAAAATAAAGTTAAGTTTTTTTAAAAAAAGAAATTTTTGAACTTTCGTTTTATTGTACTTAAAAAAAAAAACCCTAAATAAATGTCGAAAATTTTTCGCTGCGTGAAGCCCTTCTTATATACATACTTAACAAGATAACCCCATAAAAGTTTAAAAATTTTTAATCTTTTGTTTATAATAATTTGATAACTTTGACAAAAAATAAGTTATAAAGTTACTATAAACAATGCCTTAAACTTTTATGGCGCTATCTTGTTATAAGAAGGGGAAACGACTCGAGAACGTGCCATCAGATTTTTTCTGTCTTTTAGTTTTTTCAATACCCTGAAAATCCATCGAAAAGGCGCACAGCAGTAATCGTGAATGACTATGATTTGAATTTAAAAATATCGTAGTTAATAATGTAATTTTGAATTTAGGAAAAATAGTTTTCGGCAAATACTTCTACTTTTAAAGCTAAACCAGTTTCTTACAATAAATAAAACTATGCCTTTAATTACACTATCATTAAAATAACTTAATTATGTAAAAACTGCCGTAAATACAAGTATTGGACAGAGAAAAAGTATCCTGGTCGTTTGATTTAAACTTAATGAAGAATATACAGGGTGTTTATTAAACACGCGACAAAATTTTAAGGGACTATTCCTTGGACTATTCTAAGAATATTATGTCCTTTGATGATTTTTGATAGGGCCCTTTGTTTCGAAGATACGGGGCGAAAAATAATTTGACAATAACAGTTTATTACCAAAAATTACATGTAATGTTTCTTAATCTACAAGAACTGTTAAAAATGACTACCTGCCGCTCGTAATAAACAACAGAAAATACACGTCAAATAGACAAAGTCAATCAGTTTCAACCTATTCGACACATACAAAATGATCACTTACGAGACATATTCAAATTGAATGCAGCCGTTTGTAGTAATCGGAATGTTGTTAAAAAATTTTATAACTTGGTAGGTCCAGTGTAGTACGCTATACTTTTATTTCGGCTATGTAATAATATTAAAATTACCAAATTTGGATGGTTGAAATTCTTTTTCGCCCCGTATCATTGAAACAAAGCGCCCTATCAAAAATCCTCAAAGGACACAATATCCTTAAAATAGTCCAAGGAATAGTCCCCTAAATTTTTGCCGCATGTTTAATAAACACCCTCTATATTATATCCTACGTCGTTAAGTTTAATGAAATGTGTTACTTAAATAAAACGAAACATATACATAATTTTATTTATAAAAACAAATTTTAATGTTTATTTGATAATTGGCCCGTAGATATGCATATAATATATTATGTATATAATACTATACATATACCTAAAAAAAATATACCTATATCTTACCAGGAAATTCAGCAACGACTCCTGATGTATCCTTTTCAAAGTCGTAGCTTATTATTTTTCCATCATGAATATCTACAAAATATAATTTTCCAACTCGTCGATCCCATACAGGAGACTCTCCAATGTTAACAGGCTCAGTAACTTGAGTTACGGATGGGTTTTTGAAGCTGTAGACCATTATTGCTTTTTAGAGGTATTTACAAAGAATGTAGATACAAATACTTTAGTATAATTTAGAAGAACATTACTTGATCATAAATTATCTCCAAAATAGTAATTATATAATTATAACAGATTAAAATCTTTAATACTTATTGTAATTATTTTTTAATACCAGATGATGGAACAACACTTAAGTATTTTTGATAAGATTCTACAGTAACTGCTTACAAATACTTTACATAAATTAACACTCCATTTGTACAAACATGGTTATAAAAAAATATATATGTTTCAGATCTTTCTTACAGATCCTATCCATGGTGAATATTTAAAGTTTGTCATGAATTATTAAACAGTAGGCACTTGTGTTAGCGGGAAAGTTTTCTTTTGTTTAAATTTGTAGTCTTACAACAATAGTACCAGAATTTAATATTTCATTCTGTCTTGAACAGTCAATTACAATTAGGAATGCATACTTTTTAAAGGTTTTGGGAGTAAAAAGTGGTTCGTTTTCTTTCTTGTAGTAGCAATCTTTAAATTCAGAATACATTTCATAAAGAGTAGCTATTAGTCCCCTTTAAATCGCAAAATTTAAATTATCATATGTAGTCCAGTAACTGAAGACCTAAAAGTACCTAAAGCTGTAAATAAATCTGTACAGTTTTCATTTGTGACGCAATTCTTAGGTCTTCGCGGATGTTTTCCAAAAAAATTCCGATTGAGTGACCGCAAAATATTTTCCAAAATATGCGAATTAGAGAATTTTTGTTTAGACAAAAAATAAGATCACCTCGAAATCTACAAAAATGATTCCCACCATTTTTTCGCAACACCAATATTTTTCGCAAAAACGGCCGTCGAAAAATCATAACATTTCACACTGGATAGATAGCCACATCTATCCAGTTCGGCAAAAAATGCAAATGGGCAAAACAATTTTTTACCAAAACGCAAAAAAGATGGTGAAGAAAATTTTCTGGGATCATTGAACGCTTGCTAAGGTCTCATTATAAAAAAAAAATGTTATAAATATTCAAAAAAATCACAATGGACCCAAACTCATATGCAATGATAGGTACGGTTTTCCCATTTCGATGAACTTTGAATGATTAAAAAATGTACATTATTGCCCGAGTAATGAAACAATTTGTCTAAAACTATCGATTTTTGAAAAAATAATAAGGACCATTTTTGTAGATTACAAGGCGATCTTTATTTTTTGTCTAAACAAAAATTCTCCAATTCGCGTTTTGGCAGATATTAGCGAAAAACCCACATGTCGGGCCTTAAGGGGCCATTTTCAGCCTTTTCCCACCTGTTAATGTTGATAAACATTTTTTTCGCTCGAAAGCATCCCCGAAGACCTAAGAATTGCGCCACAAGGGAAACCTGTACAGATTTATTTACAGCTTTGTCCCTTCATTTACTCGACTAATGGATAAAATTTCAAATTTAAATAAACCTTTATATTTGATACATTACAATGATCAAATAAGCTCCTATTTTTATTGGATTTATCCTTTTGAGCTGTTTGAAAACCTAAAATTATCCATCTGGGCCTTTCCACCTGCGCCCAAGTCTTCACAGTTCATGTAAGTTCTTTTCCAATTGGTACTGAAGGATGTTCTGCGATCTCCCAGCTTCTAAAACCAATATGCAATTCGGTCCCACTTCCAACAAGCTTTAAAAATTCTAGCCGTTCGGCATTAGATACATATATGTGGTAGCTTCCAAACAATCTTATCAATATTAACTCCTACATTTTCTGCCTCAACAGTATTATGTCAGAAGGGCTTCTTAATAACACCAGTTCGTACTTAACATTTATGAGTATTTTTTGAAAATCTTCAGCAATGGTTCTTGGCGGCACAGAAACATTAAAACTTCCAGTGGCTGGGTCAACCATATCGCAAGTACAATCATCATCAATACTCCAACCATCATTTTTATATTTATTTCATTCATTACCATTGTAAGAAATATATACTTTCATGGTGGCTGCTATTCCAGAATATCTAATGTAGTCAATAACCTTTCCACCTATTTCAAGACGAATTTCTTTAAAGAGGTGTCCGAAAAAATTGTTTACACATTTCGCTGTGTTTGAAACTATTGCATCAACTCCTTTTAAAAGTTTTCCTTCTCAATAAATATGGCTTGCCTAAGGAAGGGTGTATATATCGGTTTGTTGTACCGGCCCAGATAAAGTGGATTTATCTGGGGTACCGGTATGCGAATTTCGTCATTATTTTTAAAAGAGTTCGAATTTAGCATGTGAAAAAATAATTTATTTTTTTAAACCAGACAAGGCTCAATAACCATCACAAATATTTTCAAATTCAAGTTTATCGGCTTATCCTAAACGAAAAAATTACATTTTATTTTTACATGCTATGACTGGCTGTGATATAACCTCTGCAATGTTCCGGAGGGGTAAAATAACATCTTTTAAATTATTTGAAAAACAAGACTTAGTTACATCTGCTAAAATATTAACTCTACTTCAGAAACTATAATTACCCACGGAATTCGGTTTCTTCCTACAGTACATGGAGCTGCAAAATAAATTACGTTATTTATCTTTTGGAAAGCTTACTCGCTTACTCCAAATAAAAAATGTGTGCAATTAGCTTGTCTTCCTCCAACCTTAGCTTCTGCTCAACAACAATGTTATGGGGTATATTATCAGGTTCAAGTGTGGTTTGGTAATCAACTGAACCCCGAAGAATGGGGTTAAAAGCTAATTGATAATGTGTTGGAACCAATCCACACACTACTACCCCAGAGTACCAGAGAAGCTTCTTAAAACTATTTTTTTCAATTTCAAAATGGGGTGTAATTTAAAATTGGGCTGCAAAAATATTGGTTTATTTTGTTCACCAGCATGCACTGATTGTTAAGGCCAGTCTTGTTCAAATGTTGAATTTTCAATAGAAGAAGACCTTACATCAACGACAAAAACAACTAATGTATCGCTGTTTGAACAATTTACATTTACTCAGGAAAAAAAAGAAGAAGATGGAGAAAAAGAAGAAGAAGATATTGAATGAAAAGACCTTTTATTCTACTAGGATTTATTAAAATCGACTGTGGGTAGGTCTACTGGGAAAACCTCATTAAAAAAACGCGTCATGTACACTACCTCACAGGTGGCGTGAAAACGTGTGCAGTGTAAAGAATAAAACTTTAGTAAATTTTAGAATCGCTTTTTTTCTCAAAAATGGTAAATTTTAGGGAAAAAAGTGTAAATACAATTTTTGTAGACAATTGCATGAACTACAATTTTTAACAATACGATTTTTTATCATAAAACTAACCGCTTTGCTAAAAAATCCAAAAAACCCATTATCGCGAACTTTGACATTGTATAAAATTTTTTGCCCACATGGGATCGATGGGGACTTTTCACAATTTCATTACAATTGTATCCCTAACGTTCATGTAAATTTTCAGCTTCTTGGGAATTTATGCAAGGATAAATGTCTATTTTGATCGGATAATTATGCAAAAACGTTTCAAATAATACAAAAGAAAATTAATATACAAAGTGCTTCAAAAAACATGAGACAACGCCTAATGGGAGATTCATTAGTCCAAAAAAGACAAAAATGTTAAATAAACATAGCTTTAATTTTTAAGGTATAAATAGGGTGTCACATAAAAAAAATAATTGTTTTCTCTGTTTAGCTCTACATAAATCATGTACAGGTGTTCTTGTACATTGTTTATGTACAGGGTCTTTGATTATATTTACGTGGCTTTTGAGGCCTTTATTTTTGAAGACAGAAAAAAATATTTTATATAAAAATTGTGGGATTTTTTACATGTTATCTTTTGAAATTCTCAGGAAAAAAATATCGCAATAAAAACATGGAAAAATATAGGCAACATCAACTTTTTTAAATGGAACACCCTGTATATTTGCGCTACAAAAAAGATTTTTTTCTGATTTAAATATATTTAAAAAACCTTTTTTTCTGTTTCAAAAAAAAGGCCCAGAAGCCAGAAAAAAATCAAAAAACCGTACACACACCTTTATACGGATCTTCGTAATGGGAGTGTTTTCAAAAAAAATAGGCTATGTGCTATTTTTTTCAAACCTATAATAGTAAAATAAATTTTTAAAATTTCGCTCCCAAAAGGGAATATGGGGAAAAAAACCAAAAAATTTCAATTTAAAGGGCCCTATTTTTTTTTTAAAAATGAAAAAATTTTTAAAAAAAAGTTTTTTTTTAAATTTTTAAAAACCGTCTTTTTCAAAAATATATGGGTCAGGAAAAATTTTTTAATTGAACTCATTTTTTTTTTTAATGAAACACTCGGCATATTTTATTCCAAAAAAAAGTTAAATTTTTTTTCAAGAATATACACACCAGGATGATATTATTTTCTATGCCGTTTTTTAACTTTATTATTAAAACCCATAGGCTATAAAAAAAAGCTTTTCCTAAAATGAAACAGTTGACATTCTTTGTTTTTTTAAATTTAACGTCAATTTTTTTTAAATTAATTTTGAAAAGATTATCAACATTTTAAAAAAACTGATATGGTCATTTATTAAAAGGGAAAAAAAAAAAGAAATGGCTCAAAATTTATATTTTGTCTATCCGGAATAGGGCAATTTTGACTTATCAATTTTCGGG